>LQNK01000169.1:67949-102145 GCA_001586405.1 Phoebis sennae | reverse complement strand
GCTCTGCGGTTTCACCCGCGTTTAAAGCCCGTTCCCGTGGGATTTCCGGGACTAGAAATATCCTACGTTATTCTCCTGGTCCTAAGCTATCTCCCTACGAATTTTCTGCCGAATTGGTCCAGCAGATCTCTAGTTATAAGTGTTGTAACGAACCCGTCTTTGTTTTATATATTTTATTTGTAGGTCTTACAAAAACACTTTAGTCAAATAAATGTTCACTGGCGTCCGAATATGTACTGGAAATAAATCTCTACGTGTTGGCAAAACGTTAGACATTCTTGGGTTACCAATTACACCAAACAAAGCGTGCCAATGATCGTAAATATCTTTAATTAATTTCGTTATTTGATAATACGAGTGTTCAAGCCTTATTTGCGTTCCAACAGTCATGGTTGTGACTGCCAATTATTTTATTATTATGGCCTAATATGCATATAAACTATAATAATATCAATTAATTAATGACGCGTTTGAAAGATTTGGTTGTGAAAACGAGACAAAATATATTTTGATTGTACTGTTTTGTGAAGACCATCGCCGTTATAGTTCATATTGTATTTTAAATCCTGCTTAAACTGTTTGTTACAGCACATTAAACTTAAATCGCACATTTGTTGTACACAAGTTTGACTTCTTCTAGACCATAATCCATAGGTTGGTATCATACGAATCGGATTCTTTTATTGTGTAGAAAATGCTTTCCGTACGATGTAAAACACAACCTTTACAAAGTATATGAAATGAAATCTAAATGTTTGAAAAATGTTTTCAACTATTCTTACGTTGTTTAAGATGCGAACGATATCAATATGTTGACGCCTAGCATTGAACAACTCTTATGGTGCCTACCTTATATTAAAACCAAACGCACATTTTAAGCAATGACAAGATTATTCATTTTTGTTCTCAAAAAAACCTATCCAAAATTGAAATTTAATACATCTGGCATCCGTATAGTAGGTATATTCAAAATTTTAGAACATAGCTATTAATGGGTCTCCATGTGAACCAAATGTAATAAAAGCTAAGTAGTAAAAAATTAATACAATGTGTGAGACATATTAATATTTCTCATTCGCTGGTTTCGTTGTTCAAAGTCCAGAAATAAAATGGAAAAAAACGTCGACACAGTTGTGTCATCGGACTGTAGTTTGACAATGGTGATTAACGAACTGGGGCAATGATCTCTGATAACGAGTGATTAAAATTAAATTATTATATAACGTTTGTTTTTATTTGACTACGTCTGAATCAAAATTAGTAAATTTATTAATACGAGATGTTAAGAAATCCTATAATGGTGTCTTATCAGACCGTGACTTTTTGGTCTATATCGTTCATAGATTAGAGTTAGAATTTTCGAGAAGGCTATCCTATATCATTTCTTGGTTTTTAAATAATCTCTGTACAATATTTCATCCGAATCGGTTCAGGGGTATCGGCGTAAAGACAGACAGAATTAAATAAAATACATTTTAAAGGATATTTAAATGCGGTTTATTCGACATTATATTACATTATTATTAACGTTCCCAGCACTTTACAGCGAGCGTGGTCACGGGTGACTGATGTAAAATAATGTATTATACACCGCGTTTAAAATCCTTTAAAAGTATTTTATTTAATACGCAAAGTACTCGGATTAAAACAAACACAAAAAAATATCAGACAGAATTACTTTGGCATTTATACTACTCGTAAGGATAAGGAAAGGTATAAGGGTTTATTTTTGTTTGGAATTCAACAGCCGCTGATGCCAAGCACTCCGCTATCGATGCTCTGGACAAGGAGCTGTCTAAGGTGTCCCTGGCTGCAGGAGAAGCTAAGGATGCCGCTGCCCGGGCGGTCGCTGATGGCAAGAAGGTCGTCGACACTACTAAAGGTAGGAAACATTCGAACAACGCGTAAAAATTTAAGAGCAATTACGCTTGAAGATTTTAAGATTTTATATAAAAAATAAAAATTGTTTAAATATAGAATTAAAGACTTTTTTTACACTATTTCCACTATTTATTAGTAAACTTAGTGGAAATAGTGTAAAAAAGTCTTTAATTCAATACTTAAAATGTATTTCCACCAAGAAGGCACAATACAATCATCAAGTATAAAAATTGTTTATTGCTGTACAAGTTTAAGCCTAGAGGTAAGTGCCTTCAGTTAAGTAAAAAGTTCACTTCTATAAAAAATGCTTGGAAATTATATGTATACCTACTGTTAACATATCGCGGATCCTTTTTCGTAAGTGTTATTACAACACTTTCGTTTTTCCATGCTGCATAGTTTTTATGCGCTAGTACTAAAATATTAATTATTCTGGTGATGGGTTATGTTCAAGGTATGAATTTAAAATTTATATAAAGGTTTATTTTCTATGCCAAGTATGATGGAATTGAAAACTGCAAATGTTAAGGTACCGTTACTGTGACATTTTTTGCACATTTGCACAATTATTTTATTACACGAAGCTAGTATTGTAGATGTTTAATTTGCCACAGCTTTACGATTATGTTGCAGTTATGTTGCTATAATTCTGTTTGTTTATTTAATTTTGCTAGATACAATTGCGACCACGGTAGATAATACGAAGAAGGCAGCTGAGGCAGCGATCAACTCAGCGAAAGGTAAGATAAATAAATTATATTATACCGCTCTGGCAGTTTTGTTTATTTAGAAATGATTTGTTTTTTAAAGGACGGTGGAATTTTCGAAAATCGAAGTAGCAATAGACCAGTAACTAGTGTTGGATGAAATGTTATGTATTCGGCATAATTCTGTCAAATTGTTTCGAATAATTTGGGCAAAATTTTACTAAATTAAATCGTTGCTTTATGTGAAATATTTCTATTCTAGATCTTTCTATATGACGTCAATTACGGTCAATCGAAATTCAACCGCTCAGTAAAACAAATTGTTTCTCGACAATCGCAAACTGCGATTCAACAGTTATTTTAACATTTGCATGTGTTGTAGATTCGGTCAGTAGCACAGTAGAAAGTAGCAAGAGTGCAGCGCAAAGCGCGGTGGAAACTGGGATGGGATATGCTTCTGGGGCTAAAGGTATTGGAGAAAATATCGAGGTTTATTTAAGAACTACTGAATATTTTGATACCTTTTATCTTCAATTTGGAAAATAGTTTCTAAAGAGAAGAAAGACGATAATAGACATTATATAATAGACAAATAATAACGACTATAAAGAAGCTTAAAGTAAAACATACAAATGTTGTCGATAAATCTCGAATGTTTTCTGAAAATCTATCTTATTTGCATGCTTTCTTTTCTTTCCAATTATTACTTCTTTAACATTTTTGCATTCTATATCTTTTAAACAAAAAGTTATTTTTTCATGATTATGCAAATATATTTTTCTTTCGGAAAGGATATTATATTAGTTTACATTATTGTGTGAGGTTATTATTATTTTAGATACAGTAGCAAGTACTCTCCAAAGTACTATAGATAATTCACAAAAGGTTGCGCAATCAACTTTAGAATCAAGCAAGGCTTTTGCTTCCTCTGCCAAAGGTAAATTTCTTTTTTCCGTTAGATTTTTGTTTTGTTCCTTTTTTAATTTTTCTTGACATTTCTTTCTAATACTCCAGATTCCGTTTCTAATACTGTCCAAAGTACAGTTGATACTACTCAAAAATTGGCACAATCGGCTCTAGATACTGGAAAATCATACGCATTCGGTGCAAAAGGTAGTTATTTTGTTACACTGTTCATGAAATGACATAAAACTTGAGTAAATTATGATTCTTCATTGGTTGATGATGACCTTTTTATTGTAGAAACTGTTGCTAGCGCGTTACAAAGCACAGTCGATGCTTCAAAGCAAACTGCCGGTTCTGCCTTAGACACTACCAAACAATACGCTGCTAGTGCCAAAGGTAACAAAAATCGTGAATTTTAATAACTAAAGTAATATCAATAATAAAATAATCAATGAAATCATACATTTCGTAGATTCTGTTAGCAATACTGTTCAGGCTACAGTAGATACAACTCAAAAAGCCGCACAATCCGCCGTAGAAACAGGAAAAGCGTATGCCACTAGTGCTAAAGGTAATCTAAACTGAATTTTTAATACATTTGACATTAGAGAATAATATAATACTCGAATTAAATTGGTTCTATAAATTTTAGATACTCTATCGAATACCGTAGACGTAGCACAAAAATCTGCACAATCAGCTATTGAGACTGGTAAAAGTTATGTAGACAGTGCTAAAGGTAATTGAAAACAAATCAATTTTAAATTCAAAACTATGATTGTATTTACTGAAATATGTTGTTCATTAAAGATACTGTAACGAGCAAAGTGGAAGAGAATAAAAACTTAGCTAGTTCAGGAATCAATACGGCCAAAAGTTATGTTGATAGTGCCAAAGGTAAATGTGGCGTAAAGTAAAAAACTTGTGTTGTTTTAGTGTTGTAATAACATAATAATCCAATGTAGTGTGTCATATGTTAAATCGTTTGAATTTAGTTAACACTGAAGCTATTTTTTGTATGTTCTACTAATTATGTTTTTGCTCGATGTAAAAATACATACTAATTATATTTGTTTTCGCTAATTAATTTAGATTCAGCTCAAAATACTTTACAAAGTGCGCTGGATAGTTCCAAAGGCTATGCGTATTCTGCTTTTGAATTCGGCAAATCTTATTTAGACACCGCTAAAGGTAGAATAGTCAATGTTTTTTTTCTGCTTGATCATTATTATTTACTATTCTTTAATTTATTTTCAAAAGGATATATTTTACTTATATATTTGTAGATACTGTAGCAAGCACTGTAGATAATACAAAGAAAGCAGCTTTAACAACCGTAGAAACGGGAAAATCGTACGTTGATTCTGCCAAAGGTAATTTAGATACATCTTAAAGTACATATTATAGTTGCAAAAGAGGACGTTAAGGCATAAATTTCGTTTGCACTTATAGATACCGTTCAAAGCACATTGAAAAACACGATAGATACAACGAAAAGTACAGCTGAATCCGTAGTTGACACTGGAAAGGGTTATATCGATACAGCGAAAGGTAAATTCAAAACATTAATTTATTAACTTGATGCCAAATTATAAGCCGATATTAAAATAGTGTAATTTTCTATAGAAAGCGTTGCAAGTACAGTAGATTCGACGAAAAAAGTAGCGTCTTCAGCGGTTGATACTGGCGCATCTTACGTCGGTGCGGCTAAAGGTATAAGACAGACTGTCAAAAGTTATGGTTAAATCAGCATATTATAGTTCATTCATTGAAATTGTGAAATCATTATTCGTTCTGCTTTTATATGTTTTGCTTATGTGGCATCAGCGTCCTTCATCATTAATGTAAGTAATTAATATTTACGTTTGTGTATTTAAAACATTTCATATTTTAGATTCTGTGACTAATACCGTACAAAGCACTATAGAGGTGACCAAAAATGTAGCGCACGCGACGGTAGATAAAGGCACAGCTATTGTAGGCACCGCTAAAGGTATATTAGCTTCATCTTTCACACTTCATTTGTGACATTAATATGTGCGTATTTTGAAAGTCAGCTGTCTTTGAGCTTTACCTTCTTCATTGCTTCAATTTTTAAATCGTTGTTATTTTTAATTGTTGACGTCACATGTTAAATTATTGTAATCTCGTATAGAAACTGTTGCAAGCACAGTAGACTCGACAAAGAAAGTAGCGTCGACAGCTGTTGATGCTGGTGTATCATATGTCGGTGCGGCTAAAGGTATTACAGTTAGAAAATTTGGTTAAAATCATGAATAGTAATTGTTTGACCATTATTTGTGGTTGTTTTTATGTTGATTATTGCATACACTCGTCATTGATTGTTTTACACTTTTATGTACCAAACATCTCATTATTTTAGATTCTGTGACTAATACGGTACAAAGCACTATAGAGGTGACTAAAAATGTAGCGCACGCGGCCGTAGATAAAGGCACAGCTATCGTAGGCTCTGCTAAAGGTATAATATCAGCTATTATTGTAAGCTTCACCTTTCACACTCCATTTATGTTATATTTTTTTAGCGTACTTACCTTATTGACTTCAATTTTTACGTTCTGCTTTATTGCTATACTTTTTTATTATATTTTGATTTTCTTTATTATGTTTATTCGTAGAATCTGTAGCAAGTACAGTTGATGCGACCAAAAATGTTGCCCCATCCGCAACCGACAAAGGGCTTAATTTAATCACGTCTGCCAGAGGTATATAGATCATCATTACTTCCATTCAATGAAAATCGATTGCGTCATTAACATCTAATTATCTTGTAGATACAGTAGCCAATACAGTTTATTCTACGGTTGACACTACAAAAACAGTTGCCGCGTCAGCTTATGACAAAGGTGCTTCACTTGTAGACACCGCTAAAGGTATATTAGCACAAATTCGGTCATGTGTTTATCCTTAATATGTACTTGCATATAACTCATTGTATATCATTGTAGATACAGTACTTAGTGGTATTGATAGTACCAAAAATGCTGCCGCATCGGCTGTTGATAAGGGAGCTTCATTAGTAGGCAGTGCTAAAGGTATTTAAGCATACTTTACAATGTATAATTATCCTTCATATATCCATATACACACTTAAACCTTCTATATCGTTGTAGATACCGTAGTAAGTGGTATAGATAGTACCAAAAATGCTGCCGCGTCAGCTGTTGATAAGGGAGCATCTTTTGTAGGAAGTGCTAAAGGTATATTTAATTTTATGTTTTATTTTTTTTCAAGTATCTATTCTTTTATTATTATACTTTTATTAATTATACTTTTAGATTCTTTAGCAAGCACAGTACACAGTACCATAGATACAAGTAAAAATGTAGCATCATCAGTTTTCGAAAAAGGCACGTCGTTGGTAGGAGTGGCCAAAGGTAGAAAATGTTCAAATAAATCCCTTATTATTTTCAAATGCAGCGTATTGATTAGAATTTTCGGTTGTAGATTCAGTAGCAAGCACCATTGACACTACAAAGAATGTCGCAGCATCAGCAGTAGATAAGGGTAGTTCATTAGTTGGTAGTGCCAAAGGTACGAGACTCGAAAATCACTTTATTTTAATTTATTATTTTATTATCATATGCTTATATTATTCATATTATTTTAGATACGGTAGCAAGCACTGTAGATACAACAAAAAATGTTGCCGCTACTGCTTTTGACAAAGGAGTATCCTTAATAGGTAGTGCTAAAGGTTCGTCTTTGTACTGAATCATTGCTATATAGTATTAAAACGAATATGGGCTTTAACAAATATTCGTTTCGTTACCAACAGTTAGTTCCTCACACCTTATTTGTTATTCTAGGCACAGTTCAAAGCACAGTAGATACAACTAAAAATGTAGCTGGTGCGGTATATGATAAAAGTGCATCTTTAGTAACTGGAGCGAAAGGTATTGTATTGTTATTTTCTAATTTTACTTCTCATTTATGTTTCTCCTTCATCTTATATTTCCTTCATACCACTATTTAGTACATTATTCTTTTCGCACTTTTGCTTTTTACTTATATTTTCTTGCAATATTGTAGATACTGTATCAAGTTTGGTGATGGGTGATTCTGAATCGTCGGACAAAAGTCTTATTGACAGCGGTAAAGGTACTAAACTTTAAGTTTATATAATAACCATGTGTAACTAACATTTAACATTGGAAAGGTAAGTCGAATACCTCGATATGTTGTATGTTAAAAAGATGTACCAGTTTTTAGAAAGCGTCTAAGATTTTGTAATCATGCTGTGTTGAATAAAATGGGGTTTATAAGTGTTCTTTACTAATTTTAAAACTATTAGACTGACTTATGTGTGTTTTGGTGACTGATTTTTATCGTGATATTATCGCAGTAATTGACTACTGTTGTATGATTGAAATAATTACTGACTTTTAAGTTAACCCATTGTCTGTCCGTTCTGTTGTTGTGTTGGTCAGAGAATAAAAGGCAATCAATAATTAATGTTTGTTTGAGACAAAAATCCGTTATTATATTTAATGCTTATATTGAAGATTGAAACTGTATCGTTCCAGATACGATCAACGCGACTGTAGACCACACGAAGAAGGCAGCTGAAGACGCTAAGGAGAAGGCGAGGTTGGCCGCGGAGGCAGCCAAGGAGGAGGCCAGGAAGGCGGCTGAGGCAGCCAGCGAGGAGGCCAAACGGGCAGCTAGTGAGTTTAATGTTTTTTTAATTATTTTTAATGTAAGAAATCTAATTTAAAGCTATAGTATCTATCTGTTTGTATAGCTAGTTACAGTCGTGGATACTTATTACGTAATACGTTATGAATGCACATGCCTTTGATTCTCAAATGAGTCCAGATTTTCGGTTTCTGTTCGTTTCGTAACTATGAAAATTGAATGAAGGAATTAATGAATACTTTATGGTAATTAAAAAAAATATGAGAACATTACACGTAACAGGTGGTCATATCGCGTAGAGCGATTTCTGCCAGACGACAATGTTTACAAATATTAAATGATGAAAGAAGATTACAAATCGGGATTAAACTATAAATACTTCGTTCAATATTACAACATAGAGTTATTTAACAAAAAAAAAATATAAAATTAAAAAACAAAAAAAGTATATTGTTGGAGAATGTACGTACATACCAACGTACGTATGTGCGTGCGTGCGTGTATCTAGTATTCATTCAACATTTATCGTAACAGATGCAGCTGTAGAAGAGTCCAAAAAAGCTGCCGAGAAAGCCGCAGCCGACGCGTCCAACGCGGTGCACAGCACCGTCGACAACACGCTCAAGCGCGTGGAGGACGCCGCCGACCAGGGGCTGAAGAACGCCGGCCAAGTTGTGGACGCTAAGATCAAGGATGCTGATAAATACCTCAATGAGAAGCGCGATGCGGTTAGTTTTGGTTGATAGGGCAATTCCACGAGTATTATATTATCTGTATCTGATATTATAGTATTTTTTGTGAGGGCAACACTACGCTTAAAAGATATGTTGTCATTCTTAAAATTGTGAATTCCCAATTTAAGTATACAAAAACCAAAATTGGGATAGATAGGTATGTTAATTGAGGTTCAATATACAACCAAAAATTTGCGTTTTGACTTGTAGAAATTGTATAGTTAAGTCTTACGTGGTTAAAATAGTATGTAGGTACATCGTAAATTTCGACATTTTTTTCTTCTATTTGTGTATTTGCAAGAAATGACAATAAATTGATGTCATACATCAATAGACGAAAATCGAAAAGATTCTAGGGATTTTTTATTTATATAAAAAGTATGTTTTTATTCACAGCTCGTCTCAAACTTGTCAACGAAGGCACAAGAGGGCGCTGACGGCGCGGCCGGACTCCTCAGCAAGGGCCTCACCGCCTTCAAATAAACTGCAAACTTCAAATAATACCCCTTCTCTGCGATATCCACTCGGGAAACTGACAGACTGCATTGTAAATAATATTATTTTAATATAGACATGTTATATGAGATCAAATATATTTACGCAAATATTACGGTTATCGTATGAAATATTAATATTGTTTCATTACATGTTTGAGTTATTACTTGAAATGTTATCTATATAATAGAGTTTATGTAAGTAAGTACGTAAAAAATATGTATAAAAGAAGCACTGGAATAAAAAAGGGTGCCATTTTTAAAATATCGTATGAAGGCACAAAAAGATTGCAAGCTGTTAGATTTCCCAAAGTATCCCTCTCACAAATTAATTTATAATTTTATGTTTAGGGTTCATAATCTCCTAGATATGTTTTATAATAACAGATAAGCTAGTGTTTAAGTTTGTTTGGGCCTAAAAGTCGTACAAATATTTATGTTTCGCTTTGAAATTTTAGTCATCTAATCGGATATTTTTAGTTGTAAGCTTGAGCTAAGAACGTTTATTTTGTAGCATTTTAATGCATTTTATGTACAATCATGCTTGGCTTACGTAATACCGTCCAATATTGCCTTTACGATTTTTATACGCATACATCATGTACTAAAGTTCATGATTTAAATATTTATCGAAATGCACATTTCCATATACCATTTTAAGGAGCTTAAAATATTCATAACAGAATTTAATGAAAATATTGAATATATAGTAAAAGAAATATTTGTGTATAAAAAGTCCCACAAGCCATTTTGTTTGTCGTAAGTCTTTATGCTTCCCTTTTGCGTAGCGGAATATTTAATTACATACGTATAATTATATTGTTTTACGAATCATATGCTATTTTAAGACGATATACATGTTTTTGTGCTGTTTATTTGTAATTTTATAATTTAAATCATGTTATTAAATATATTTGATTTATTGTATATGATTTTTTAACTACTCAAGATAAGTTGATCTGTGTATTTGTTGTCCAATAAATGTGTCACCATCACTATGTGTTTTTCTCTTTATTTGAACCTTTTATACCTTTATTGCATTAATTTATTAACATATTTTTATCGTAGACGTATAAAGGGAAAAGTATTTAAACAAATCATAATTGAACTTTATCAAAGAATTAATACAAATCAATGTCATTTTATATCAAATAGGAAGATGTGAATAAATTTATGTGTTATTTTAAATAAAGTGGTAATAAAACCAGAATTATAAAAATTGGCAAATAAATAAGAAAATAATATTATAATTTTAGATATGACCAATATTCTATAATATGAGTCATGATTACAGGTGATTTCATTTCAAAATCGGGTTAGGGTGAATTATTATGTTCCGCTGTTGTACTGAACCATAAGTTTAAAGCTTCCACTACACATCGACAGACGCATATACGGACGTCATCTGCCGATGTTAGTGGAGATGGGCTAATATGCCTGTATGTAAACAGCCATAATGGGTGATTTACGTGTGCCGACGCAACCGCCAGCCATCGACAGGCTGCTTAACGTTAAAAAAACGCACTCTCACATTACGAAAAAAATAACTATGGCAACATTTATTAGTGACAAATGACATATATCAATTTGTGACATTAAAAACATCTGAAATCTGAATTGACAATTGCCAATGGTTTATTGAAAAATAATAGGAAAATGGCTTTACTTACAAAAGCTACATTTTCATTAATAAAAAATGCAATTACGTCTACAACAGTGCGGGCATTGTCCCTAACGCAACATTTAAACATTAAAGAATGTAAGTGCCTTCATACGTATCATTGAGATTTTAATACTTCACAACATAACCTTAAATTGTTATTTTTCAGTAAGAGAATATAAAGAGGGAAATAAATTAGTAGTTGAAGGTGTCATGCTTCCTTCACCTAGAACAGAGTTGTTAGTAAAGACGGAAGATATGTCTAGCGTAGCTATACCGGAGTCGGAGAAGCCACTCTGTTACTTATGTAAACTTGGTTTGGATGTGAAGCATACGGATGTTCTGATCTTGAGCCAGTTTGTACGGTCCGATGGTTGCATGTTGCCTCGTCGTATCACTGGTCTCTGTCGGAGGCAACAGAGAAAAGTTGGCAAAATGGTTACCATGGCACAAAAAGCTGGTAAGTATATAGTTTAATTTCTTTTAGTAAATGAAACGATAACTGAACTGACTGACTATATCAACATCGAAATTTCATTCTATTTTCATGAAATTGGAGTAAACAAGTTATGGAATGCAGAATGCACTTATTTTTTGTTTGCAATATGTCTCATATTTAGTTGTCTTATTTGTGATGCAATTTGTGTCTGATATATAAAATATAACCAACTAAATGCTAACGGGCTCTGCACCATTATTAATTAAATTAATTGTCTATAAAAACACCAAAACATCTATCACTTACATATTCATTTTATTCTATTTTAATGATGGCATCTTAATAGGGTCTAATTTTACCGTTTATGTGCAGAATCCTAAAAAATTAACCTTTATTTTTTGCAGGTCTCATGATAAACCTAACACCATCATATTGTAAAAAGGATCCAAAGAAAAGATATGGACATAAGAAGTTCAACACATACTTTGATGAGTCTACCATATTTATGAGGAGAATACCTGACCAGAGAGACAAGTTCAAGCGATAAATTTTATTTCTTTTATGATTATTGTAAAAAAAATTAGTTAATAAAATAGTTTAAATCTGCATTTGTCTTATTAACAAAATATCTAATCTTTGATAAGTTTATAAATGAAAAATAACAAAAAAATTATACAAAATAATAGTGTGTGGTAAGCAAAAAATAGAAGACCTATAATAATATAGACATACTTAGTTTACATTTTCGATATGATAAAAAAAATTATTAACAGGAGTTATGAAGTCAATAATTGTGATTAGAGCTTATATCTAATGTTTTATTTATTGTTTATATTTAAAATTATATCAAGTTGTATAAAGAAAATTAATATAATTATTCATTGTTCTTGCAATAAATATTATTTTAATAAACAAGTGGTTAAAAAAAACACCAAATGTAAGACAATAATTTATTCGTTGTTTATACACATAGAAATTCATCTAACATTTTTGACATAAAACAACAAGTTCACACATATCTACTCCCTTAATTACAACAGTTCTTATAATTGTAATGGCGCTTTCAAATAAAGCAGTTATAAAAGAGTTGCAGCAATGCAAACAATTACAAAATGTAAAGTTAAAAAAAGGATTTTTTATTGTCTTCTATGTATTGAAAGTAAGTAACTTTATTTTAGTTAACTTATGAAAAAATCTTGTTTTAATGAAAAACTAATTTATCATTGTGTCATACTAAATCGGCTTATTTTAAATCTTACAAAAGGAAAGCAGTTAGTGTTATCTCATACTTATGTTATATTAAAATCTGATTTTATAGCTATTCTCAGCTTTGGTAGATGCACCTTAGGCTTTCGAGTTACATCACAACCTGTGCGATAGAGACCAATTTTTACAATAATTAGTTTTAAACTAATGTTATTAAGCAATTTGCTAATTTGTTAACTATGAGAGAGCTTAATGAAAATTGAAATTTTAGTATTTTTAACACAAATCAGTAAAATACTTGTTTTATGAATAAGACATATATATGAAAACAATGACCTGAAAATTCACTAAGTAGCACATTTATATAAACATTTAACATAGTACAGAATTAATGACATTGTGATGTGGAATTTGCGAGAACTAAAAAGCGACATAAATTTAATTGCAATAAAATGTATGCATTTTTTGCATAATTATTAAACACAAAACAGCCCAAGGAAAAGAACCAATATATAACCGCATTTTATACAAACTTTTTACTATGTTATTTCTAGAGACCGAATTATATGCAACATAAATAGCCGAATTAAATACAAAATGCATGAAATTATTAGAAATTAATATCTAAATTTTAAAAATTGAAAAGGCAGGCAAATTTTTATTTCAAAGTTAGCATACAATTATCCTTAAATAGGATAGGTATACTAACATAACATATAATTTTTGTTTTCATTTCATGGTATTTTTTACCGACTTACCAAAAATTAGGAAGTTATTAATGCGGGGCGCATTTTTTTTATTATTATATTTCTCGATATTGTCACGTATCGCATTTAAAAAGCATGCTTGAAAAATAATTGTAATGTACTTAATATGCATATAATTCCGTCTCTAGTTATTTCATATAAAATGTTTTCAGTATCTGAAAGATACTTGATCTTTCAAATTACGAATTTGAAAGTCAGTTAGTAGTAGTTCATTCGAAGAAACCGTTTTCAATACTAAAGTCACAATCAGAGATACTCGTTATTCCATAGAATCTATTAAGTCACAGAGAGGGTAGGTGTAAGTTATCCGGTGCCGGTCGCGTGTCGGCTAGCGCAGGCGCAGACACTGCAGGCCGCGCCGCGGACATCACAGCCTCTCGTACAGGTACAGGTAGCCGAGATCCTTGGGAGGGTTTTCTGAGAGTGCAACCTGAGGAAGAAATTATTACATATAGTATTTTCTTGTGTTCGTTTTAACGCGAGCACTTTCCATGATAAAATGCTTTTTAAAGGATTTAAAACGCGGTTTATTATACCTTCATCATTATTAACCCGACGTTTTGAACACCTTACAGCGAGCGTGGTCACACAATTTGACTGACTGATACAGAGATATTTCGAAATACGTTAGATATCAGTTTTTAAAGGGTGACTGACTGAGGTAGTAGTCTTTCAACGCACAGCCCAAACAGCTTGGGCTGAAATTTATCATGCAAGTAGAAGATGTGATGTAGGCATGATTAGAAAGGATTTTGAACAAATCCCACGGGAACGACGAAAACAAATATACGCAGTTGAAACTGCTGGGCACAACTAGTTAGGGGTATAATTATAAACTAGACTATTTATAAGTTAATCTCAAATAAAGTTTACATTCTCTATAATTAATGTATTACCTTATTATCATTGAATATGACCCAGCGCCCCTCGTGCAGGATGTGGCACACGTAGTGGCCCACCATCGTCGACGTGCCCATGTGCGAGATGAACGCTATCAGCTTGTACTCTGAAATATATACAAACATTTCTCTGATTGTATATGGTTTTTATTTTTGCTCTGTTATTATTTAATTGTTTGTCATATTGTTCATTTAATAACGTATAGTGTGAGCTATGTTATACCTGGACTGTGGCAGGGATTGAGTTGGTACTGACGATAAAAGGTTTTGGGTTTACTTATAAGGCGAGTTGATATCGTCTTAATCTAGGGTGTCAGCGCTTCTGAAGTTACAATCCAACACTCGTATCAAACTCTAGATACTGACATCACTCCGCTAAACTACACTTTCAGAACTTTATCAGCCAGTATTGGTAAAATCTATCTAATTATATACCAAGTCGTGTAAGCCCCTTAATAACTATTTTCCTAAATATCTGGACTAGATTAACGCTTAGGTCATAAAACCGTTGTTTCACCAAGTAGTCTTAGTCCCTTAATAATTATATGATTTCCTAAATATCTGGACTGGATTAAAACTTAGGTCCTAAAAACTAAGATCAGTACTCACTTTCTGAGCCATCTCTGTAGGCCGGAGCGGGCGGTGGTCCATCATCCTCGTCCAGGGTGTCTGCGTGGCTGAAGATCCAGTCCAGCGCGCGGGCCACGTCGCCGCCGGTGGCTCCCAGCGCCTTGGCCGCCTGGGCTGGCGTGAAGCCCATGCTGGTGATCTGCTCCACGCTGGCTGGGTCCACGTTGACTGAAGCCTCATCTGTTAAAAAAAATATATTTAATAGAATCGGTCTAAATATGTATAAAGAATTGATACAAGATGATTATGAGTTACGAGAAAACGTCGTTGGATAAATTGAAAAACACAAACATGAAGGTTGTTATATAGAAACTCCTGAACAAATTTTGATGAAATTTCGTAGAGATAGGATATAAGATGGATTGGGTGATAGAATTTTTTTATTTCTCTGTATGCACCGAGTTTTACACGAGCGAACCCGCAGACAGCCCCTTGCATCTGATTATTATCTGAAAATAGTATTTTAATATTCGGCTATTTTAGTTTTTGTTAATAAGTATCTAGTTTATGTTGATATCATTACATTTCCACCCCTCTCCTTCCTGAAGCGGTCAGTCACTTTACATGAACCTTTTGCCAGCTGTAACCCAAAAAAAGTTGTCCGTTTTCCATTTTTATTAAGAGCTGACCTGCAGGCTTGGCGCCGGGCGGCTGGAACTCGCTGGCGAAGTCCCAGTCCGTCACGTGCTCCATGAGCCACTCGGACGCGGCCTCCATGCTGCCGTTGTTGGTGTAGTACAGCGCCTTCTTGCACGCCTCCACCGGGAACCCCATGTCCAGCTGACCATACATATACAGTGATTAAGGCTCAACGATGAGGGCTAGTGAGCGAAATCGCCGCTAGAGGCGCTAGTGTAGCGTGAGGACGTCTCCGAGAAGACATTTTCCACTGTTAGTGGGAACTTTCGAAAACTTTTTTGCGAACAAAATGCGATTGTGCAATATTTAATTTATTATTGTTTTATTGTAATTTTTTTTTAATATAGACTTAATATCAAACTTTTGAAAGCAATATTTCAGCTCAGTGCAGTTGATGAGCAAAAAAGAACGATAACCCTCATTGCGAGAATTGGGTTGTTCACTCATATAAAATTTTCCTTATAAACAACTTTCATGTAAGCAATTGAAAAAAACTATGGCCAAAATTTAAATCTGAATTTAAGGCTTTTTATTTGGTCTCTAAAACTATTTTTTGTCCTTTCCTCGCAAATATATTAACTTTCTATGACGATAGGGAGTCATGATATCATAATGTAATACAAGAATGAGATCTTTTTTCTTTTTTAAGATAAATTATTATATATATTTTTATAAACCTTACTTCCCGAGTGAAAACAGTTCATGTTAAAAAATAAGAGAACAATATTATCAACCCAATTATAACAATTACTCTACATAGTATGCTCTGGCTGAAATATTAAGTATTGAAAAACTAGGAAAAGTTGTCACGTCGAGAACCCGTCATTTTTTCTATAAAAGTATGACAATTTATTATTAAATAATTAATTAAAAAAAAAAATGTCCTCCTCCCTTCTATGAAATTCACTTTATTTCCAATGACATTTTAAATATTTTATTCAAGTTTAAATAGGAACATGTATTAAAATAAGCAAAATAAAACATACCAGTTGCGACAGTAGGTTATCGTCAAAGACTGGCGCCGGCGTGGACGGCGCGCTCTCCGGGAGCAAGGTCTCGCCGGGCTGCAAGCCGCTGCCTCGTAGACATCCTAAATCTACCTGAAATTACATTATTATCAATTACTAGCTGATCCGCGCGGCTTCGCCCCCGTAGTATAATGTCATATATATAGCCGATAAAATATAGCTTATGTTGCTCGTGGATAATGAAGCTTTAGTTGGTCCAGTAGTTTTTGTGAATGTCAATTACAAAATTTTTGTCTTTATAATATTAGTGTAAATATACTAATATTACTCCTTTATACATGAGTTATTGACTGTATAAAAGTAGGACTAGAATGAAAAGCGCACAATATTGTTTTTGGCCATAGTATGCCAATAGGCCAATGTAACTAGAGGGACATTGTTTTTGAAATTTGTCATATCTTAAGGTACGTATAGAGGAAGGAATATGTTATAAAGTTAGATTAAATTATTGTTTTTGATAAAAGACGGTCTGTATCTGACTTACGCTCGGTTCCTGAGCCATTTTAACGTTAGTTTAATATATATATAACTATTGACAGTTTAACTAGAATACTTAGATTGAGTAAGTCAAAGTAAAAATGTTTATATTTCCAAATACAAGAGTACAAACCTCCCACGGCATATCTACAGCTACGTCTAGTTTTGCGGGCGTCCAGTCTTCCTTGATTGTGAACTTCTTTAGTTGAATCAGCAAGTAGTCGGGGAAGGATGCTAGTCGAGTTATCCTGAAACATATAATGACTTAAAAAGAGACAAAAAATTAATATATAAAGTTATTTATTAATTAAATAAATAAATGTTTAGACGCCCATGTGTCAACGGGGGCGTGAGTTTTAGTTTCCAATAGGCTTAAGGGGACAGATAATCGGGACGTATCAATGGGGGGAGAGGTTCCGCGACGCCACACAGTTTGGGAACCTCTGTTCTACTTACTTCTTAGCGGTGACTTTCTCGTTGACAGCGGTGCTGAAGAACTGTTCAACTGTTTCTTCTTTCATGAAGCTCTCCAAGCATGCCTGGAACGGAATTTGAGGGCGCACTATTTCTGATGGGTCCCTGCGAACAATGGATTTGAGAACTGTATTATTAGCTTAATGGAATTCACAACGTCATTTATTATTAGCTTAGCCTTAGTTAGGAGGGAATGCGTGTCTGTCCACCCTGTGGCGTCACTCCGTGAGCACGCAGCCTCTACTGGCTGTTAGAGGAGTGCGGCGGAGGTCTGGCCACATAATAGCGTCACTCCGTGAGCACGTCATCGCTGTTTATACACATCCACCCAATGGCGTTAGGCTATTACTTCTCACAGTCGCAGTCTACCCTATACCATTCGATAAGAGACGAGGGGGCGGGGTTTGTCCAGCCAATCGCGTGAGGCTACTCACAGTCGCTGCCCGGCGGCCTCGGCGCGCGCACGCCGCTCCTCGTACTCGCGGATCTGCTGCGCGTTGGTGGCGGCGGCGACGGGCACGGGCAGCGGCAGGTGGTGCTCGGCGCGGCGCGTGTAGCGCACGCCGCGCGACGCGGTGCACTGCACGCGCTCCTCGACCGAGAAGCGCAGGCACTCCGCCGGGTTGGGGCGGTGGCGGCTGTTGCGCTGAAACAGTATATAGACCAGTAAAATACAGCATATTACCTAATCCGGCTAATAACTAATCTATGTGCGAATTTTACCAAATTTTATTAAAAATTTCACCAGTAGTCGCAGTGTGATTGACTCTCAAAACATCCCAACTTTCTCATTTTTTTCTTTACGTATTATGGCAAGCCGCTTGGTTTATTTGTTGGTTAAAGTAGAATATGAAGGACCTGAATGTGAAGGTCACTTCTGTTTTTGTTTGTCTGAGACTCTTATAGAGCTAGGAATATAGTCCAAATAGTAAAGGTTTTAGAATTAATACCATTCACTCTTGAAGTACTTCAACATGATATTGATGATGATATATACTTAAAATAAATAATTCAAATCACTCACCTCAAGCAAAGTGAGGAAATGCAAGAAAAACTCGTGCGCATCTTGTTGCCGTTTCGTCATGAACTCCGGGTGACCCTTGCCGATGAGTTGTCTGTACATGTGTGGGGATATTCCTTGCTGGCTCCCGTCCACATCCCCCGGGAACGAGTAGCGACCCGAGATTAAACCGACTCCCACCTTAGCTCTAAAATAACAAAATTCCTCTAAATATTTTCACAAACAAGATCAAAAATCATCATGAAGTTTTAAATTTGTTATCCATTGAATTGTTCAAAGATAATTACATTTTTCATTTCTCTCGGCTCAGTGCTGTGGATATTATAGAAAATAAATCAAAAAATATTTTATCGTCACAAATATATAGGAAAATAAATCGATAAATATCCCATGGGTAGAAAATATAGTAGGTAGGTGGTAGTCTAATACTTGAATGTTAGTTACACGAGTAAAAATTTGAAAATGAGTTTCTTATTTTATGATAACTATAATAAAAAATATATATAATTCTAAATTAACTAGAACATTGTTTTTACTATGGGTAATAAAAACTTAGATAAATAGAAAATTAAAGTTTTTAAATGACCTTACGTTTGCACATTGAAATCATTGACGGGATCTTCAGGGAAGGTGGCGAATATTTCTGGCGCGCCCTCAACGAAACGACGCACGAAGTCTGGCATTCGGAACATTACCTAAAAATTACATGTAGTAGCGTAAGCAAAATATGTACTCATATATTAATCGATATGTATGACTAGTTTAATTTTTATCATTATAATACATCATGCTCTTATGCATGAATTATTGAACAGACCATTTACAAACAACAATACAAACAAATGTATTGTAATGGTTTTTGGTGGTTGTATGTCGCTATGTGTATCATCATCATGTATAATATAATAAATGTAATTTTCAAGCGACTTCTAAAACACGAACGAAATATAATAAACGTGGAAGTAACACTGTCTGTCTGTCTCTCTTCACATTTAAACCACTACGCCGATTTGGGTGAAATTTTGTAAAATTTAGTTTGAGACACGAGTACAAAGCATAGTTTTTATTCCGGAAATTCCATGGGAACGGGAAATAAACGGCTGTTGACGTAGCAGGAGTTGCCGAGGTTGTTGAGGCCGGTGAGCGCGGGCCCGTGCTGCCCTATAACATCGTGTGCGGCTCACTTGCAGCACGCTGTTGACGTAGCAGGAGTTGCCGAGGTTGTTGAGGCCGGTGAGCGCGGGCCCGTGCAGCGGCGCGAGGCGGCTGCCGCTCTCCTGCAGCGTGTTCCACTCGCCCGTGCGCCGGTTCAGCTCCAGCTCCAGCTCCACCATCGACTTCTCCGTCTGAAATTTGTTTAAGTTGAAACTGTTGAAATAGACTGAAATTATTTCAAGTTGAAATAGTAATTTTGAGCAAGTGGACGTCGAGGGACTATTTTACAAGTGTATTTTAAATTTTTGCTTGTTATTATATCTATGAATGGATATCACTTTTAAAGTACTCTTCACTATTTAATTAAATTTAGCAGAAGCTGCACTTGTCACTTTAAAAGATCATCCTAAATGTTATTTGTTTGATACATTATGGAAATATTAATTAAAATATCATCTATTGTTCTGTAAATCTGTTACAAAATATTTAATTTCTAAACACTTTAGCATATATAAAAATGTACCTTCTGTAACTGTTGTATGTTAATACCAAAGTGCTTCAAATGGTCGGCCAGGAAGGGGTCTTCAACCATATCATCTTCAGCATACGAAAACACGTCTCCCTTGCCCTCTGCAGTTATTGTTCCCAACTTCACGGCCAGCGGATAGCCTGTTACACGGAAATGTTCCACCTGCAAACAAGGAGTAAATTAAATAATGATTTTACAACATATCACATAATGCCACCTAGTATTAAACTAAGCAAAGTTTTGGGGGACTTAATGCTTAGAGGAAATATGTGTCGAAAGAAATAAAGAAAAAAATATAACCAAAGAATAATTTTCCTTCAAACTGTGTGGAAATTTAAATAAGATTCTTTCTTATCTTCACTTTTGTTTACATCTATTTCAATAAATTAGTGAACTGAACCACCTCATTTGGTTCTGCGCTACTGCACAGTTGTGACGTGAATATCGCATTAATCCTATGTATTTATATGGTATTGTAAGTTGGTTGTAAAAATATTACTGTCAATCTCATTATTATGTTTTATCATCACATTGTGTACTATTGTGGAATTAAATAATTACCTTTGTCTTTGTCAATACAAATACAATATATTTGAACATACTTTTTATCTATCTACCCTCTCTTTTAATGCACTTACCGCATGGTCATTACCACCAGAGCCATCAAAGAACTTCCTCCCGCACAGAATAGAGCCGTCCGTGAGATTCAACCACAAGTTGTTAGTGAGGTCGCACTTTTCACACTTCCATCCAGATGGCGGGATCCTTACTCCATTGTCCAGTTGAAGTAGGTTTACTGCGTGACTAAAAATTAAAGATAAAAGAATAACAGTAAATTACAAATGTATAAGTCAATGTCATGTCATCAATGTGTGTCTATTTATAATTATTTCCGCAAAACTAGAAAAAGTGTAAGTGTTAAAATGAAAGTGCTAACGATCTTCAGATAAAGAGGTACAGATTCTTTAATAAATACAGGTATTGTTTATGACTGTAAGTGATGTTTCTTTCATTGGTGTAAATGAAATAAGTATCCATTCATCTACTTACACAGAGACTTCTCGTTTTTCTCCATCCCAAGTGCCATGTAGTGCTTGCATTTCAGCTATCTTGAATGGTGATTCTGCTTCCAATATTCCTTGGACAGACTTTTTTATCTGTAAAATGAAAATTGAACTAAAAATCCTTTTAAAATAATTTTGCAAGGTTAATTTAATGTTTTGATTTATTAATTTAGATATATTTAGTAAAATATAAATTTAGACATACTATTCCATCTTTGTAAGTACTTTTTAGATTAAATACCATTAATTAAGTTATCAATAAATCTTGACCAGGTTCAGTGCAGAAATATTTTTTGGGAAATCTATTTTGAGGGAATAAATTAAATAAACTACTGGTGAGTTACATAAAATTCAGGCTTTTTCGTTCATCCACACGAAGATATAGGGAGTCGAAATTGGCCTGAATTGCTTCGAAAAAAGGATAGTACGGTCGTGCCGCTTTTTTTGCTCAACTTGGCGGGGGCACTGCCGTGCACCCAGATAAAAGTATAGAATAGTTACCACTTCTGGCAGAGCATCATTTGGCCACGGAAAGCTCTGGAAGCCGGGCAGCACAACCACATTGTAATGGTCAGTGAAGGTGTACTTTGGCTTGCCGCAATCCGGATCGAACCCACCTTCCACGCCGATCGCCAAGCGTGTGATCTTTTTCTCTGGACCATCGCCGGTTTGTTCCGGTTCTGGAATCTAAATAAATTGCCAATAATGGAATGCTCTTGAATTTTTTTAATTCAGATAAATAATTTTGGGAAGTAAATAATTTTGTCAATACACATTTTACGACTGTAAAATATCATACAAAATTGAATTTGATATTTATTAGGAATATAATATTGTATCTGTTCTTTTAATTTTTTTTCAAGAAAATTTTTCAATGTTTAAGGCTTTTTATTGTGAAATTTAGATTCAGCACACTTTATTTGAAAAGGTGTGTGTTGCTATTTTCTATATTATGTTACATTGGTATAATTGATATTATTGTTTAAATCAATCAAAATACTTACAGGTTTCTTTTCCCTGGTAATGTGTAGGAATACAGCATTCCCAGTCTTTTGATAGTATTGCTCCACATAATTACGACCAAAGCCAAGGAATGATGTTAGTGATACATAGAGACCTGTTTCTGACTCCTGAAACAAAAAAAAGCATTTGTTTTCTTCATAAATACGTAAATAATATTTTTTAGATCAAAATTATAATTTAAACAAGTGAAATAGAATAAATAGTAATATAATAAAAGTTGTGTGGTTGAAAGAATACTTGAATTATATTTATACCCTTTTGTATTGTTAAATTTTATCCTTTAAAAATTCAATAAAATGTAAAGCTTTGTTAATTTAACAGAGTACTACAGCTAAAAAGTTTATGTGATTCACAAGTGCCCCCATAATTTGCATATTGATAACAGGTATCAAAACACAAGCTTGGCAAATTATAGGGGCTAACTGTCTGCCCATTTCCATTGAAACCAACAAAGTAACAACATGTTTACGACTATTGATTTGTACTTGGGTATATTCCTAATATTGAGTGGTTTTGGGATAAGTTTGGTGAATTTAAGAAGTGTTCTCCGAAGCAAAAACAAATTTTCTCATGTCCTGCTCTCTGAAAATATTATCCTTGTGTGCATTGGAGTCACATTTCTATGTCGTGCTATATTCTCACTTGATCCAGTCAACATGAATATGGAAGAATTTGAAGAGAGAATGTTACAGAGTACTCCTTCTCAGCATCAATCGTTGAATTGTGGTTTCCCATCTTTGTTGCTTAGTTATGGACCCCTAATTTTGTCAATGGTAAATAGCTTTTTAAGTCTTGTAATAGATAATTATATGCACTATCAAATGTTAATTGATGCAAAAATAAAGAATGATGAAAATATTGTTCAGGACTTTAGAGAAAATGTTCGATCAGCAAAAGAAGTGAAAGTAAATAGTGTAGTTACATTTTTGAAAACAAATTTGTCATACATAACTATAATTCTCCAATGGTTAATACCAATTGTATTAACATTATTTTTGTATCCAATGAATGTTCAAGAAGTTTCCATGACAGAAATGAGAAATTTTCATGAAAATTGTATTTCTTTGTTGGACCTAACCGAAGATAAGTGTACAACAAATTATACAATAGAACTTCATAAATACATACCTACTCCAATAAATTATACTGAAGCTTTTGAACATGATTATAACAATAATAATAAAACTATAGAAATTGATTTGGTATTAAACAATGTATTCAAAATACTGAATGACTACAATACTAATAACAATACCGAATTTGTATACACACAAATGTCAAAAACAGCAAGGACTCCGAAGATATTTAATAATTGCATAAAAATATGTATTACCAACAATACAAGTATTCTCTTATATATGTTCATTGTAGCATTCATAAGCTTCTTTGTACCAATAACAATTTCTATAGCAATTTTGACAAAAATTCATACAATGAATGTAAAAAAAGCAAGTGTAAAGTCATATGTTACGAAAGAAGTTTTGTATAATGTTTTGTTTTGGTCACCAGTTATGTTTGATACATTTTTATCTCTGATTCTGTGTACTTTCTCTATGCATAGCACTAGGACATCACTATTCAATGTTATAGCAAATGTATATCAGGCTGTTAAAAACTTTATGAACACTAAATTTTTTAAGGATAATATCATTGTTCCTGTTTAGGTGCTAAGATATTGGAAAATAACGAAATATTTTGTAAAATCTATAGTAAACATATTGGTGATTTTACTTACACATTATTTATTTATTTGATGCTTTTTTAAATCGCACTAATACTTGAAATGGGAAAGGATGCATGTTGGTGGCTTTAGATATTTGCGAGTCAATTGCTCCACAACTACAGAACAGGTTTTTGTAAAATTTTATACACACATAGGCTATTAGTTGAAGGGATGGTTTTATTGAAGAATATATCCTTAATTTAAAAGGATACAAGCTGTGGGCAAAAGCAAGCTTCAAAGATTTGTGTTGTAAGAAGATAAAATTTTGATACCTTTTTCAATCCTAGTTGAAAAAATTGATTGTGAAATCAATTAAAATCTATTGACAAATAGTTTTCCTATTGGAATTGACCTGAATATAACTTTTATATTATATTTGTAACTATATTTCCAAAAATACACCCTTTAATGAATTTTAATTTTTGGATATACTTTATAGACATTATCTAAAAAAATTATTGATTAAAAATAAGTATTATTTTGGTCAGAGTATAGTAAATGGGGCATTATGGGATCAGGACTTAGAAAAATGTTATGTTCTATTGTTTGGTGCCTAATAAGATGTACCCTTTGTCTGCATACATTACAATATAATTATAATATTAATATTTTTAATTACTGCATTTATTGAAGGGGTTACAAGGGCATCTTTTGTGCTGTTATATTTTAGTTTCTTTCTATACTTAATGGCAAACAAACAAACAACAATCTGTGTATGCAATATCACTATTGTTTTTTTTATAATTATTAGCTATATGTATGAAAGCTTAATTGCAATTTTCTCGAAATATTTTATTCTCAAATAGGTATAATTAATTTATTAATGTATTTTATTCGCAAAGGAAGGTTAGAAACAAAATGCAACTCACCGGGTTATCGAATGAATATACACATTCATCTTTGTAAACCAATTGCTGCGATGTTGGTATTTTGATTTTGGATAAATGCGGCGTTAAGAGATCTAACGACGCCATGATACTCTTTTACAATTTCCACAAAACCTTATAGTTTATTGTGAGACAAATTGCTAAATAATTCCAGTTTGCACTTTTCAGTTTTCACCGTTCATTTTTCACTGAAACGAATGACGTATATAGATAATAAAAACTAAATAGATAATAAAAATTGTATAACCGACTAACCGGTGTGTGTTTGGGCAACAATCATAGTTGAAATAGTTTATTGTATAAAAACAACGATAAGACTAATTTTATATTAAATTGTATTAAATTTATTCTATCAAATTATAATATGTAACATTTAATTTTAAATAATTTATGTAAAATTAACACACGCCCTTTAAGAATCATATGTCATTGTCAATGACAATTGTCATAATATATTAATAATCTGTGCTCATAATCGTAAATAAGTTTCAAAGTTCGTTTCGGATATTAATTTAATTAAAAAGTTTAAAACTTTGTAATTTATTTAAGTAATAAGATTTGGGATTGTATTCCTAGTTATTTGTGAAAATGCCTTTAAAATTATACTACG
Source organism: Phoebis sennae (assembly GCA_001586405.1). Classification (NCBI taxonomy): domain Eukaryota; kingdom Metazoa; phylum Arthropoda; class Insecta; order Lepidoptera; family Pieridae; genus Phoebis; species Phoebis sennae. The sequence continues at coordinate 76,533 of LQNK01000169.1, read as the reverse complement.
ATCTTATGTCACAACCATCTAGAGCTCTATATATTTTGTTAAAAACAGCAAAGTATGAATTTGAACCAAAGCCAGTGAACTTACGAGGAGGTAATTATTTCTGATTGTTTGTGTGTTAATTATTTGAACTTAAACTTAACCTCCTCTATTTAAAATACTATTTTGCAGGAGAGCATCTAACTGAGGAATACGCATCTACAATAAATAGGTTTAGAAAAGCTCCTGTAATCGATTATAATGGGTTTATTCTTACTGAAAGGTAAGGAATTGAAACCAATTATATATAAATATATTTAATAATAAACATAAACCTACGGAAAAATGATATTTTATAGCAGTAAATAATATTTAAATCTAAATCTATTTTATATTTCAGTATATCCATTATTCGTTTCTTCGCCCGTGAGAACATAATACCAAAGAATTTATATCCAAGCGATTCACAGGCCCAGGCAAGAGTAGACGAGTATCTAGAATGGCAGCACATTGGCCTCAGATTACACTGTGCTATGTATTTCAGAGTTAAAGTGAGTGGTTCTAATATCCTAAATCAGATTTTTAAAATAAGATTGGTTTCTTTAATGGTTCTGAACTATGCTTTGCTCTACTTGCAACATGCTGTAGATACCATAATTATAATAATATAAGAATCTCAGCTGTAGATATATTGTAAATTTTACAGTATTATATGAAAATATTCTTGCAATTTATACCAATAAGATATACAATAAAAAAATCAATATTGATATTAAGCTTCCAACAATCATATCAATTTGTCGATACAATTTATGGTTATTATCAGGCACAACAATATAAAAATGGCATCCAAGTACTCTTTGCCTTATCTGTAATTTGACCCATTGCTTTTGCCACTAGTCTAGATAAAAATATGAGATCAAAACAAATATTAATATGTGGATAATATTGTTGGTTATGCAATTGTAAATCTGATGCTTACAACCATCGTACAATATATATTGTTTTAATCCCAAATAAAGAAAAAAAAAATTAATAATCATTTATTTTAAGCCATTTGTGTCCCACTGCTGGGCAAAGGCCTCTCTTTTCCTCCTCCACTCGGATCTCTTCTTGGCGAGCATCTCCCAATTCAAATCAAAAGCATCTATTTCATCCCTCCACCTGTGTCTAGGTCTAAAATATACTAAACATTTTTTTTTTTAGTATTTGATGCCAATAACTATGGGAATACCTCTGGATCTCAAGAAGTTACAACCGTATGAGTCCCGAATGTTACATGCCCTGGAAGAATTTGATTCTCTGTGGCTGGGGAGACATGAGTTTGTAGCTGGAAACAATATCACTGTTGCAGATTTGATGGCTGCCGTGGAATTGGAACAACCAAGTAATTTTAACATCTGATCTAACTTTTTATTGACCTGATAATATAAAGCTCAGTGGTAGTTTTTCATGCTCTCTGAATAATCTATCTATCTATATAAATAAAAATCAATTTCCGTTTGTTAGTCTCATTATAACTGAACCTGAGTTGAATAATTTTAGTCTCGAAATATTCATAGAAGTCAGGTTTAAGTGGTAACAAAAGATGACAAATTTTTTCATACAAATACTTTGTGTTTGACAAATATGTCACATTAAAAAATGGCGGTATGAAGTTTTCCAGTTCACCTAGTGTTGAGTATAGTTTACAGTGTTAGCATTACAAATCATTACATTATTTTACTCTCATCATCTAAGAAGAACTCAATCATGAGGCAACTCAGTCATGAATCACTCTTTATTGTATAGTTCCGTAATGATTAATTTACCAACTCAGTGAACTAGTATCTGAGAATTGCAAGAAAATATGAACAATAGTACTAACTTTTAACCTTCGCATGTCACAAAATGTGAGAATTTTTTATACAATTTTACAATTATAATTTTATCTATGTGTATTGGGTATAGAAATTTATATTAAAATTTAAATGTTTTTCATTAGGAATGGCTGGTTTTGACCCTGCGGAAAAGTATCCAAATATTGCAGCCTGGTGGCCGAAAGTCAGGAAGCATTTCAACCCACACTATGATGAAGCACATGTCATACTGAATAAGATTGTCAAAAAGAATGCAACTTCTAAGTTGTAATATTTTTTTATATAATAAATAGGAAAGGTTACTTGTAGATGGTGGGAGGAGAGATTATTTTTTATATTTTTGGTGCTAAGAAAAATGTATATTTTTATAAAGAAAAAACCTTTTGTTAAGTTATATATTAACCCTTATTTTTTCTTGAGAGTTCACACACACATACTCTGAGATCTACCTCTATAAACTGATATAAATAAGAAAATAAGATACAATAAATACTTTAATTGACGAAAATATGTTAAGCTGAAAGGAATATAGAGATTTGATATAAATTGTATAAGCTAAGGAGTTGTCTATAGGACAGGAATGGCTAAAGATTATTTAAATACAGATATTTAATTGATTTTGATTTTATACATATTATATTTTTTATGTAAAATAATGGTTGTATTTGTATATTATGTTTTTATTATTGTTTCCGTTATTAGCCTTTATGTATACAAATAAATGTTACGTAAAAATATATGGGTTTCATTTAATTTTGTGGTCTTTTAACAAAAAAATTAATTTCATGATAACAACGACGAATATTTGAAAATTTGTTATTGTTAATTTAATAAATGTAGAGCACGTCCACTATTCCTGAATTATCAAAATCGAAGCACTGACATGTTTTCTTGAAACAACTTGAAAAAATATTTTTTCGAATACTCCGGTCAGTTTTCCAAAGCGCATTACCGCATTACGATCAGTAACAATTTGCTATCCTTAATTTATAGCAAACTGTATATTCTAACATTTAGAACCCGGATCGGTTATGGTTGCTGATCCACAACTAATTTCAAACCTTTTAATATGCCCATTCTTACTTTTAACGATTTTAGAAACGAATGCATAGGTCATGCATAGGTCGGTTTGTCTGTTTGTCGGGCGTTTGTACGCAGTGAACTTCGAAACGGCTTAACCGATTTAAATACGGTTTTCGATTATGTATTACGGCTAGCCCCCCGGAGGTTTTAGTGTTTATTTCATTCAAATCGGTTAACAAATAAAAAAGATATGAGGGTCAAAACATATCATCAATGCGCGTAGGTATATTACATTTAATATTTTGTAAGTGTTATTTAAATCACTTTTTATTGATAGATGTAGCCTTCTCTTGATCTCGAAAGTAGATTACGATCATGGCGGCTAATCACAACAAAGACTAACCAACATGCAGAAGATATTATTTGCGTCCATAAGCAAATATGTGTTAAATCCATAGAAACATCAACTCTTTGATTATGAGAGTACACGACAGATTTCCAAAATGTCAATATTTTTCAAATAAATTAAAATAGAATTATTAGAATGAAGAATGTTAACAAATTTTGATTTTTAGCTTTTCATATTGTTTTTTTTAACTACAAAAAATACTGTTGAAAAAATTATTTTGTTACGTCAATTAGTTTTTGATTTATAAGCAAAACAAATCGTAATCGCCTGACGCGGCGTTTGTGGCGGTGTGACGTCATAAAACAGACAGCTCATGCGCTCGCTATAGCGCTTCCCACACGTACTATAGGTCTATAGTCGCTGCGAAGTAGCGCGGCCCGCGCGGCGTCTGGCTTGTGACGTCACAAGCGGTCACGTGACTTTAGCGGAACTCGAAAGTTTAAAAGCTTAGAAAATGAAAACTACTTGGTATTTTTGACTGCAACAAAAAACAGTGTATTTGTATAGGTACAAGCTATACTGTAACAAACTTTCAACCTATTTGGCATACCTAGTAACATTCTCCATTATATAGTGTCACTACACTTTTGTTGTTTCATGTAGGATATACTTCGAACTTAAACCTTTTACGAGATATATTTTTACAAACGTACGTTTCTAAATCTTAAAAATTGTCATACCACCTCTACTGCGAAAATCCACAAAGTACAGAAATTTGTACGCCACGCGGGCGAAGCCGCGGGCGGAAAGCTAGTTTTCAATAAAAGTAAGTTATCTCACAGTCGAGATAGCCGGGCGGTTGTATATTTGTATGTTTGTATGTAAGTATGAAAAACTTTTACCGACAATAACTTGAGTATTATTTTGATAAAATCCCATATATATAGTTTAGACAAAAGAAAATGTCGGTTTCGAAGATGAGCGAAATCAGTGGGGTAACGAAGATGGGGGGGTTGCAATAGGCGATTTTATATGAATATAGCCGAGTGTGGTATCAAATGAAAAGTCTTGATTTATACATAACATTATCACGTCCAACAAAGTTCCCTCGGTGTAAAAATAGGTGGTTCTTGGGCTAGACCTTCAATAATGTCTCAATGTCTACGCCATTAGGGATATGGTTTGGTATTGACATGGATAAAGCTGTGCCTTATCACTCTCCCTAGGCTTTTGCAACGTGTATAGCAGATCAAAATACAAGAGAACTCGTGAGAATAAATTCAGCTTTGATCAGAAAATTCGCATCAGCGAGGTTCTCTTCTTTCTGTACATCTTGAATATTTACTTAGTTACTCTTGGTATAATATTATGGTATTGGACACGCTTATTTAATATGAACATGAATAAGTCAGACTACGATTTTCCCTAGAATTCTAGCGTAAACTGAGATCACTGAGAGGTTTAAGTCAGTATGAACCTGACCAAACGCTATAGGTACGAACTGCGGGATATCCAATCAAAATAATATTAAACGTAGGAACGTAAAAAATATATTTTGGTTAATTATTGCTCCCTTTGTCTACGCTTCGCTATATACAGTGACGAGATTGTTTCGTTCATTTATTTTGAAATGATTTACTTTCGTTACAATTATTATTCGTTTCCCATATACATATTATTCACTCTGCACTACCTACTATATTTTTTAAAATCTTTATCTTGAAGGTCAAAGTTTGAAACGAAATCTATAATTTTGGTTCGTATGCATATGTTTTGATTCGTGCGATAATGAATATAATTTAATACGGCTATACCTGTTGTAGGTATATTGTAAAGGATAGTATTCAGGAGATATGCTTATCCCGTCTTCCTCGAGCCACTGCTACTACACTCCCTCTTCCCCGTTAGTAACAGTATGCTGAACCTATGTTTACAATCATAAAATCCAACAAAAACTTCCCGCTAATCTTTCCTAAGCATATTCCAGTGCCACATCTTTCCCAAGGAGGGTTGCGGCCGATTGTAAAATACACAAAGCCAAATCTTATTACACAACATGAATATAAACTATACGTTGCGAAAGAAAATGCTAGGGCGTACCCCATAGCGCCCGACGGCTGCTGGACGACGGCTGATTGAGGAGTACCTATGGAAGAAAGATATATGTCTGCCGACCCCACCGAGTGGGATAAGGGCAGGAGAAAGAAGTAATTCGATATACTTTACTGGTTATAAGGCACCCATAGAAGTAGCTCTAGCTTTGTGTTCCGATGTGTCCAGGGAGTAGGTATTTTCCTACAAATTCTCATAATTCACACTCAGATTTTTATCTATACAGTAAAGTGGACGTAATCGTGTACCGATATTTCCGAATAACATAGTTATATGTTGAAGAATTACATATTTTATTTTTCAAAACTTAACTATGTACAATTTACGAAGAAAACGTATGTAAATTTGTTGCTAACTACCAGACTCATAAGTGTTTTGACTACCAATTATAGAAAGAAGAAAGAAAGAAAGAAAAATCATTTATTTATCTCTACAACAGCACAGAAGAACATCATAGATAAAAAACATAACGCTAATGTCACGACTGTGCAGTATTGCTGAACTAAATGAGGTGGCCACTCAGCTTACGCACCGGCGTCATTGACGGCCGAAGCGCTGATTTTCAGTGGCCCCTCTTGCCATTATATGTCAGTGCTTATATGTTATAAGCTTTGTGTAACTCTATGCGCAGTCAAATAGTCATGTTATTATAAGTACCTTATTAGTAATTAGTACCTACACGTTATGATCATGTTTTAATACCAAACAAGATAAATTATTTCGAAGTTCAAAGATATGTAAGAATTTAAGTAAGTACATATACATATTTGTAACACACAAGTTTGTTTTTTTTTTTCTTATTTTGCTACTGAATTTTACTCAATTTTAATTCATTTGAATATTTCAATGACTAATGTGCATTACTATAAACAATGGCACAAACACCGCGACATTCTAAAATCTAAAAATAACAAGAATTCACATTGCACATTCCACAATTAGGTTTCTGAAATTGGGCGCCCTATTAGCCTAATAATCTAGGCTACCCCAATGAACTACCACGTACTGATTGTTCTGTCGAGGACACCCTCGCATAATTCAAATTGCTACCACCCCCTTGTCATGGCCTATTTTGGGCCATTAGTTTTTCTGATTAAAAATCAATTTCTGTATCAGTTGAGGGTCGTGTGGATTTTTTTAATTTGATTAATGGATTTATAGTACGTTTAGAACCAATTTTAAAGGCGAAACGAAGGGAAAGCTTCCATATTTCATTATATATCTATACATCTATACATATAATAAAATCGTAGACTAGCCGTGTCTGTACATTTAATATTTTCAAGAAAAAATTAGTGTTTCGTGTTTCATTTATGATTCTAAACTCAAAACAATGATTTTTAGAATTTTTGTCTGTTTGTCTGTTTGTCTGTTTGTCGGGCGTTTGTACGCAGTGAACTTCAAAACGGTTTAACCAATTTAAATACGGTTTTCGATTATGTATTACGGCTAGCCCCCCGGAGGTTTTAGTGTTTGTTTCATTCAAATCGGCTAACAAATAAAAAAGATATGAGGGTTTAAAGTGATCCATCAAAACACATCATCAATGCGCGTAGGTACAGTAAATTTAATCTTTTAAGTGTTATTTAAAGCATTTTTATTGATAAATGTAGCCTTATTAAAAATCTCGAAAGTAGATTACGATAATGGCGGCTAATCACAACAAAGACTAACCAACATGCAGAATATAATATTGTTTGCGTCCATAAGCAAGTATGTGTTAAATCCATGGAAACATCAACTCTTTTATTCTGAGGGTAAACGACAGATTTCCGAAATGTCAATATTTTGCAAAAAAATTAAAAAAGAATTATTAGAATTGTATAAAACTGAACAGTGACACTTATGTTATATTTAATGTAGGATATACTTCGAACTTAAACCTTTTAGTAGATACATTTTTACAAACGTACGTGTCTAAATCTTAAAAATTGTCATACCACCCCTACTTCGAAAATTCACAAAGTACAGAAATTTGTAGTCCACGCGGGCGAAGCCGCGGGCGGAAAGCTAGTTATGAAAATAAATTGTAATGGTTGTTTAGCTAACACTATCTACTCAGACCATTGTTCTTTATTGTTTATAATAACAATTTATTCTAATGATTGCATAGGTTAATGGTTACTATTAGTATACTTTTAAATTATTGTAATGAATTGTTAATTTAAATAAAAGGTAACACTTTTTAAATATTTAATGCACGTTAATGTTTATTTCCGCTATTCTATATCAATACATATAATAAAATCGTAACAAGTCCAAATTTGTACATGGAATATTTTGCGGAAATTTTAATACAGGGCGATGTTATAAGGGATACAGAAGGCAAATCAATATTTTTTTTCTTTCATGTCTGTCTGTCTGTCTGTCTGTCTGTTTCTTTGACCATCTACTCCTCCAAAACTACTGCAGCGATTGAAATCAAAATTTACACAATTGCTGATTATATTATAGGCTAACATAATATGTATGATTTATCCCGGTGATTAAGTGGTTCCCGTGGGATAGAGGCTTACAAATTTATATTGTTTTTGACTGTACTTAAGAGCAGCAGGGCGATTTTTAAGAAAATATAATTGTATAGGTATTTAAGTTTTAAGATACCTACACAAATGTATAAAACATCAACATTAAATGTCGTTTTAACAAAAAATCGTTACTATTGTATAAAGAAATAATAAAACAAACCCACATAGTAAGTGATTCAAGTTTATTTATCTTTGTTTTTTGAGATGTACATACTTTTATAAGAAAAACATATTTTAACATAAACAATTTGATCACTATATAATACTCGTATATCTGACAAAAGCAATAGGCGTTTGGCCATATCGTAGGTCGTACGTAGGTCTCCTTCTAATAGTTGCTATAGTTTTCCACAAACGTTTTAATCCATGCTTCTATTCGATACATTTTCAGCAATTCCAAACTAAGAAATATTGTCAGAGTAAAGATATAAATCCTCCATCTACCACAAAATTGCCTTCTTCAGCGTCTGAATAATGCTTAAATTATTGATAATATTTCTAACAATTTTGCTTAGACTAACGACAAATCGGTATTTTGACTTGTCAAAGTCTCAAAATGTCAGAGACTTCATAGTTTATTTTTTATTTGAAAAAAAAGTATTTAAGGTGTATTAGATGTTTTTTTTTTCAAATAAATCGGGTTTAAAAATTATTTTTTGTGAATAAACGTCTCAATAATAACAATAATGTGTAACCGTGAACGAGATACATTCAAATAATGGTTTATTATTTTTTTT
>LQNK01000169.1:52291-62876 GCA_001586405.1 Phoebis sennae | reverse complement strand
AAAAAAAAAAAAAAAAAAAAACATAACGAACTAGTACCACACCCAAGCCCTGACCTCCTCCTTCCAGGTATAACCAGTTGATACCCTCCATTTCAAGACCTCTCACCCCCTCCCCTCTTGGTTACATAACACATTTGAACCACACCCAAGCCCTGAACCCCCTCCCTTACCCTTGGTCGCATAACCAGTTGAAACCTTCCACCTCTAGGCCCCACATCCCCTCCCCTCTTGGTTACATAACACACTTGTACTCACACCTCTCCGTTACCCCTAGTGGTTTAACCAATTGATACTGCATTTTAGCCCATCTCTTCGATATTCACAAATGTTTACATCAATGGCCATCCCGTTCATAACTGGTTATTGTTATGGCGTATGGGATATCTATGACGGTTGTTAATACATGGAATACCGTAGATATACATACCATAAAACATACTTAGAAATTCTTCCCTAAAATATAGTTTTGATTCAGTGTTCTATCTTTGCTATTGAAACGATATTTGCGCACGCGCATCGACAGATTTTGGACTTTATTATAAATTCAATCGATAGAAAAATTAAAAAATACCTAGCCGTATATTGGATGGTCGATTATACATTAAAAAATAATGTGATATTTTTTAACAATATGTGATTGTACATCGAATTCTCTAAATTGAATACCTGCGCAGGCGCATCATGCATTTTAATGTCAGCTAAAATAATAGAAGAATAGATAGAAGCATGGAGGTTTCTTAAATAAATTATTCGTGGCTGTTCATAAACATAAATATAAAGGCAAATGAAAAAAAAGGTTATTATTCAGTAATGCGTGCAGCATTCAGCCACGAATATATTTATACAAATTAAGAGTATAATAGCATTAAATAACAGATCAATAAAAGTATACTATACCTACTAATGGGACATTTTCCTAATCATGGGATTTTCAGAACGTAATAAGGGATTGCCAATTTATGTTTTCTTACAATCAAATTCCAATTATGTTATTGAACCTTGGTTCTGGTTTCGGGGATGTTTAGCATTGGGAGGCTATACAATATACTTTCTATAATATTCATTAAACATATATAAATATTATTCTATTCTAATAAAAAGCAATAAAATAATTCACTGTATTTTAAACAGATGAATGCCGCAGGGAGGAACCGATGCAAATACTTTCTCCTCTATACTATATCAACATCCAGAACATGCTACTGATCTGCTACTCGTTCATATTGCTCATTGTGTTGATCCAGACTCGCTGCAAGAAGATTCGCACCGGTATCATAAAGGAAGCTATCGAGAACCAACAATGTGAATGTTGGAGCGAATTGAAGTGAGTACAATTTTCGACCTAAATTCATGTATATAGGGTTCAAATTTCAGTGACACTCGAAGGTCACCAACACCAAAAATTATAAGACAATTTGTCAATTTATTGGGGGAAGGAGGAGAGGGGTTGACTGGGTAGGGAAAACGATAATGCCCGCTGCATTATTCAATTTGCTATAGTGTTCATTTATTTACAGGCACGACTAAGTATGCAGAATAAGCCGAAGGAGACCATAAGGTACGTCTGCATGGTCCTTATTAATTTCATTCAGAACAAGACAAACAGATTTCACTTCAAGATCCAGTCTAATTTTAAGTCAAACTTTTACCTTAGGCCATTAGCATTGTTTACGATAAATTAGGGTATATTCCTTCTAATATTTATATGTTATAAGTTGATAAAATGTAAATATAGTCCCAATTGGAGTAAACAGGTATTAATTAAAATCTAGTTTCATTATAGGTAATAATTTCAAACGCAAAATGTTTGCTTGTAATTTGATTTCGGATTGTCACGTAGATAAACGTCAATTCGCTTTAGTCCTGAACGCATTCATCATTTTAATACTTCTTTTAATGTACTTGCCAATTACGAACCTCGGCACAAAAATGCCGAAAATAATAGTTATGACTAGAAAGGGTTCTGTTTTCTCCGAGATGGACGCTGAAACCCTGGGCCTGCGGGAATTGATAGGTGAGTTTACAGAATAAGTTCCTATTTTTTGTGTTACAAAATAAGATGATTTACCTTTAAGCCATTAATTGATTTATTAGCGTACATTTCGAAAGGAACTCATAAAGAAATTATGTTGTTCTTCATTTGTTTTCAAAATTAAACAACGTAAAAATATAGGACATTTTTTTTATTTATCATGATTTATTCGGATAACACGGATCGATTTGTCAGTATAAAAACGCATATGCTAATGTTAGGAGGTATAAAAACTTAAATGAATGTTCAAAAAACAAGAGACACAAGACTTTCATTACACGACATGCTACGTGTAAACAAGACGCTTAGACACAACAAATGTACGCACAAAGTGCCCCATGATGGGCGCCCTGACATTTACACCCTGCCCTGACAGTTATCACCTTCAGAATGCCATTGCAACTGCCCCGCAGTCGCCTCAACAGTAAATCAAGTCAAATCAAATCATTTATTTATTTTGCTTATTTTGCTTCCAAATTGAATATAGCCTCAACCCATTATACCTTTTTAGGTATGCAAATTTTAATAACAATAATTAAATAGAAAATTATAAATTATCCTAGTTACTTGCGTCAAAAAAGGATACAAAATACTACAATGTCACATAAAACAATATCGAAGTGACTATGTTTTGTTGTGAATGATGGCCCAGAAACCAAAATATATAAGTTCTCTAAGTTCTTCGGTTGCTAATATTAAACTAGTATAACATCGATCTTAAATAAAAAAAAATGAATCAATTTTCAAATAATCGCATAAAATAACGTATCAATTTTTGCATTGTTAATAAAGTTATTTTAATAACTACAATACAAATTTTTATTCTTCAAATGGTCTCAATACATATTCACCTTTTTTAAGTATCAATCAAAAGTAGAATATTTCGAATTTGTAAAATGGATATGAGGTCCAGAGTTTGCGAATATCCGATCATATCAATATACTCGTAATAATTATTATAGTCAATGTATATATGTAAATTAATTACAAAACAATACTATAACTATATATAACAGGTACGAAATAAAAAAGTAAACACAAAAAAAATAAAAATTAAAAATGGTAAAAAAAAATTAAAAGTGATTGCAGTAAGGTGTGTCATGAGTTAGCAAGAAAAGCACTTAATTAGATTTTATAGAAAAATATAGAAAAAACAAAAAAAACACTTGTAGATTCTTGTTTACCTATAGTATAGTGACAAGGAGTGGTCTGAAAGCATTTCATTTAGCAATATAGTCTTTCTTCATATAATAATTAATGAATAAATAGATTCTTGTTTATCTATAGTATAGTGAGAGGGCGTTGTCTCAAAGCATTTCATTTAGCAATATAGTTTTTCTTCATATAATAATTAATTAATTATTATCGTCGTAAGTGACTTTGTCCGCGTCCTGGCAATAAAAAGTATCTTCTCTTAATACAGGCTATATTAAATTCAAATTGTTATAAAAATACATTCATCTGTTTTTGCGTGCTTGTGCAATAAATGCCCAAATATCTATATCACCGTCGCGAACTACTGAAATGTGGACTTGTTTACCATCATTGGTGCTTTCGAGTTCGATATGGGGACCTTCAAGCGAAGAACCTAGTCCCATACAAACAATTCCCATTTGCTAGCAACACACTCGTGAGATCTTCGGCGTTACAAATGCCTAAGATTAGCCGGCTTGTCTTAAATTAATGTTGACACCTATCTTTACCTACGAACAAATATTTTTCAACTTCGATATAATAAGTTTGTTTAAGTTTTCCCTTTATAAGAATCGATTTTTCTGAAGGGGCAAGTAGGTGATCAGCCTTTCGCACCCAGTACGGTGACAAAGGTCACTGGAGCTCTATGTTTTTCCTACTGTCGTCAAACGTGTTACCTTAAGATCACACCGCGCTTACCACTGAGCTACTGAGGCGGTCACATTAACAATAATAATTAATTAAAGATTATTATGGGTACATTCTTGTAAAGTTTTTAGAACATTTTGGACGATTTTCCACACTTATAGTGTAATGCCTGATTTAATAAATAAATATTCACGGACATTTAACACCGCGCCATCTAGTCCCAAAGCAAAGCTTGTACTATGGAAACTAGGTAACTGATAAACATACTTAAACTTATACTTCTTTTTAGTAAATACATTATATGCATACAGCAGTGGGAATCGAGCCTTCTGCTATAATAGAAACAATCGTATCCACTGTGCAAACTAAGTCGTTAGATACATAGCGTACATAAAGCCTAAGATCCCAAATCAACACGACTTTCAATTTAAAAAAATATTATTTATAATTTAAATAAATCATCACACTATTGTTACACATTCACAAACATATTTTTTTTGTTAAAAATTTCACATGGTTATCAAATGGTTACGGTCGTGCTTACTTAGGATCCTTTAGTAGTATACAATGCCACGCAGACGAAGTCACGAGAAGCACCTGTTATACATTTTCATCTTTTGTGCATCACTTTTCCTCTCTAGACGAATTTATAAAATAAAAAACACAATTTTCTTTCTTTTCACTCTAACACTCCCTCATAATTCTTAATCTTTCTATATTTACTAAACAGTTAAATTACATTGTAGTTAATCTAGGAACTAAGCAACAACTTTTTACTATGTACTAACATTAAACAATTATAGAATTAAGTCCATTCAAGCGGTAACTTCTGTGTGTAAAATTAGTTGAAATAAGAATTTAAATCTTATTTAATATCAATTGTAAATAATGTACATAGGAAAACAGTATGGGCTTTCACGACAGTAGAATGTACATATTTTAATCTCTAATATGTAATATATATAACGATAAAGTATGTTATGCTATGTTGGAGCGTGTTCAAAATAAGTTCACACGACACTTATACATGAAGCTTTATGGCGTGTATCCTTTTTACCCTCTCATGTATCCTACTTTGTTTGTACTGGGAATGGTGGGATATCACGAGTTAAGGGTCAGAAGGGAGTTTCAACTTGTAGCGTACTTGGTTAAGATCTTGCGTGGCAAGGAGCATAATCCTGGAATGCTGGAACAGCTATGGCTTAGAGTGCCAAACAACAATAGAGGAAGACGGCATACACCACCATTGCTTGCTATCCCAGTAGCCAGAACCAATTTATTGGCAAAATCCGCTATCATCAGCGCTATTCGAGCAATAAACAAGGTACATATGGAACTTGATATTTTTACTTGCACTTTGAATGAATTTTCAAGAACGCTTCTGTTTATTATTTGTTATAAATAGTGTTAAAATAAATGTATATGTTATTAATGTAAAGAAGTCTATCGCATTGGATATATATATCTGTAATGGTAGTATGTTCTATAAGATAAAATAAATAAATAAATAAATAAATAAATGTTTTATCAGGTCATCTTATCTATCTAGCAGCTAGCTTAATATCATTCAAATTTTAAAAGTTCCTTCTTATTACATGAATCCTTATCCAAAAAATAAATACAATTAACCTAAAATTATTGAGTAACGACATTATACAATTTAGGTACAAGAATATTTCAGCCTCTTTTGCATACCTATTATAAGTACAATAATATGTAAGTTTAATTTTAGTTTCTTTGTGTGGATCTAATAATGAGTTTTTATTCATTCATTCTTATAACGTCAAACAAATCGTATGGTCTCCATTACACAGTGTCATAGTAAGTCTCTTGCCCTCTTTTGGGGCATGGGGTGGTAGTAGAATGAGTTTCACTGATAGATTTTTTCGTCAGACATTTTTTTTGTCTCTATTGAAGACATATACTAGGACCTCCAGGTCCTAACGCTATTTGAACGAAATTGATTTTTATAGATTCAAATTTATGGCACTCACGATTCCTTTTAATTTTTGCTAATACATCTATACCTATGTTTAGCCATTTTATGTAAAAAATAAATTGTGCTTTTCTTGTTTTTGCGGAGTTTACAATGGAAACAAACCTTTAAATTTTCTTACTTATTCGAAATAATAAATTTATCATTGTCTTTTTAACTATTTGAGTTGATAATTGTTAAGTATAATCACAGAAAATGCTTTAGGTAAAGTTTCGCTAGATTCGCCTCTGCTAATACATAATTCATGAACGTTTCGTAGCAGTTTAAGGGATAAAAACTACTCCAGTGAATAGGGTCGTGACTGGCTCGAACAGAGACATTTATTTATTGCAAGCCCCGCCTACAAAAGTGAATATTTATTCGGTTATCTTTATATTCCAAATAGGTAAAAAATCCGGTAAAAGTATTTGAGCCATGGGTAACCAATAACCATATTTTATTGCTACAAAAGCTATGAAATTGATAACGAATGTTTAAATTACGTGAAATTTAGATAATAGTTTGACCGTTCAAAACCTTACTAGTAAATCCGTCCACCAAAGATTTATGATCGACATCTCATCGCTAATCATTATTTTATTTCTTTTAAATTGTCCCATCTGATAAGAACAATATTTCTTCAACTTTAAAACAAGACAATAGTTTGTTAGTACCATATAAATGTGTAAATTAATTTAGGTATATGGAAACATAGAAAATTAGAATTACAAATAAAAGCGAATGATTCTAAACATACATTGTATCGTTGTATCTGTCTTTATGTTTTCTTTTTTCTCTGTAAATCTTTACCTTTGTATTTACTTATATTACACATATATAAATAAATCCATACTTAATCAAGTCTTGCTCGATTCACCATCTTCCTTATTAGTTAGGTTATATATAACTTAAAGATTAAATAAATAGTCTTATACATTCGAAATTCATCATTATAATCGACCATTAGATAAGTAGGCATTACAAATTAGACACTGGTGCTACATTTAAACTTTTTCTACTTATTTTCTATTTCCCTCTTCTTTAATTCGGATGTTAAACAAAAAACACGTAAAAAATATCATCGTCTTATTTCTAAACTTAGCTGTATTTGCTAACAAATTCGTACTATCTAACTTAAGTAAGCACCATTTTATCACCAGTCATACAAAACACCCCTTTTTGAAACAGGGTTTAAAGCAAGTCACGCTTATAATACTAGATCGTTGTAGGCGTAGGATACCTAATAATTTTAGGAATAGCTTTAAAACCTGAGTAAAAAGTGACTGAGGAGTTACGTACTATATAGTATAATGATTATAATTGGCACAACTTTAGTTGTGTTGCCCGTGACAACTTTGTACTGGATTGTAGGTACCGGTTATTTATTTTTAGGTTAGGCAAACTATTTAGTTTGTTTTGCCTTTGAAAAAAGTCGTAGATGGTTTTACAAGCAAATAGAGCTAGGTATATGAATATGATGAATATTTCGATTATCTCTGAAATCATGAATACTGTTGATATGATTTAATTCCGAACGTATTATAAAGAAATTTTTTTTTTTTTAAAATTATGCGCTTTATTAGATATAGATTTCTTTCACTCAGTTTAAAAGTTTAAAATTGACTAATTAATGTGTAAGTAGAAGAAACAAGTTGAAATAAATGTGTTCATTAGATAAGTGTAACTTAATAAGTGTAACACAACAAGCTCTTTAGGAATACCAATGTAAATATGCAATTATTATAGGAAATGTTTTTTGTTTAATACCAAAAAATTTGTTCGTCAAAATAGGTATTTTATTACATATGTATACTTTTTAGTCGCTTCGGGTTTAAGGGTAAATGATAAAAATACTTTATTTATTTAAATACTCATCATTCATTTATTTTAAGTTTTATCTCTGGAAACTACAAAGCTATAAAATCGTAGAGGTTCTTTGGTATTATACAAACAGCATGATTTGTAAAGATTATGTAAAATGTATGTATATATTGATTGCTCAATCCTGAGGTGCTTACGCTTCGCTACAAACTTATCAAATTATTTGCAAAGCTTCGGACTGATTGCGGGGAAACTATAACATCAAAATCTGTGAAAGAATATCATAATAATTATTATATTTATATATTATAAATATTTACAAAATAAAAAGTGGTAAACAAATTGGTGTATGAGAAATTGAGTTAGTTTGTCAAAATGTGACATGTGAGTGTGAGGCGTTTGCATTTTTTCAATTTGCCTTTCTATAGTCGCTACTTTAGTGGTTTTCCTTTATCATAGGAAGGTAAAGGCTGTATACCCAGTCCACATTTACAGGTGACGTGGTGCCTAGAGTATGACGAATGTACTAAATGCAAAAATCAAAAGTAAGTAATCAAACAATTTGGAATAAATATAATGTATCGGCCGCACAGCGTAAATCATAAATCATAAGACCACTACCGTAGCCTGCATACGTCAATATTGATTGTTGGTTGGTTTAATAACTAAGCCACATTTTAAGAAAATAAACTGAAACTTTCGTTGCTAGTTTTATAACATTATAATACGCTCTCTTCGCACTGTTTGTCGATTTAGTCGAAGCTACGAAAATACTTTGCGCCATACAATAGCAGAAGTGGTCGCTTCAGCTTTCTGTTTTTGTCGCTGTAGCAAAGCTATTATATTAACCCAAATTCAATGTAAGAATGTTATTAATACGATCGGAACAACTGCTTTTTCGCTATAGGTATGTTATGAAGGTACTCTGGGCAGAACGCTGACTGTAAGTGTGTACTTGGTTCCTTTGGCCGACGTATATTAGGGTTCAATTAATTCCTTTTTATATACAGTTTAAAACACACAATTAGCTTGCAATTTTCTCGAATGTCCTTCGAATCTTCCATTACTTATAGTTTAATCTTAGCGTGTAAATATCGTCTCCATTAACCTTTTATTGTGATAGATTATTTAATTGTATAGGTATCAGTAGGTTGTGAGTTAAGAATGTCAACTGGCTGTGATTGAATCAAGTAACATTAGTTAAACTTAGAATGTATTGCCACAACATGTAAGCTTGAATGTTGAAAGTATAAGGATATCAAAATCTTGTTTAACAAAACATTGCATCAATATAATATTTTGTTAAACTCTAAATTTTTTTACATTTACAAATTTCCAAATTTATGTTTTATTCGAGAGTTAAAATACATTTTTTTTAATTGATACTAAAAAGCTCTAAAAACGTTAGTCTTATTTTTCGAAATCTCTTCTAGATAATAAACATGAATCAAAAACCTTGTTTTGCATATGTGGATGTGGCGTCCAACATTAACTTAGTAACGTGATTATGATTTCCGAATGTAAATAACTGATTAAAAAAAGATAACTTAGAACGTGCCAATAACTTTCGAGGGTTTTCCTCTCATTTTTCATGGTTGAGCTCAAATGATGGAGAAACCCACGAGAGAGAGAGAGATAACCAAACCAAAAACGGCCCATATACATACAAGTGAGCAAACATACATAAAATAAAATAAATCAAAACATATAACAAACAGTCGCATTAAGAACCGTCGTTTTTGGGAAGTTGGTTAAAAATTATTTACTTAAATCTTTTTTTAATCACATAATCATCAAGTTTGTTGTATGTTGGGGAAAGGCTTTTATAAATACGCTTATGATTGAACGAAAATACACAATATTTACATAGGTAGTTGTAATACAGAGAAGTCTTTTGTTTAGAATTTGACACATATCCTTTTTGTAGTATAAAAAAACCTTAGTTTAATTTATATAAAAAATACTTTGCCAACAACTCTATATTCTTTATTATACTCAGTTTAGGGTGAATAAAAACTATAGTAAATGAAACAGAAAAAACAAACACACATAAATATTGAATAAGCTTAATATAATTGATATGTGTTGCGCGCTTTTTAACTACATATTCAAGCTCATTTGACAAAAAGCTTCATTATGATTTATATATTACATAATTGCTCATCCATCGTTTTTCTAAATTTAAAATGTCTTCTAAAATATCTTCTAAAAATCGCTGTCAAGCGATAAGGCCTTCTCTTGTCCATGTTTTCTTTTAATGCTTTTATTATGTTGTCCTTCTTATACGTAACATACAAAAATAATAATTACCATTCATTTATTCATTCATAAATGATGTTTTATGATGGATAACTTTCTGTTCTTGCCCTCTCTTTAACATGTTTTCTTGTAATGATTTTAATATGTTGTCCTTCTCATACGCTTGTGTGCAAAAAATTAATAATTATCATTCGTTTATTGATTCATAAATGATGTTTTTTGATGGATAACATCCGCTTTTTGACCTGTATTCGCGCGTACACATGTGCACCCAAAATTTTCTGGGCA
Organism: Phoebis sennae; assembly: GCA_001586405.1. Lineage (NCBI taxonomy): Eukaryota > Metazoa > Arthropoda > Insecta > Lepidoptera > Pieridae > Phoebis > Phoebis sennae. Next base: position 52,659 of record LQNK01000169.1, on the reverse strand, counting down.
GCCTAGTTGCGAAGTGCTAACCAGATAAAATATGTATGTAAAAGCCGACAATCAACGCGACGCGACCATTAGCTAGTCAAAGTTATGTAATGTGACAATAAAGTAGATAGTTGTAATTGTAAATACGTCCTATTTAAATGGTTAAGCTTTAATATCTCCGAAAGGATTGATGAGAATAAAATGATCTGAATATTTGTGAAAGGTAGTTAGACAATTTTGAGTACGGTTGCAAGTTCGTAAAATGAGTGTCAATAGTACACAGTCATTTGTAGAACTATAGACTTCTTAGCGTCATTACCAATTAGGGGCGTAGCCAGCCGTGGGGCTAGAAGGGGGGAAGATGAGCAGATGTGAGATGATGGGGGGGG
>LQNK01000169.1:31741-52273 GCA_001586405.1 Phoebis sennae | reverse complement strand
AAATAATGAAAATGTATCAATGTTAGGTAAATTCGTGAGAGCTTTTTTATCACCAATCTTTTTCTTAATCTAACAGCTTTGTGAATCTCATTTTGATGAAATTTATTTTTTATGATTATAACGGGAGTAATATTTTTCAAGTTTCAGATTATTTTTAAGACGTTTTTTACGGCTTGTAGAAAAAAAAGAGTAATTCACAACACCCCGGGTAACATCCAGTTCTGGATACCACCAAAATTACAACTTTGCAACCGTTAGTAGATAGAAAAATTAAAAGTATAAGGGACTATTCGTTTAAAAAATTACATTTTCAGGTAATGATGAAGAAATACCAAATTTAAAATAATTATTTTGAAAATGATAATTATTTTAGACACAGCTTACATTAAAATTTATTATAAAACTAGCTTTCCGCCCGCGGCTTCGCACGCGTGGGCTACTAATTTATGTACTTTTTAGAGGCGCACAACAAAAGTTTTAAAAAATTACGGTCGCAGGACCGCTGATATATGCGCATGTCTATAGTGTTTTTTATAATTTTCTATGGAAATAAGTTTCACCAAAATGTCACAGTGCGCGCGCCTCTTCAAAATACAGAAAATTGTAGCCCACGCGAGCGAAGCCGCGGGCGGACAGTTAGTTATTTAGTGAAGGTTTTTGAGAATTTATTGCGTGTTTTTACCGTATCTACACGTTAAGAGTAAAAAAGACATTACCGCAAGTCAACCAAAATCTCACATTGTCACGTGGTGTTTTCACGACTTTAGAAGCGTATATCTCAAAAAATATTTAATTTAGCAAAAAACATATTTAAAAACCTCTATTCCATTTTTAAAGACCTATCTAATGACACCTCATTTAATGATGTAATCTCGAATTTATTTTTTTACCCTCCGTTTACATGTATGGAGAGCCACCCCTAAAATTATTTTTTTCTAATAAAATGTAGCCTATAATTTGCACCTAATATTGGTCTATCAGCTTGTGAAATTTTATCAAAAACTACCCGGTGGTTATTACGTAATTGACGCACATACAAACAGATAAACAGACAAACAGACAAACAGACAAACAGACAAACAGACAAACAGACAAACAGACAAACAGATAAACAGACAAACAGACAAACAGAAAAAAAATTCTAACCATGGTTTTGGTATCTATAGAACATACATATTGCATACCAATTACTCTTTTTGAAAAATATTCAATGTACAGAAATGGTTCGGTTACCGGTTAACGTATAAAAAGTACAACCGATGAGTAATATTTTTTTTTATTTTTATAATTTTTTATATGAATGGTTTCTTAATAACTTAAGCTACTCTAAGCTGTGATGATAGACATACATTATAATTATTAAGTAGGCAAAGAATTATATAATTAAGTTTAACTTAAACAAAAATTCGAATAAAATCGTCAATTATAAAATTGGTAAAGGAATAGTAGCGCTATTCTGTAAATTCAAATTTAATTGAAAATTCATATCGAATAATTCAACATAAAATTCATATCGAAGTAACACTCACTTTGATATTTAACGGTCAAAATTATTTGTCTCTCTGTGCTCAGTTTATTTTTTTCAATTTGTTGTTTTATATATTTTATTGTTTTTAAATGTAAATTAAATTATTTACATATTTGTAAGCGTCATCCGTTATACTCTTTATTTTTTGTACCTATTATTATAAAAATATTGTATATCTCAATTATTTTGAATATAAAATAAGTTGAATTTAACGTGAGATGATAATTTTGAATTAAAAGAATAGAAGCTTAGTTCGTGGATGCTATCCATTAATTATAAGTTAAACTAAATGTAAATATAGGAATGTACTCTTTGCGGAGCTACCAACAAATACGTAGAAGAACAAGACCTTAAAACTGTATATATCTAGTAACTATGATAGTAATAAGGAAACACGACTATTATTAGTATTATAATTAAAACGTTTTATCAAGACAATCGTGGTTATCATTCCGATCAGAATTAAAATATAGTACGCTTTAATATATAAGGTGTTACATAGTACACAGTTTTCACATTCGCTTACATGACATTCAGAACATGTTCTTAAATACGTAAAAAACGTGAGAAGTATCGGCGAGGCTTTTTTAATTTAATATGATTCATTTATTGAACTTCGTGTTTACGTGACGTCGCAACGTGGCTCAATAATGATTAAGATAAGAAAGGTATAAAGCAAAGAACATAAATCATTGCAAAACTAGATCAAGAGCGAGATATCGGTAGGAGAAAGCAAGATAAAAGGTACTGTGGTGAAAGAAAAGGTGCCAAAAAAGTTTAATAAATAAATCGTATTAAATTAATAAAGCCTCGCCGAATTTTTTCATTATTTTTTACGTATTTAGGTACATTTTCTGAATGTCCTATAAACAAATGAAACGCTAGCTAGGTAACATCTTATATACCCAATAATTCTTATTATCAATATATATAAGTAATAAAAGCGAAGAAAAATGTATGCACCTGTGATATGATACCGGGGGATTTACTAAAAAGGCCGAAGTCCACGTTGGGTAGCGGGGTGGGGCTGCCCAAATCCTTTTTTGGACTAAGATCAACACGTCTTAAACTATTTCATTCATATTGTAGATATTTATTCATAGAAAAAGACATTAAACCCTTATAAAATTATCTTAAGTTAATCGTTTTTGTATGAATTTCATTAAATAAACTTAACACGGCACGACTTAGTTACGAAGCATATTTGTGTGAAAAAAATTGTAACAAATATTATTATCGCAAACATGTATATTATTAAAAAAGTTTGATATACAATATTATTTCTTTGTCAAATAATTTGATAGTATGTAGATATCTTTTTAAACGATTTTAGTAATTTGCTCCAATTTACGTCATACATTTTCTGGAATAGAGAAATTAATTTGTTAACGTACTTATATATGCAGTTATTTAACCGATCAAATAAATAGAAGAATTAAATATAGTTATACGATTTGTAATAGACAACGCAGTATATCTACCTCAAATATGTCAATATTTTACATTTATGTGGTTTTGTTTTTAACTAACTGAATCAGAATCAAAATTATTAAATATTAATTTAAAACTCACTCGTATCAATTCTTATAAGATTAAATATATAAATTAATTCATGTTTTCATACCACGTGTTAAAGAATGAATTATAATTCATTCCTTCATATAGCCATTCCTGCATTCATTCTCTCTAATAAATTCACTCATATATTTTCTCATACTTTCATATTTACTTAACGTCTAAAAATCAAAACTTTTGAATACCAATTCAGAAAACATATTAAAATTAATGTTCTAAAAAACAAAACAAAAACTTGTTCAAGTACATAACATTCGTCATATAAATATTTCATTTAAACTATACGGGATCAATGTTGAATTAGTCTTATAAAATATATCAATGAATATAATTATAGCATAGGTGTTACAAAGCACATTCAGCAAAACTATAAGAGAATAAAAAAACATCTAGATTACTACAAAAATAGATAACGCATAAGAAAGGAAGGAAAAAGGTACACAATAACATCCTGTTTGCAGAAACACTGAATTCATTTTAAATAATTTTAAAATACTCACACACACATAACAAAGACTATCGCAAAATGACATCAATATAAGACGGCATATACTCATATTTATTCACTTCTGCGACAGCCCCAGCCGAGGTTCGCGATCCCCTTCAAAGCGGGACGCCCTTAGGCATGACGCTAGCCCAGGCGAACCTTCAGTTCACCTGTAACGTCCGCTTTAAACAGAAAAAGTCCTAAAAGCTGTGAGAATAACCTCATAAAAATCTTTTTCACTTAAGCTAGCTCAACTTCTGTAGTAACCTATAATAAGCATGATACTTAGTCCAAAGAAGGAGAGTTAATGAATTCATTATTTTCATGCGTGTTTTATACACATTTGAAAATAATTAATTATCTGTATAGTGTAAATAATAGTAGTTCGCTGTAAAAAGCTTCGTAGAAAAAAAACGTAAAAAAAAGTTAAAAAATGTATAAAACTCAAAAAATAGCCCAATTTATATTTTTTTCATCATCTAAAGTATAAAATTAAAAAAAAACATAAAACTTAAAAATAAAAATATAAAAAAAATTGTGATTCAAGATATGTTTTTATTGTGGCAAATAGCATGTGAGACTTCAGTAAGAGCTCGTAGGTCATTGGCTGGAGCTCACTTTGTGGGGCGGGGATGGGGGCCCTCATTAACTGAATCATGTCATTGTTCAATACAATACTCTATATTTAGCACCTTATTAAAAAAGAAATGAAAACATACACTTTATCTGATGCAAACGTAGAATTACGTGAATAGTTAAAATGTAACTCTGACGCGTCTCGGACAAGCGAGGTTTAATTTTACTTTAGTATACTTACATGAAGTAAGCAGTGCAGAAGGATACAGTTTTTCAATTACTCATACATCAAAGAACTGCTTCGAAAACGAAAAAATATTATCCAAAAATTTTCCTTAAAAAGGTGGTATTTTAACATTCTATAATAAATCGCAAATCGATGATTAAATACAATGAAGTGAAGCAATAAACATAAGAAAGTTAGATTTTTTTCGAGGAAACTTGAAAATCCGGGGGACTTGCGCATATGGTTGAAGTCCACGTTGGAAAGCGGGGCGGAGCTTCCAAACTTATTTCATGAACTATATCTAAGCTCATTTCATAATCTAGTATTGATTTAACCTTCATCTTTATGAAATTTCACCACTTTTGGCGCGATTAAAAAGTTTAATTTAAACACATTCAATTACTTTCAAAATTAATAATATCATTTTATAATTGTTTTCGAGAATTCATCATCTTTAGTAATTTTTTCGAACCATAGATCCCTAGCACGATCTAATGTGGTTCGAAAAAAGTTGGTTTAGTTCATGAAAAAAGTGAAACAGACATTATTACCAGGGTATATTTTACTGTTATAATGATAACAAATAAAATGTTCCTGGTCAATAATATTTTGTAGGGTTATAGGAGTAGTTACAAATCTCAGTAAAATGGAAAATTAGATTTTAAAATATGCTGTATACATTCTCACGAGTACATTAATCAAATACCTATAGGATTTATGAGTAGAGTGTGTAATCTTAAAAAATATAATTATAAGGATACATGTGAAACTTTCAAATGAGCTTTCAGCTTCAAATTCTTAACAAATTTCTTAACTGAGATAAATATTAAAAAAATCCTTAATAGAGCGCAAGAATAATTTTTAAACATTTTTTTTAATGTCAGTAGCGGGTAAATGGCATAAGGATTTTTTTTCATTATTTTAAATGAAGTAAAGTTATATAAAAATTAAAAACATAAAATAATTTAAATTTTTAATAATTTAAAAAAATTAGACAGACCGGGAAATAACATCTCGTGCCGTAATAACAAGCATACTACTATCGTCATACTTCATACAAATCACTCAAATAATAACTTTAGAAACTGCTTGGTTTTTTATCCGAATTTAATTACGATTTAAATTTTTGTTATAGTTTCTTTCTATTACTTACATGAAATTAATTTGAGCGAAGTACCCTTCACTGGTTGGTTCGGAAAGGAGAGAGTGTGGCTAAAGAATTGGACGGAGGAAGGGAGAGGAGGAAGGAATTTAAAATGCTGATTTTCGAGGGAAGTGATTGTGAGTGAGTGAGTGAGTGAAGAATGTAACAACATACACCTTTTATTATACGTTTTATTAAATACATTTAATGAAATGTTTCATTATTTTTGATTCTTTATAAATTAATGGGTCCCTTCTCTTAGGAGATATATTTTGATTATTCTCCTTCTTTTTGCTATATATGTCATTGAATACGTGAGCGAACTACAATTATATAATTTTTTTTTCGTTAAAATGGATTCTGACGTTTTTTGCATTTTTCGATACAGTTTAGGATTGGGGTTTTGAAAGTCTCTTTGAAAATTTCAGCAACATCGTATATCGTTTGGTAACGCTAATATAAGCTAGATTTATAAGATCTCTGTAAATTAGTCAGATCAAAAAAAATATAAAATTTGATAAAATCAGAAAAAAAATATGTGTTAGAATTTGAATATTACGATACTATAACAGTATTTGCTTGATTGTTGAATACTATATATTATTCTCTTCTTGTCCTTTTACTTATTATAATTGTAGACGATAGAATAGTCGTTAGGTGGAGGACTTGGTGATAATGGTTGGAGTCCACTAAATGGAGCGGGGATGGGGCTCCACATCCCACTAATATTATAAATGCGTAGGTTCGTGAGGATGTAACACTGTAACATATTTATACGGTTTAATTCATAATAACATATAGGCTACTATTTAAGCTCCAATCGAGCGAAACTGTGGCTAAAATAAAATATAATTTAAATCGACATTAATAATAAAATTCTTAATATTTCCTTGTATACTCTATATTTCGTCTCTATGTATGTATGAATTAATTTCTATTGTATATTTGTATTCCTAAAAAGTTAAGCACTAAAAAATTAAAAACCTCATGTCATATCAAAAGACTGTAAGTCAATATTGTAAGAATCCGAGCCAATTTCCCAAAAACCACCTTCGTAGAAATAAGTGGAAATAGACATACAATTTTTGAAACAGACATCTTAGTTAAACGTCGGGTTAATAATAATGTAAAATAATGTACAATAAACCGTGTGTAATGCGCGTGTCCTTTAAAAAGTATTTTATTTAATATTAACTATTAAATAAAATTAACTATTAATAGTTAATATAAATAAAAAATTAATATTAACTATTAAAAACACTGTCAAAATACGCATCCTTCCCATAATAAGGGCCTTGACAGACAGACAGACAGACAGACGTACGCAGAAGTGATCCTATAAGGGTTCCAATTTTGTCTTTTGGAGGTTCGGAACCCTAAAAATTAAATTAACATATGTTACAAATTACGAAATGAACTACTTTAATTTCCGGAGGACTGACTTTATGGTTGCAGTCCACGTTGGCAAGCGGGGTTGGGGCTTCCCAAATCTTTTCATGAGGTGCGATACTCAAAAATGTTGGAACATATATACTTTCAGCAAAATGACATATATTATGACAGCATTTTGACTGTTTTCGCGTTTATTATTTGATTTTTTATTCTGAATAGTTGCTGACTGCTTGCTGTTGATTTTGAAAGCATAATCCCTTAGCCCAATGCTGAGCCTTTTTTTGTAATAATTGATTTTTGTTGGTATACATTTGTTTTCGGCTTCGTTTTGACTGCCCAAAATAATTAATTGTTAGATTATATAATTACTGCACTTTTGCACAGTCATATTTATAAGTATTGATGTTAAAGAAAACTGCAGTTATGATTTCAGGTATTATCATAACTGCAATTACCGACACTGAAATGTTTCTTTAATTCATTATTTAATATTTTATTCAATTTATTTTTTTAACTTAATTGCAATTATAATTTCAGGTATTATCATAACTGCAATTACCGGCACTGATATGTTTCTTTAATTCATTATATAATATTTTATTAAATTTATTTTTTTAACTTAATTGCAGTTATGATTGCAGGTAATATCATAACTGCAATTACCGACACTGATATGTTTCTTTAATTTTTTTTAATTCAATTGCAGGTATTATCATAACTGCAATCACCGACACTGATATGTATATACTTTTACTTTTTTATTATTAATTATTATTAGCTATATACAGTTTTACCGTACATTCAAAGTGGGGAAAGTGTTAATCACAGCTCATGAAAAGAGGAACAGTAGTCGTTATTATTAATTTTATAGTGTTTCATTCATTCGTAGAGTGGATTTATAAAGTTAATGAAACAAAACTAAAGAAAGCAGATGTAATTGTACGTAAATAGCTATTATCGCCACGTAATTGTGTACATACCACTGAAAATTTGTATGCAACAAAAATGTAAATAAAATCCAAAAACTCGGATCTAAAACAATAAAGACATTACGACTCGAAAATCTTACCAAACTCTTAGGAACATTAAACAGAAAAAACACTGGAAAATATTTACAAAGGCTACGATAATGCTTATTAACTTTTGCTTAATAAAATAAAAGATATAATTGTTATCAAACAAAAAATAAAATACAATAAAATTTTACAAAAAATCAGTATTAATATACTTCATACTTTGTACTAAAATGTGTTGGACTTTAAATAAAATATGGCACATTTGAAACGCGTTACCGGGGGACTTATTTGTATGGTTGAAGTCCACGTGGGCAAGCGGGGCTGGAGCTTCCCAAGGCTTTGGTCCATATAACTCAAATGTTGGAACATATAACTTCCATCTCACTCTAGCACAGTGTAGTAACTACAAATAAAAGAGAGAATTACAAATAGGAGAGAGAATTCGTGAAAGAAAATCTATAAAACTGTTTTAATACTCAGTGATTATGCCTTGAGCATCAACAAACGTAACATTGAATAAAAACAAATGGAAAATCTTTACAAAGCGTAAGACTTTAGCTGTCGATAGTTACTTTTAAAAATTGAATTTAATAATCTCATCTCGTAATTTCCTCGCCATGTATCCAATGCTATAGTTAATTGTTAATAGCGTGTAATATCCGGGAGATTTATTTGTAAATCACGTTGATAAGAGGGTTCCCAAGGCTTTGGTCCTCGCCCGCTGTAATAAACCTTTATACGTTGCAAATAACACGAAAGAAATAAACTTGAACTAAACAAAACCAGGAAGTTTGAATCAAATACTCTGCTTAAAAACAGTGATATAAAATTATGTCCTGAAAAACGAACAAAATTGTAGAAGGAAGTTTAAACTATTTTTATTAGTACATATCTTATCCAAATGCAGCTCATGACAATAAGAATCAATTAATTTATAATTTTTACGGTGTTGTAACACCGTAGGAAGTATAAATTAATAACTCTCGTCCACAAAGTGGATTTACCTAAAAGTCAATTAAACTAAAAGTGTCTACTCAAAATCCTAAGCCATAATCTTCATAAAAAACTTCTAGTTTTAATAATAATAAATTGAATTAATATAAGAGTTTTGAAAAATATGTAGTGAATTCTAAATTTCAATGGTACTGTAGTATTGTATTATAAATATTATTAATAATATAAATTAATAATCATATGAGAATGTTCGGGATCAATATAATTAGTGTGTTGAGTGGGATATGAGAATTAAAGCCGCGTTAAATTGCATTACAATGAAAATTATATTCAGTAGAATGATGCTTGTAAATTATGCGCTTTTCCAAACAGTAGTTATTCATAACAGACGCGACAGTGAGATTCCAAAAAATACAAAAAAAATGAAAAAATTAAAAAAGAAAAAAAAATAGAAAATATTCCAATTTCTAACATGCGTAAGAATTACAATATGCCCAGTTCAATGCTTACCATTTAGTGCTTTAAAAATGCTTCATTACATGTAAAAATGGTTTTTTTAATGAAATATAACTTAAAAAACTATAAAAAAATCTAAATAATGTCGGAGTAATGGCGATTCGAATTAATTTAATACTTAAGATTTAATGCTTGCAATTTCCCAATCATTTTCACACTTACTTTTGAGATATACATATTAATAGTAAAAAAATAAACAAATGGAAAACCTAAATTTGTACATGTAAGAATGATTAGTATGGAGTTTTGGCCGCGCGGCTTCCCTGGAGTCTTTAGAATTAGTACGATCACATTTTTGTATTTGTCGCTTACGCTTTGAGAAACGGTTAGATAGACAAACGGATAATTATTTTAGCAGTTATTTTTTATTAAAGAGAATTAACTCACTCTTTCATATCGCTATAAACATTTGTCTCATTTTTCCCTTAGGCTTTTTCGCTAAAATTTTTTAAAGATAAGTCGTTAACATTATACATGAGATCATCAACATTCCATTAAACAATTCTTAGTAAGTAGTGATATTTGATCATCATTTTGTCTCTTTCTCTCTTCATCAGAGTGATAGTGTCAGCATGATTAAGAGCGGCTTAAAGTTGAGAATATATTAGTATTTATTTAGAGTTCATTGAATGTGTACTCAGTAAGGAAATGTAAATATGAAAATGAGATAAGTGAATAATCTTTAATAATCCCTTCTATAAATAGTAAAAATATTAATATTAAGATGTAGCTCGAAGCAAAAATACTTTTACTTAACTCTAGCTAATTATGTAGTATTTTAATATTGCTTTTCTTAAAGAGCATTGTATAAAGTCTTTCATTAAGCGTTTTCTATCTTTAAATTTAAATAACAAGGTCATTTTGAATTCACTCCACTCATAGAATCCGTTGACATATTTAAAGTTTATTATATACTAGCATTCCGCCCGCGGCTTCACTCGCGTCGACTACAAAATTGTGTACTTTGTGGATTTTCCAAGAAGAGGATGATTCCACTATGATTTTTTTTACGATTAAGATGCGTATACCTCGTCAACTATTTGTTTTAGCAAATGTCTATTAAGAAACCATTATTTAATTTTAATTTAATTACCTATCCGATGGCACCCCGCTTAAATAAATTATATTCGCGAATTAATTTTTCCATCCTGAAATGGTTTTACACCAGTTATTACAGTTGTGTATAATTTCCACTGGTTTCCATTGGTTTTTCAAACGAATAAAAATGTTGATGACATCCCACACTTTATTGTATTTGAATTTAAAGAAGAAAACACTTAATGACAGACACTATAGATATATAAAATGCTGTATAACGGACATTTAACGTTAATGTGACACTACCCTTTGAATGTGTAATATTAGTAGATAGCACGGAATAGAAAATTTCTATTCCGTGGTAGATAGTAACCTAATCGTTAGGAGGCGTTCCTAATAACGTGTCAATCTGACGTACACGTGGACAAAATAATAAAATTGTTCTGTGTTGTACTAATGTTGTGTTGTATGTAAAGTTGTGCAGAAGGTGGTTTTTATGGAATTATGTTCCAAAATTTGGGCCTCGAAAGAGGCGGACACACAAGCCAAAAAAACACAAAATTTAAAACGTAAATGCTTTTGTGAGTCTAAATAATTTTTCTTTGGAGAAAACGAATTAATAAAAAACATTACAATAACGATTTTGGGATCTATTAGACACAAAAATAAATAAAATCGATTTAAATAAAAAAAATTAAAATATTCAACAGCCGTGTGACGTCAGATTGGCATAACTATTACAAAGCCGTAGTTGTAGGTGCTATTGCATTGCTCACCAACTTCGCTTACGTTTTATGATTAGAGTCGACTCAATACTATTCACATAAATATAAGACATGGCATTTCATCATCACCGCTCAGCCATAGCTAACAGCGAAGCGAATTGGGGCGCGGCAAGCGGTGGGCGCTTGAAACAAATGTAAGACCATCTATGAAGTAGGGCATAGTTACTGGCGATGCGAATTGCGGCGCAGTGCGATGTGCGAATATAACAAATGTATTGGCGAATATCGAAGCGGCCACAGCTCATCACACCGCTCGCTGCGCTTTTAGTCGCACCGCCAGAAGCTGTGGCTGAGCGATTAAGGGCTTTGTATATTAATAAACGATTATATTTATTAATAAGTACAGTGTAAGCACAACAAAAATATGAATCGGATCACATAGAATCAATGAAAAATTGAAGTAAGTGTAAATATTATAGTTGTTAAGTTGTAGCTCGAAGCAAAAATAGTTTAGGCGAATCAATGCGGGTCTAAAAGATTGCAATGTAGATTGTTCATATAACTATTATTAACTTTAAGGAAAAAAATCTTATTGTATAACAGCGCTTTATTTCTTTTGATTTTGGAAGAATAATTCAATGTTATGTTTATGAAAAACAAAACAATATCTTTGCATTAGCATCCAGTCCTTTTTCAAGTCGATAAAGAAATTTAGTCGTTTTTGAAACCTTTTAGAGAACCGATAATGTTAATTTAATGTCACAGGTGCAACATTTACGTTTAGTTATAGAATCCGGATGTAAGAAGTGTACATGATACCAAAAAAAACAAAAATCATATTATTATTTTCCATGAAGACCATAAACAACTCAATATATAGTAAAAAACATGGGTATAAAAATGAACAAAGAAACCAAATTAATATGAAAAAGACACATTATAATTAACTTACAAATCATTAATTGTAATAACTATGTGACATCAGCTTTTATTACAACTTTATTCAAAAATCTTTTATTACCTACTTTTTAAACCTTTGCATTTCTCGCTTACTAACCTATAGTAAAAATGTTCTCGGATTAAACATAAGTAGATCTTACCTAAATGTAAAATTTATATTTTTTTCATATCCAACGCCGCTGGCAACTCCTTGAGCATATTAGATATATGTTATGTATGTAATTGAAATATTGTAGCTCGAAGCTAAAGTCAATGAAATTCCAGGCCTTTGTACCATTTAGCATAGTAACAAGGAAATACAAAAATTACTTTATTATGGATATTTTAAAATTTTTGAGTTTATTAAAAGTATCAATAAACTCTTGCAGTATGAGCCTATGAAATCCTGTTTTATTAGTATCTAAAAATAGTAAACATTTCGTATACGTGTGAATCCGGGGGACTTGCGTGTATGGTTGGAGTCCACGTTGGAAAGCGGGGATGGAGCTTCCAAGTTATTTTCATGAACGTGTTTTTTTCGGAAAATTAGTACAATTAATTTTAGTTGTCAGTTGTTCGATTATCAGTTGTTCAGTTAACAGTTGTTGGATTATCAGTTGGTCATTTATCAGTTATTCAATTAGCAGTTGTTCAATTATCAGTTGTTATATTATCCGTTGTTTAATTATGAGTTGTTCAATTATCAGTCGTTTAATTATCAGTTGTTCAATTATCAGTTGTTCAATTATCAGTTGTTCAATTATGAGTTGTTCAATTATCAGTTGTTAATTATCAGTTGTTCAATTATCGGCTGTTGAATTATAAGTTATTCAATTATCAGTTCATATTATTATAATTATATCTTAAGAAAAATTTCAAGCGAATATTATTTAAAGGAGACCATGTTCATGAAAGTAATGATTTTAATTATAGCTCAGGCCTGTCTATCTAATTTCGTCTAATTTTTAGGTAATCTCTGTAGACCCTAGATTAGAATTAACCATAAGAAGTTTTGATTTTCTTAAATTTTTTAGTTGTCATTTTATGAAGATTTATTATCGTCTCTTTTATTGTCACCTGCAATATTTACGTCGAGAAATAGGGGTGAAAGACTACGTGAAGCACCCCTATTTCACGACGTAAATGATTGCATCTGACTTCCTCGTCGTGTCAACTGTTTCATACAAAAATACATCACGTTCCTGTCCAGGAATTGTGAAGTTGTCTGATTATTTTATGTTAGTTGCAATTATTTTTACGGTGTAAGGCAATGATGAAGCTTACATAGTAAAATTATTGTGATTGATTTATTCCAAGTGACTACTGTGTAGAAAACTAAGTCATATTGTTTTTGGCTGTAATATAGCTTCTGCTTTTTGTGTAACTTATAGGTAGGATTGAATCTGCGTATGCATTTTTCACCAGTGTCAACCATGTGTCCACAATGTAGTAGGTATAGAACTTCGACGAATATTATCTTATGATGTTTTATTATCGTCTTAGATTAAAGGAAACGCAATCATTTTTATGCTTATAGATGAGGATGAAACTTATAACGATGTTAAAGTAAAAGTCAAGGTTTTCATAGAAGCGATTGGAAGGTTCCATCATTCGTTATTCCTTGCCTCATAGCACAAAAATAACTGCGAGTGATATATAATGACCCCATTCACGTTTTTGTTAAGTCGGCGAGTATGTTGTAAATATAGTCACGATTGCTAAAAGTAAAAAGTTCAAGTGAAGTAGAATGATTAGTGTTATGGTCATATCCAATATAGGGTAGTTTTCTGCTTTTCATTAGTGTATTACTCTATGTTCTGTACTCGTAAGATTAACAATTGTATATAGTCTTTTATGTACTCTGTGATAATCTTTTGACGTAGTTTAAATAAGGTTTAGTTTATTTTAATATAATGCAAATTTGAAAGTATTTTTCAACAAGTGAAACATGGGCATTTCGTTTTTTGCAATTGAAAAAATTTAATTCTTACCAAATTTACTTTATAAATATCAGAGTGAAAATAAAAGAAAGTAGATTTGTTATTACAAAGAATGAATGTTAGTATGGGTTCATCAGTTTGAAGTAAGCGAGAATGCCGTCCAAATTTGCAGTTTAAAAAAAAAAGACAATTTTTTAAGTTGTGTGAATGTGTGATGTGTCGTAGTGTATGTAATTTGTTTTAAATTGTACATTGATTAAAAATTGTATGAATGTGAAGTTATCCGTGTGGCGACGGGTTAGAATACGTGTATCGCCACCCCATTTCTACCCGTGGGTGTCGTAAGAAGCGACAGAGAGTAATTCTGCTGCCCACCATCTTCAGCAATAAAAGAGTGGAAGCCGAGCATAGCACGATTGGGCAAAGCTCGCACCGGTGAAATTACCACCCCCCCAGCAGAAAGTCGGCGTGAAGCAGTATTACACTGTGTTTCGTACGGTGACCGGGGGCCCGTATTCCTGTAAACTCATCACATTCCTTTCCCATCCTGTTTTGATCCTCTCTAAATTTCCCATCACTAATCCTCTCCTTATCCTCTCCCCTTCCTTTATCTTAGCAAAGCATCTGCACACATGGTGGCATGGCGGTCAAACGTCTGCTTATATGTTAAGTATAAAAAAAACAGAGGCCTACACATTAAATTGTATTCGAAATATTTTGCGTCTTATGAGAGCATGAAATTGTGCGTATGCGAAACTATTTATGTATGATTTTATAGGATTCGTCTGCTATTTTTAGTCAGTACAATAATTTTAATGGGTAAAGTATGGATGTACACAAGGATGGATGAAGGTGTGCATAATTTATTTTTATTTACCTTGAATTAAATCCATTTGGCCCTAGATTCCTACCATTTATAAGTTATTATTTACTTAAATAAAAAAAATATATTTTTATCAATTTAATGTACTTTTGGAATCGCATTATATTAAAATAAACGTTGAACAAAAGAACAATGAGTAGAAAAAAATAGTAAGTACTTAGTCATATTAATGACAACATTGTACATATATGAGATGACGATAAAAGACATATGAATTAGATTTAATTCTTACACTCCTCAAGAGGTGTGACTTGTATTAGTCTAAAAATAGTCTATAGATAGGAGGTTTAAAACCTACCGAAAAATTGAAAAGAAGTACACGTAGAGTTAATTATTTAAGGAGTGGAAATACACATATTAAAATTGTAAATGTAGGTCTATTTCTAGTATATTCATACCCATATCATGTTCAAGATGTCATGTTAGGACTCGTACTTATACTCTAGTTGTAATATACTCACATTGTAGTTGTGATAGAGGTGAACTCGTACTCACAATGTAGCTGTAGGAATGGAGAACTCAATAGTAGTCGATGGTTGGGGTTCACATTGGCGGAGCGGGGTCGGGGCTCCTCATTTAACGAACAATTTATTAATTTAAGTATGTTAAAAGTACTCGAATTTCTAATCGATTCTTCTCGGTAGAGACTGTTTTCCGAATCGGTGTTAATAAAAATAATAATAGTGTAAATGTATATGGCGTTCTAATAGCGCCTCGAAAGAGGCCGATTTGGAAATTAAAGGTTTCGACTTTGACTTTGGCTGTGACTATAACTATTTTTCACTAAAAACACCTCTTTGTGAATATATTACACTTTTGATACTTATTTCGAATTTTAAATTTTGCGGTTTATCGACTTATTGTTTAAAAAAAAGTCCGGGGGACTCATCACATTGGATGGGGTCTACGTTGGGAAGCGTGGATGGAGCTTCCCAAGTTCTTTTCATGAAGTAGGGTGGAAAAGATGTTTGTTGTAAGATATGGCCGAGTATGACCTATTTCATGAAAAGAACGAATAAAAAGAATGAGTCATCACTATTCCCTTATATCTATATTTTTTTTATTTTTTTATATTTTGTATATGGTTTTCATTTTCCTCTTCGCTTTGCGACATTATTATTTTGTAGGGTAGCTTAATTATGGCATTAGTAGGAGTAGTTAACATAGTAACACTTGTAGTTTAATTCTCATACATAATAATATGACAGTGATCCTTCTTTCTTAAACGTAGTTAAAAAAAATTAAAAATACTGTGACTTTATATTTTTCGTAGTGCCAGATCTGTTTTTATCAAATTATTATTTGATTAAACAGAAGTGTCAATGTGAGGAATATGATAAAAAAAATATAAAAATAAAAAATACAAAAAAGTAGTGCAATTAGGGCTTAGCAATATTAAGATACGTATTTTAAATTAATCAGTATAATAAAAACCTTTGATTATTTTTAATTCTTGATTAGGGAAGAATATATTTAGCATGTGAAACTATAGTAGGTATATGTGTAATACTTTTTTTTAAATGTTAGTTATAAGAGTTATATACAAAAAAGCTGTGCGAAATTTATATTTGTTTTACTCTTACATCTGTTTAATCAAACTCATTGATTAAATAGAGGCCAGAGTGTGGCGAATATGATAAAAAATATATATAAAAAAAATTAAATAAAATAGAAAATGAAAAAAAAATAAAAAAAGACAAATACAAAAACAGTAGTTTTAGTGTTGTAGGTTAGTTCTTATAATAACTAGAAATAATCAAAACATATCGTTTATATTACTTAATTGTCTCTTAGACAAAGAGAACCTTTGATTATTTTGAATTCTTGATTATTCAAGATAATGTCGCATTATGAGCTTCGTATATATATGGTAAAAATATTATTTTAGTTTTAAAAGTATTTTATTAACTGTTTTGTTTGTTTTATTAAACTTCATTTAATACATAAAAATAGCCTAATCTTGCGATATATTTAATTATTGCTATAAAATAGCCCGATTTGATTCACATTTTTTAAAAATAAATTATGGATCTTTTTAAATATATTTTCGAATGAATTTGTGATGACTGATTCTGATTTTATCAAAATTTATTATTATTTGTTAATTAAAAAGTATTTTACATTTTACTTTTACGTAACAAAATACTCTTTTTATGACAGTAGGTAGAAAAATAAAAATCTGACATCCAAAAAAAAAATATATAATTAAAAGCAAAATAAAAATTAGATAGGTTCGTTACATTATCATTCGTTTTTTCAGTGATAGTGGAAATAAAAACATATTTAGCAATTTAAATATGCTTTTAATGACGCATCACACTATGTTATATCTATGTTAGTATTAGTATAGTTTTTTATATTTAAGTAAAACAAAACATTAAATTAGTAAAAAAATGCTTTGCGAAATTATATTTATGTTATTGTTACGCCTGTTTTCATTAAAAAAATATTGAAAACAGACGTGACAGTAGATATCATATAGACCAAAAAATATATATAAAATAAAAACTCTAAAAAACATAATAACCATCTTTTCCAACTTTTGATTTTTAAGAATAAGACAATTAGAGTTAACCAATATTATGTTTGAGAAATGTGAATGATGAAAAAAACTTAACATAAGTAACGTATTTTAGGTATAAATAAACTATTTAATGCAAAACAAAAGAAGAAAAATGAACAAAAAAATAAATAAAATTTACGCCTAAAAACAAAAAAAAAACAAAAAAAAAAATAAAATCGAAAAAAGAAAAGTAGGATATTATGCAACTTTTCGATACCCATTTCTGATTGTATAGTTATTAGATAGATTACGACATTAGAATAATATGTATACAATATTTACGCTAGATACTCAATATTGTAAAAAAACTGAAATGAAGTCGAAATGAAAAAAAGGAAAAATGTTAAAAAACACAAAAAAATGTATTAGCTTATATTTGCGTACATTCTAAATATTAGTGTAATAAATTTCTAAAATATTCTTGGCGAAATTATATTTATCTTAGTGTTACGTTTGTTTTCATGAAATATTGATTTGATAAAAACTAACGTACCAGTGAGAACAATGTAAAAAAGAAATGCCGAAAAAGATCTAATAAAAACTTAATATATATTAATTATGTTTATTACTATTTGGTTTCAGAATTAAGTGTATTTAGTGACACAATTCTTTAATAAAATATTATTTTTTTAGAATGTAGTGCCAGCAATTTGTATTAAATTAATAATTATTTTACATCAAATATGTATAAATTTGTCGTGCAATTTGTTTCTGTTCTTAAAAGTTCTATTTTGTTTTTCAGTTAACAAACATAGCTCTTCAGTATTTAATATACTAAATACTCGACAGTAGTGATTGAAAATGATTTAAAAAAAGGAAAAATGACAAAAATAAAAATAAATTATGCTTGTATATATTAAGATAGGTGGTTGAAATAGGTAGTCAATGTCAAATATATGTTAACTTTACAGTTAAATCTGTATGTAAAATCAGTAGTTTATGAAAGATACATAGCCGTTGATGCTTCGTATTTACTTCAACATCAGTAAGTCTTTAATTTTACCAACTCTGGTATAAAAAAGTAATATAAATTCGCCGTGTTCACCGGGAAACATGGCAGATAGACATTAATTGTTACTGATAGGGATAAGAGATTAAGACATGGATTTTGATTTAGGAGAACGTTAATGAAAGAAGTTTGCATAAATCGATGTTGATCGAATCTTATGCAGATTTCAGTTTAATGTCGTGTTTTCTTTACTATAATATAAGAAAAATGCATGGGTCGTTACTCATAATAAGTTTAATATAAACTTAGATGTATTTTATGATAATGTGATAAATGTAATTTAAAAATGTACCTTTCTGAGTAGCGTATCATTTTGCTCGCTTGCTTACTATGACTAAGGTTTAATAAATTTTAAGCGTATAACCATTTAAGATTATACTAATATTGCAATATTGCAATTGTAGCAATTGTAAAAATAATAATTGTAAAAGAAAAAATAATGTTTGCTTTTGTTAGTTATTAATTATCATATTTCAGTAATCGCAACGATATACATAATCAAGGGAGGTAAACATATGATTAATAATTTTATCAATTTGTACAAAATTTATATATATATTACATTTAGCTGATGATAAGATAAACAAACAATATAAGTAAAAAAGCTTGGTATATATATAGCTATAATTTTAGCAGTAATATTTATTCTAAATACGAGCTTTTAGAGCATAACTTCTTGAGACCCTCAAGTTGACCCTCATATAAACACTGATGTTCTGAAAATATTACCATCATTGAAAGCAGCTTGCTCTATATTATTAGAATTAATCATAATAAAATCTGAAATAAAAAAATATACTTAGATATAGTTTGTCGGATTTAAGTATTAATAATCTTATAAAAAGTCCAAAAAAAGAAAAAATATCAAAAATCTCAAAAAAATATGTAGGTATTGTAGTATTAAAGCTAGGTATTTTTAATGGTGGAACTATTACTATCACTACTAGCTAAAGACTGGTCTCTGGTCTAATAGAAGTGGTTCTAAAAACAGATGGTGTTTTTTCTATTCTATAAGTAATAAAAAATAAAACCCGAAATAAAAAGGAAAAACTCAAAAATACCAAAAACACAATAAAATAAAAGTAAAAAAGGATAAATAAAAAGGAAAAATGCGAAAATGCAAAAAAATATATAAAATCTAAATATAAAAACACGAATAAAAAGGAAAAACACGAAAATACGAAAAAAAAAACTTAATAAAAGTAAAAAAACAAATAAAAAGGAAAATTTTCAAAAATACAAAAAAATATAAAATTAAAAAAAAATAAAAAGGAAAAATACGAAAACACAAAAAAAAATATTTTGGGAGAACTCATGAATCGGAACCTTATACGGTTCTTTCAAAATTTTACTGAAACATAACATACAATATTACCGAGTATGATAATTTGCCAAAACAATGGCTGGAGTTCACCAATGGGAGCGGGGATGGGGCTCCTAAGGCACTAATAAATTATTTAATTTATTTTATCCGTAAGAAAATTCTTTTTCGATCAGTCACAGTATAATAAAATTACTAGTATAGTGACACTCCTAATAAATGGGATGATATGCTTTTTGAAATAAAATCTATAACAACTTTCTTTCGTAAATATAATATAACAAATAAAGACTTTTAATCTGTTTATCACCAATATTAAAAGATACAAATACTTCATCAATTTATCAACAGTCAAACTCAAAAGACACTCAAAACCGGTACACAATTGAACGATGTTAATCTTTTTTTTTTTTTATCAGCACATATGGAATCTTCAGCCAATCAATATTGCCAATTACTTGAAAAATCTATAAAAGATAGTCTAAAAAATACAAATGAAAAACCAAAAAAACACATTTTAAATGAAAAAGCCAAGGAACTCATCCAAAAAAGAACCCAACTGCAAAATAAAAATAAACTCTCCAAGGAAGAAAAAGAAGAGTTAAAAAGACTATATAAAAGTGCAAACAAAGAAATAAGAAAATGCTATGAAACCTACAGGACAAGTACAATACACAGACACCTCGAAACCTCAAGAAGT
>LQNK01000169.1:0-23760 GCA_001586405.1 Phoebis sennae | reverse complement strand
TAATTGTACCACAATTGTGTGTAAGCCATTTCCCAACATTGATAAATTGAATAGGGTACAAAGGTTATTCTTGAGCCAAAACCTATCGATCCTAAGTTGGTGTCCCACTAGAAGCTTGAGGTAGATGGCGCTCTAGTCGACTGTACTTTGTTTACATTTTGTGTCGAACGTACGGTTGCTATTTTTCCGTGGGATAGTAACATACAATATAATCGGTTTGGATAGTATCTGAACTGCAAGCCAATGTTTAAAGGATGTCTCCTTTAAACATTGGCTTGCAGTTCAGAATGGAAGCATGTCTGCTTCCGTGGTTTTTAAAAAAGGTATTTTGGATATACTTGAAACATTTCAGGTTATGTTACGGATTTCTATTTATTTTTCCTTCAGTCCAAGAAGACCATTTATAAATTTGTCCATCCTCTAATACTCTCAGAGATATTAATGTTGATTCGCCCCTTCCAGATATTAGGTATGATATACACGAAATTTTCAAATGTGAACTTATAGTATTACACATGTACACACATAATATCACCCCTAAACAAAGTAAAGTTTCCGTGGATTTGTTTGCATAAAGTTCATACGATTTGACATTTGATATGTCATGGAAAGATTCAGCCGATCATACGCCACCTAGCGTGAGTGAAAAGCAGTTTCTCTCCTAATTTTTATGGGAGAATTCCGAAGAATTTAGAATTAAAAAAACTTATATAGATGTTGTTCAGCTCTAACTTGCTGTAATCCGTTTCTCACGTTTGTGTAATTTTTCAGTCGCCGTTCTGTCACGTTATTATCATGTTTTCTACAATTCACAGTAAGCAAAGCTCTCTTTTAAATTTTGGCGTTGTTATTGGTAGACCACACTGGGTGTCGTCGGTGAAAAATCTATCTTGGGTCTAAACTAGTTGGATACCCCTGATAGGTATATACTGATAGTATTTATACTGATAGGCGCAAAACACGATTATTCGCTTAGGTGCAATTTGCGTGCAATTGGCGTCAATATTTTTGAACGGAGCAGTTTATTAGATCCATAAGTTTTAATTTTCAAATTCAATTTGATATTTTGTGAGAGAGACATCGACATCGCCTATGGAATTTTAGTAGGTGAGTAACTTAATTCAATTTTTTTTATTGCGTCTTTTTTCCATATGACAGTAATCTGTCATCATTATTCTTAATTCTTTTAATGCGATTCCGTAATAAGTTATGGGTCTCATTATGGGTCCTGTATGTGCTATAGTTATAAATTTATTATATTTAAGTTATTAGTAATAAATAATAATATTAATCTTTTTTCAGGACCTGCGAACACTTACACATTTGGTGAGTCCATAGTTTTAAGATTTCATTTACAATTTCCATAACGTGCATGTTTCTTTCATAGATTTAAACAAATCTTCGAAGAAGAACTATCCCAGCACAAGATGTCATAGGATTTCATGTGAGTAGAAAACCTAGTTTGTAAGCTATTTTATTTTAATTCTCTCCCTTCCTAACCTATAATTCCCGATTATTTGCGAGCCTGAAGAAAAAAAGAACGTTGAAAGATAAGTTAAAAAAATGTTTGCGATTAAGTTGAGATTGATCAAATGAATGTTTAGATAAAATAATTCCATTGTAAAACAAATGATTCATCAAAAAATTTATGACATTATGATTATATACGAGTAGATACGATATAGGGGCCTTCAAGAGAAGAGCATATCACTCCTTAAAAGGCGGGCAACACACCCACGAGACCCCTGGTATTGTGGGTGCTTATGGGCGGCGGTAACCACTTACCATCAGGTGGACCGTTTGCTCGTTTGCCCCCTATTATATAAAAAAAAAAAAAATATTGAGACTGAACGATTGAAACGATACTGAGAGCAACTGTCTCAAGTCCAATATTGCCTGTATGCGCACGGTATTTTCACGATATACGTTCCTCCTAACCGAATTTCGGTCACGGCGGCCAATCTCTACAGAGATCAGCCAATTGCACGGGAGATATTATAGTGCACAAGTGTGTGCGCAAACACAGGTGCACTCTCTTTTCCTTTATTCTCATAACCCGAAGAGACGGCAGACCGACACGACCGGAGACCGATGGCTGTAAGTGCTTTCCGAGGCACGGGGGTGCTCCAGCACCGCCAACTTCCAGACTCTGGGCTGTTGCTGAAATTTCTTTGTCATAAAAATCCCAATAACATTTTTTTTGGCCCCACCCGGGATTCGAATCCGAGACCCCTCGGTCTGTAGTTAAAGATGCCACTACCAACTAGGCAGTCACAAACAATATACGAGTATAATAACTCGATTTGTATTGTATAATAAAATATTTTAAAATAAATACTTAAGCATCTTATGTATTACAATTCTTTTGTCTCCTAAATCTAACTGCTATGGTATGAAGCTGCAATGTCATATAGTATTCAACAGTGCATGTTATAAAAATGTTGGAGTGAAAGGAGAAATATCGTAATTGGTTTACAACCAAAAACAGCCATTCATAAACATATTATATGCAACAAATATTAAAAAACAAAACATCTAATTGCTAATAGTACCATATTGATTTTCAGAATATTAAAGGTAAAGACTATGATTTGATTTACGAATACATATCTAACATGATATCGGATTAAATGTTGCAAGAAGTGAAGAATAAATTAATAGACAGAATTTTTACATATAGCAAGAAAATAAAGTTGAGAGAACATTGAAATTAAGGAAATAGATTATATTTAAAGAAAATGAATTCAGATTAATTATTCTGTATTGGGCCGATGAATGGATATGGGCGACCTATGACCTATGACCTGTCCTACCAATTCCTATCTATCTATTTATTCTCTACTGTTCTTTCTCCATTCTTTAGGTTAACACACAACCACATTCCACGTGCTTCTAAGCTTCGTAAGTGACTGCATGCCTTATATATTTTTCTATCATAAGAATTTTATATTATATATTTATTTTATATATTTTATTAGGGATAGGTAAATTTCATACAAAATAGTTGCGATGGATGAAATTTCGAATAAACGTGTTAGTTTCCGAACGGGAATTTCGATTTTCGAAATTTAATTGCATTGATCTAGGCGAAACATGAAGATCTAGTCAAAGTTTACGTATCTTTAGTCGAACTAGTTCCCGCTCTCTATTGAATTTGTCTGAGATCTCGCTATATATGCTACTAGTAATACTGTAAGTTATATAAATCACTAGCTTTCCCCCGCGACTTGAATACCAGATTCTGTATAGTTCTCTAATACATTTTTAAAGACATATCGAATGATGCCTCATTTGTGTTGTTATACAGTACAAGATTTTGTTTTTGAAATCCACTACAAAAATGCACCCTGCATATTTGTGAATTTATTCTTTTCCCCTACGGTTACATGTATGGAGAATCACTCCTAAAAATATTTTGTTCAATTAATAATATGTAGCCTATTATTTGAACCTAATATTGGTGTACCACAATATGCGAAATGTTGGTTGTCGTGCCTTGATTTTATAAATATATTTGAGAAAATTACCTGTCCCTAATCAATCAAGATTTAAATAAGTTTATTAGGATTAAGGTTTTTTATAATATTTATTTATTAAATAATAAGTAAGAATAATGAAAACGACTGAAAACAACGATCCGTATGCTAAATATTTAATAGGATAGAATATTAATAAGGTTTAATAGCGAAGCAGGGTGGGTGGCTATTTTTAGAAAACAATTAAAAGTGGCTTTTTATTACATATTTTCAGTCGTACATAGATTACATTATATTTGGGGGGACTCATGAAGATCGGTTGGAGTCCACCGTGGTGAGCGGGGATGGAGCTCCCACTTACTTTAGAGTTTAAATTTTTATTCCTTAACATACAAAATTGTGTTTTTAAAGCATAAATTAATAGTAATCATAAAGAAAGAAGGAAAAATATATTTATTCGCAACAGATTAAATCGAACAAAGACAAAATAAAAATGATATAAAATGTAAGAAAAAAAGTTGCCTAAATAACAAAATAATTTTTATATTCTTTACACAGTATAAAAGAAAGTAATTTTCTGCTTTCTGTCCCTATGCAAATACAATTTAAACTACCCAACGGATTATGGTGCGGTTTTTTAATACGAAGTTTCGTAAGTATTTAATATAGTATGTGCAAAGCCGGGATAGTTCGCTTGTATGGTTATAAGCTAAACTATGAGAATTGTAATCCGGTGGAATTAGAAATAATTCATTTCTAACTAAGCCTCAAATAATATTTCATAGTAATCTGAGATGTTGACGTCTATAGCTGTTAAATTTATACACGTTGTGATGGATTTGATATTGCGTACGAAGATAGACAGGTAAGATGAGTGGGCTGACGTATACATAGAATACTATACCACAATACCAAGCATACCTTAGACTATATTGAATAAAAATGTTTTTAACGGATTTTAAACAGCACTTTACAGTGAGCGTGGTCACGGACGTCTGAAATGACTGGTGATTGAGTCAGTCGCCCATGACCTTGGTCGCTGTAAAGTGTTCAAAACGTCGGGTTGAATAAAAATGTGTAATAAATCGCGTTTAAAATCCGAAAAAAATGCATTTTAATTCAACATAAAATCTTTCAACCTTTTTGCGAATCTTCATCTGCCATAGGCGGACCAACAAAATACTTGCGTTAAAATTACCAACAGAAAATGCAATATAATTTTATTTCAGGATAAACATCCATGTTATTTGTGAGTATGAAATACAAAATCAACGAACCATTATAATATAATTAACATTTGTAAGTTTGCTGTTGTTTCCATATGAATTGTAAAAGTGAGATGGAGAGATGTTTTCTTAAATACACAGTAAGGTGAACGGTAACCTTTAACGATACATTAATGAACAGTTATCTATACTAATACTAAACTTTGTTTGTTTGTAATGAATAGGCTGAAAAATACTGGACCGATATTAAACATTCTTTCACCATTCGAAAGCTACATTATCCACGAGTAACATAGGCTATATAGTATATATAACATTATGCACGGATAGGCTAGCGTATAAATAAACCTACGATTCAGTAAAATAAATATCAGTGTTCATTGAATTGAACAAATAACTTCATAACATTGCAATTAACGAACCGCAGGAATAAACGCCATGCGGTTATTTGAACCACGCGGCTTTTAATGGAAATGTAAAAGAAAACATGAATTTGCGGGTGGCAACATTACCAACATAATTAGCGTTTCATATCGTTAAATGTGAAATCATTAATTTTGTTCGCGGTTCTGTTTTTGTTTCGTAAATGTCGGAAATAATCACATCTATGTAACATTTTTTTATATAGTTATTAAAGAATACCGTCACTAATCTGACTGGTAGGTACATATTTCTGTGTATTGATGTTTTAATTTTTAATCATACATTTCTTTCAGCTCATACTTGGTGATTGGTGATTGCTTCTTAATTACGGCAAATTTTAATTTCTGTAAGTAGCTTATAGTTAGCTGCCTAGCAACTTATGCAATTACCTGGAATTAAAGATATTTAAGTATTGACAACACAATTGATTGGATGACAGTCAAAACGAAGTGAAATAAATTAATACTTTTTTGACTTTTCATTATGACTTCGCTACAAACGTAACCGATCCTTAGTATGAAAAGGAATAAGTGCAAAATTTGTGACAATTTCCTGTTCTACTAAACTATAAAGCAAAAATAATATAAAACTAAACTGTGTTATAAAAAATACAAGACATTTCAAATGATTTTAGATATTTTCAACATTTTAGAAATGGATCTAAATATTTATGGAGCTCTACGTATTGAGACAGAAGAAGCAAACAATATTTTATTATAGCTAAGATTCTAATTTTTCAATAATATTTATTTTTAACTTCATTACAAAATTCGAAGCCTCAAATATACTGGCACTTCAATGCCAAAACCAATTGAATATAAGTATTTGTGATAAAAATGTTCTGTGCAGAATAATTGACGACTTGCGTGAATTTATATTATTTTACTAGCTTTCCGCCCGCGGCTTCGCACGCGTGGGCTACTAATTTCTGTATTTTTAGAGGAGCACAACAAAAGTTTAAAATAAAAAAATTACGATCGCAGGACCAGTGATATATGCGCATGTCTATAGTTTTTTTAAAAAATTTCAATGGAAATAGGTTTGACCAAAATCTCACAGGCGCGCGCCTCTAAAAATACAGAAAATGGAAACCCACGCGAGCGAAGCCGTGGGCAGAGAGTTAGTTATTTTTTGAAGGTTTTTGAGGATTCATTAAGTGTTTTAACGTCTTTATCTATACGTTAAGAGTATAATAAGGCATGTCCGCAACTCGAACAAAATCTCACATTGTCACGTGGTATGACATTTTCACGACTTTAGAAGCATATTATATCTCAAAAAATATTTATTTTAGCAGAAAACGCTTTAGAAACCTCGATATCATTTTTAAAGAACTTTCCAATGAAACCTCACTCAATGTTGTATTCGCGAATTTATTTTTTTTACCCTCCGTTTACATGTATATTGATCCTACCACCACCATATTGATCTATCAGTGCCCAGTGGTTAGTGGTTATGTGATTGACGCACATACAAACAGATAAACAGACAAACAGAAAAAAAAAATTAACCATGGTTTTGGTAACTATACATATTGCATACCAATTACTCTTTTTGAAAAATATTCAATGTACAGAAATGGTTCGGTTACTGTTTTATTACATGTATAGAAGAACTGTCTAATCTTTACGATTTAATAACTATTATATTTTAAGTCCGAAGTATATCCTTAATGAAATATAACAAAAGTGTCACTGTTCATGCTTGTATAATCCTAATAATCCTCTTATATTTTTTTTTGCAAAATATTTACATTTTTTTTTTGCAAAATATTTACATTTTCTATATCTGTCGTATACGTATACAGACAAAAATTCTAAAAATCATTGTTTTGAGTTTAGAATCACAAATGAAACACGAAACACAAATTTTTTCTTGAAAATATTAAATGTACAGACACGGCTAGTCTACGATTTTATTATATGTATAGATTTTATAATCGGACAAATAATGTTGAGAAGGTATTTCAAGATATAAAGTGAGTATTTTCATGTTGCCTGAACAGATATCGGTTGTGTAGTTACTCTAGAAAGAAAACACCGAATCTAGGTCAAATATATATAAATATTTCACTTGATCAAGATTCTGTGTTTTTCTTCTGAAGTAAAGCCATAAGTAAGTAAAGTAAAGCCAGTGGCTGGTAAAGAAAACATCAAAAATAGTAACTCCGATGAGAACTGATTTTCAATGAGTGTTGAGAAAACAATGTATTTACTGGCCATAAAATACATATTTTCAGGAAATACTTAAAAGGGAAATGTGCAAAAAGACACTGCACATTTGACATTTTTCCAAGCCACATATTTGCAGAGAATAATCTATCTAAGATATCACAACTCACTGAATGGATGCAAGATATACTTTGTGTGCTACAAGGAATGCACAACGCGATATCACGGCGTGAAGATTCTCCCAGTTTTCCAAGGCATTACGTATTAATGTATGGAGGGCGACACACAGAAACTGTTACCGCATCGAACGTCGCGTGGCAGTTTCTGTGTGGTGTTCTGCATACATTGTGCGCGGGCGCAGGTGTACGAGATAAACCATCTAATCCGTCAGCATCAATCTACAAGGTCTACAGGGCAATTGTATAGCTTCGCTATATGATAAGCGTGGAACAAGATAACAAATTTTGTTGTCTCGGTAAGTAAATAAGTTAGTTTGTCAACTAAGATTGCCTCGTCGGTCTAGTGGATACATTGATATAGTTGATTCTATATCAATGAATGGATGAATCTTTGATTTCAGATCAAAGGGCTTCAAATTTGACACCACAATCAGGGAGGTTAGTACCTAACATTCTTCTTTTGTGATGCGCAAATATTCAGTAGTAGAATAAACTTAGCAGTCAGATCCTATTCTATTTTGCAGGATTGATTACAAATCTGTTTGTCATATTATAATAATTCATTTATTTATTCCAGTAACCAAAACTCATTGTGTAAGTATATTATGTATGTTTTTATCATTACTTTGTGTAAACCACCAAAAACTCCAAACATTCTTTCCTTAACCTTTCTCTGTCTTGCACCTCTAAGCGACCCTTCCATATTAGTAACACAAATCTGCTAGGTCACATATTTGTTTAGTCTGTCATAAACAGTCTGAATGTACTCTACATGTAAATTAGGTACAGAATCTACAGAATTAGATGGAATTAGCACCAGGTACGGTAATCAGTGCGAGAATGACACCGGGCACTTCATACTGCTTTTAACTTTAGATCACAGATTAGAGAATAAAAGGCAGATGGAGTGCGGCCGAAGACTCGAGTGAGGCTGAAAAGCAAATACGAACTTCAAAAGCAAATACAAAAATGTTCGTCTAGTTTGACACAACACGTCACGAGGGCTTCGTAATTTTCAAATTTCACTCACACATATGCACATGTACGTACGAGTAGTTAGCGTCACTCGAGTCTTTGGAACACTCCATCTGTCTTTTATTCTCAGATCTCAGATTCTTTTATATCAGATTAGAGATCTGTGCTTCAGATACGTCAAGAAGATAAGGAGTTTAAGAGACAAAATAGTAGGTAAAGTGTTTGAGCTGAGTATTATATTCCATTCCTTTATTGAGCCAAGTGTCAAGAAAAATTGTTCTAAACTAAACTCGGGTAAAGGTAATCGGATTCTCTATTAGAAGAAGAGTACATCTAAGCAGTTTTAAAACAACTTTTAATTAATAAAAGTTCTTTGAAGTTGCTTAGTGGTACTTTTTGACTCTCATCGTACTAATCCGTTGATTTTTTATTGATATTATTTAGTTATGTATAATTTAAACAGTGCACTGTGCGTTCCTTTTTAATTTGTTTTCGTTGTTAAAAATATATTTTTATAATTAATAACGTTTTTTTCAGGTTATAGAGATATAGACATTATGTTTACATACACATATACACACACGTGTTCGAATCCTGATTTCTACATTAGGCTTCATATTCCACAGGTCTGAGTGCACCCAGTCCTATAGAATATGTAGTCTGCTGTGGACTCAATATCATCACGACGATATATGATACAAGAAATTCATTGAACACATTTATATCACACATTCTTAGTCCATTCCGCTCCCGTCCTGTCCTGCTCCTCTCCTAACTTCCTATGATTAATCCTCTCCTTATCCCCTCACCTTCCTTCATGGCGCCAAGGCATCTTGATCCTCTGATGTTGAAGATGTTCGTGGGCTGCGGTCAGTCACTCAGGTGAACTGCATGCCCCACTTGCCTGCTATAACATAAAAAAGTCAATCCAGGTGTGGGCCCATATTTCATACTCTTTCTATATTCCTTATTCTATTTTAAGGGCTGTCCTGAGAGGAGTGCAACAGAGTGCAACTGTAATATAGCCCTAAGACCTCTGGGTTTGCGTGCTATACTACCGTTTGTTGTATTTGTCGTAGTGTAAAGTGTAAAGTGATTCATTCTCGTCGGCTATATGCTTCTTTGCAAGTCTTCTTTTCCATTACCGTTCATTTTCTATGGCAATCTAAAAAAATCTTTCCAAAAAGTTATTATAATTAGGAGCATAATAGTGCTTAATTACTCACATACTTTAGCAAACGGGTTTGATTTATGCCTTGATATTTAAATATATCGATAAGTCGGTCGATTAACGTATGCACGGCTCCCGGCATGCTAATAATCAATTTTCATTGATTCGCATGCGTTGAAGAAATCTCCAGCACTGCATGCGGGCCCAATCGACTTATGTAAATGCGCCAATACTGTCAACCCTACAAGAACCTGAGAGAAGTAACAACATGCGATTTAAAAGGTAATATTTTTCTCACTTAAATTGCTAAAAATCCCATATCATTGATACATTTGAATAGATTTTAGAAGCAAATGATAGTGATAGGTATTGTGTTCAAAGATGTCAATCAAGATACAGCCAATTTTTTTAGGGTTATTACGTAAATTTATGAAGTTATTTAAAGTCACAAACTAATTCTGCATTTATTTACAGGAATCGGTGAAACGAAGAATTAGAAGAGATTACAATAAAATCAATGCTCGGGAGATAGACTATTAGTATGTAAGTGCCTTCTTTATATTGATAATCCAACTCCTACTAATATTATAAATCTGAAAGTAATAATGTTTGGATGTTTATGTGTCAATCACGCCGCAAATACTGTTCGGATTTCGATTAAAGATAGGGACTAGTCATCTGAATTTTTTATAGATCTATAAGCACCTAATTTCACGCGAGCAAAGTTGTGGGCATTAGCTATTTATAAATAAACTGAACAGATTCAAAATAAATAACGAAAAAAATATTGAGTTAACTTATTAAACTTCATAAAAAAATTCAAATTCAAAATATTGTTATGATGATATTTTTATTAAATAAACTGTTTTTGTTCCAGATCGATCGATCGACTCGCACTTCGAAATAAAACTAGCGTGCAAAATATTAATATCTTATCTTTGTAAGCCAGTTGTAGTAATAATTTAATTATGTTTATATATAAGTAAATGAATATTGTTATTAAAATTTTGTAATGAATTAAATTGACCGGACCGCAAAAAGCTAAATTTATTTAGGTTATTTATTTCACGGAAGGAAATATCCAGATTACAATGTAAACTTAATTAAGTGACTTCCAGTCGAAGTCAGAACCAAAATTGACGAGACGCTGGGAGGTTTGAAGTACACAGTCACAGTCACCCCCGAAGCTCGGTATAGTCTTGGGTGGCATCGCTGTATTGTTGTGTAGCTTATTTTTTAATTTTTTTTTGGAGTTTTGTCACAATTCTGACTGTATCACTCCCGTATAGACAAATTACATGTGTACTCTTATAAATCTTAAATATATGTAATACAGTCGCGAGCAAATGAATCGATTCAACAATTCAAATTTTATAAATGGTGTATTATATTTTAAACAAAAAATAAAAATAATATGTATATATATCTTTTTTTAAAGCTTATTTCATAAGCTTTAGAATGATATCATAATATCAAAAATCTGTGTACTACTTTTGAATTTAATTTAACTCGAATCAAAAAGTAACAAAAATTGAATTAGTGAAAAAAACAAAGGACAATGAAAATTAAATGAAAACAAAATGTTACGAAAAAATTATTAAATTAATATTTAGTGTTGCCACCCCTGGACTTGATAACAGCTCTAATACGTTTCCTCATCGACCTGATAACCCTTACAACCAGATCTTGAGCGAGAGCTTCCCATTCGTCTTCGAGCGCTGTTTTTAGCTCTATAATGCCTCCAGGTGCTGGATTTTTAGTCTGAACTCTGCGTTTCAACTCGTCTCATACGGGTTCAATACGATTGAGATCCGGGCTGAGCGGNNTGTGCAGAGTATTGGTGGTCTTACTCTCCCATTCCGGTCACATTCCATCAACATATGGTAAATATCACCTAACCGGCCGCAATCAGTACAATTTTGTGTATGAACTTTTCCAATTAAAAAAATTATTTGATGGAATGTGTCCGGATAAGATCCGGAATACTTTGACAATGTACTCACTGTTAAGCGCACATTTGTAGAGTTGTGTAGCTTGTCTATTGTCTATGCTTAACAAATGTACTTATGTTTCGTTTTTACTCATTTGAAAAAAAATGTTATAGTGTAGATATGTAATGGACTTTGAATGTTATAACATATCATTGAACTAATTAAAAATGTCATGAGACCACGTACAGTGCAATTTTTAATTAGTCCAGTGATATTTTATAAACTAAACGCAGCTTATTGATAATATTAATTAGATTTTAAGACTTATTATGACATTTTACAAATTATCTCTTTCTCTCATAAAAATGTATCGTCTTTAATTAAAGTTTCTACGATAAAAGAAGCAACTCTCAAAATTTTTAAATTTTTGTGAAAGGCATGTTTTCAAACAGAACATCAGTGAATGGTATATAGTCTGTTACTTTCGATACTCTGTGCTTTGACAGAACGAGGATGAAATGACGCATAGGAAAAAGGATTTTGGACAGACCTAAGTAAACAAAGACAAAACAAACAATTAGACACAGTACAGAACACCAAAACATCATAGATTACATATAAAATTAATTATCAGAAATTCATAGTACTTCAAAATATTGGCATGTATGAAGTTTGATAAAATATTCACAATTATGGGGTGAGGGGGAAACAATAAACATTTACAATTAGTAAAGTAACCTATCACTATTACTTTAATATTGATTCGAACGATTCGTCCTTTTCATCATTCTATTTGAGGGTTGTTTCTTGTAACAAACGCTAAAATTATATATTTCCCCGTATGTTTGGAGCGAGAAGCGTTTGGGATTATTGCATTCTTGGTTATTTCTTTTTTAGTAACGAAATATTCAAAAATGCATTGATCTCAATCTTTCTCTACTCGTCACGTAATTGAAGACAAGAAGAAAGAATAATAAATAAACTTAATGATTAATTACCAATGTAAAACGCGATTACTCATAGAAGTACTAATAATTAATGAATCCCGTTTTAAATTGGTTGCTTTAATTATGTATATTTCAATTTTAAATGCTTTTTGTATTTGGAAAACTAGAGTTTGTCGTTTTTATAATGCAACGATATTCTCCTTAAAAACATGTATGAAGTCTGTATTTTTCTCTTGCTTTTTAAAGTAATTCTCAAGGTATGATATGATATCTTACCCTTTTATATTTTTATTTATAAATAGATGATTTCCTTAATTAAAAAATGTAGGTATATTAAAGAAAATTTTATAGACATAATGTCATAGTATTAATACTTATTATAAAGTTGTCGTATATAATATTGTAATTTTAATATATAACACGAGCGCTATTCCGAACTTTGCGTGTTGAGATGATGTATACAATGTTTTATGTAATAAAATTTTCTAAACTCATATGGTTTATTTATCCCTGCCCCCTATTGTTGTCGACAATAAAATAGGTATTAAGTATGCATTAATATAATTGCATAAAATTATAGACGGGCTTATGAAACAGAACGAAGAAAATGATTCTTAATATTCAAATTATTCTTATTAGTGTCCTACGTATGAAATATCGTAACCCGTAGACACTAGCTACGCAAGTGCTACGGATCTATATACATACATATAATAAAACAGTTACCAGAACATTTCTGTACATTAAATGTTTTTTACATACCCCAAAACCATAGTTAGATTTTTTTGATCTTCTGTTTGTAAGAGTTCAACCATACATTAAACTGGAGGGTTAAAAAAATGAGAAAAATAAGTGTATCGCTGACATTTTTAACAAAATGAATTTATACTAATAGTAGTGGCTTGCCCTGAGCTAGACCTCACTTTTTAATGTATAAATCAAAGACCTTTGATTTGATACCGTGATATTTGAACCCGCCTCCCCCGCTGTTTTTTCATAGATTAGTCATAGAATCACGCGTGAACAGATGAAACAAATGAAATATACTATAATTACATTTAAACCTGAACGAAATACTGTAAAATAATTCGCCTCTTGCGCCAAAAGATGGCACTGTCAGTCTCCTCCCTCGTCCTACAGGAATGTTTCAACGGCCAGTATACAAGTGTGCCTGAACAAAACGAGCATTAACAGACACATAAGTATTTTTGTATGAGTCTTGTAAGCCAATTACAGAGTCTCATCGGAGGTTGGAGATAGTTGGAACATTCGTGGCTGAAATTGTGTGGACTGCCTACATTTTATATTCTTTAGATGAATGAGAGAATGATACGTTGATATTGAGATGGGATATAGAGGAGAAGACTACAGTTTTAAACGATTTTTACAGGAACAGCTATATTGTTATTATTATAGTATTTTTACTATAATTGTATACAATTCCGCCCGCGGTATAGCAGTATAACATTTATCACAAATTAAAACTCTTATATCTTGTCAACTATTTATAGTAGCAAAAAACCATTTAGGAACCTCTTCTTAATGGCTTATCTAATGATATTCGATCATTTATCTAAATTTTCAATTAATTATATTCAGTTTATTTTTTTGTCTCCCGGCTAAATGTATGGAGAGTCACCCCTTAAAATTATTTATGTCAAATAAAATTTAGCCTATAATATTTGCCAAAATCTACCCAATGAATCCTGATTGATGCACATACAAACAGACAAAAAAAAAACACAAAAAATACTTACCATTGTTTTCGGTACTATAAAATCGTATAGGCATAGATTAAACAAAGAAAATTTAATTAATAATAGTTTCTTAAAACAATCTTGATATTTCAGTGTTATCCATACTTGATACTACCCGTCTAGACAACATTTAGTTCAATCGAACAACAGGAAGTAGGTCAAATTGAGCTTGTAACATAAGATAACAGACAGACACTGGCACGGGTGAAGCTGGAAATAAAAGATCGTAATAATAGAGTACAACTCGGTTTAAATTCGAGGTTTGTAGGATTTCTTTATACGCGTGCTAGAGTGGCTGTTTTGAGTGACTTCGCTTCCGTAAAATCTATACTAATATTATAAAGCTGAAGAGTTTGTTTATTTGTTTGAACGCGCTAATCTCAGAAACTACTGGTACGATTTAAAAAATTCTTTTAGTGTTAGATAGCCCATTTATCGAGGAAGGCTATAGGCTATATATCATCCCGATATTCCCACGGGAGCGAAGCTGTGGTGCGCAGCTAGTAATGTTATATAGCCTATGTTTATCAGGGATAAGAATTTTTCAAATCAGTCCAGTAGTGTCGCTGTATATTCAATTCAAACAAACAAACAAGAATCAAACCTTTTCTCTTTACAATATTGGTGTAGATGTTGGAACGATTTTTTTAAATATAAATAATTTATATTAAAATCTCAAAAATCATGATGAAGATTATGATGAAACTTGGTAAACATAATGTAGGTAAGGGTTCTAAATAACGTATACTTAATCCCGGAGTAGCAATTTCAGAAGTTATGCGGGTGAAACAGCTGGCCATAGATGGTATACAAACCTTCTTACGACATGAAATTACAAAATGCTCTTACAATATAAAAAAAAATAAAGTTTATTTTCAAAAAAAACAGATACACAATAGTGCCCT
The DNA here is from genome assembly GCA_001586405.1 of Phoebis sennae. Classification (NCBI taxonomy): domain Eukaryota; kingdom Metazoa; phylum Arthropoda; class Insecta; order Lepidoptera; family Pieridae; genus Phoebis; species Phoebis sennae. The sequence continues at coordinate 8,599 of LQNK01000169.1, read as the reverse complement.
GTCCCCTGAACTATAGGTAGTAACCTGTGTCTCAGGGAACAGTGCCTCCTCTTATATTAGGTACAATTGATAAAAATACACAATATTGCTTTAGTTTTAATTATAAATATCTGCAAAATCAAAGATTACGTTTTCCATATAAACTATACATTAAGTGTCAGTATTTATTTACTTATGTGTGTGCAATACTGAGTATTTGTATTGTATTGTATTGTATTAACATGTTTCTTTTTTATGACAGAGCAAGCAAAGGGGCAAGTGGGTCACCTGATGCTACCCACTTGCTCCTTTGCTTGCTTTGCCATAAAAAGACCGCCGCCCATGAACACCTGAAATACCAGGTGTGTCACTATGTGGTAAAAAATTTGGTTAGCCTTGAAAAACTAACAATAATCAAGATAACAAGGAGTGCATTTCGCGCCTGTCACCGCGGCCGTACAATGTCATTAACTTCTCCCTATCTGGATTAATTGAAACCGGCTTTTGGGACGATCCGATCCGCCGCATATTAATTAGGGCTCATTGTGTAAGGGTCCGCGGTGAACACGCGTCAACTGAGTTGCAGAGCTAACAATTATAGAGCGGCCTGTATGAACCGTAGGCACGGGTGTGAACAGCTATGAAAATCGTGATACTTGTTCTTTGTAAAAAGATATGAATTAGGAGTCAATGTTTAAGGGTATGGGGTCAAAACGTGTCAATTGGCTTGACTGGGCTAACAACACTAACAAAGAGCGACCAACATGCTTCGTTAGTGCAATCTTACAAAAAAAATAAAGCTTGTTCTCCAAACTAAGCAACAATTTGTGGCATAGTAAAGAGCATTAGCAATTATGACATGAGTTTTAAAAAACTACTCCGACACACTCACTCGTATCAATATCATAGATACCTAAGTTATATTTCGATAATAAAACATCGATTGTTTTACACTCTGTATAGAACATCCACTCGGACGGGGCATTGCTCGCTCTATACGCATCGAAGCTCTGCCCACAACTCACAAATTAATAACGCATCTATCACGTAGTGTTCAGTTAGTTTTAATTGTCGCATGTCGCGTCGGACGCATGATAATTATGCTTTTCGGTAAGCCTTAAAATGACAATATTTGTTACGAGGCGTGGGCATGATATACCTGGACAATTGGATATAAATTATGCATACACAGGTATAAAACGAAACGTTCTAACCGAATTTTGCCACAGCGGTCAATCTCTACAGAGATCAGCCAACTGTGCGGAAGATATTATAGTGCATATTATAGATATTCCTTTGCTCTCATAACCCGATGGGATAGCAGACCGACACTACCGGAGAGAGATCAGGCGCAGGACCGACGGCTTTACGTGCTCTCCGAGGCACCAGGGTGCTCCAGCACTGCCAGGGCTGTTACTGAGGTTTCTTTGTCAGAAAAATCCCAATAACCTTTTTTTTAGCCCCAGCCGGGATTCGAAACTGAGACCCCTCGATCGAGGATGTATGGATGCGAATAGCACGAAATAGAATAAAATTGGCGTGCACATGAAGATGCCTATACCCAACTTTGGGTGCTACTGCTGATGAAAGAAAAAGAAGAAGGTATGCACAAAGAAAGAAAACTTACGAAGCGAGGCCTCAGAGTCGTGATGGCCGGGCGATTGTGTGTTTGTAATTTATATTATGAAAAACTTTGTCCGACTATAAGTTAAGTAAGGCTTATGTATGTGTGCAATGAAGTATCTCTTTTTATAAGTATTGTCGATCCGATCTTTATTAAATTATATAGGCAAAGAAAATGTTGTACCTATCCTGCAGATTTTGTTCATCTTTCGAAGATAAGGGCGTTATGAAGATAGGTGTCAAATAGGTAATTGTTTACCCAAGGATGTTTAGAGTATGGTATATCTTGATAAAATTTAATAAAGAAAATCTTGAGTTCAAAAATGAGTGATACGTACGTAGATTTCTTTATTATTTACATGACGCTACAGGAAGTCCGCCCGTATCAAGGGATCATTTGTGCAAAAATGGGATTATTGCTACTGAAACAGTGGACAGAATTACTACAAAATAAATAGATACAAAAGACAATCTCCAGTCCCCTAGCGCACGCACGCAAGACACTGGTGATGTCTCATATTTACAGATCTCATTCTGAGACTTTATATTTTCGTCGGTCTCAATATGTTTACCTTATTTGATATTTCAGTTTCAGTTGCCCTCAAATGAACATGTAAATGTGTTTCATTTGATCATTGCAAATCCATGTTTACATACTATAACTCACATGAGATCATCATCTTAATATGCATGCTTTATTTTAATTTTTAATTTTACACCAACTTTATTTGAACTATTATCAAACTTGAATGAATTTTTATTGTTTATTATATTTTCTACATTTTCTTTTCCAATACTGTATAATAAACTATTTAAAATATATATTTTATTGTATAATGTATGTTAAGAATTTAATTTTAAATACTTTAATATATTTGACTTAATTCTAAACAAAAATTGATTATATGTATTATTTATTATTTTTTTTAATGGATTTTTTTTTTCATGTAAAATATTGTAGCGCCCTTTCAGGGTATATGTTACTAATGTATCGCCAACAATGTATTATGTACATCATGAATGATCATTGTAACATATGAACAATAAACGTTTTGAATTTTGAATTTGAATTTGAGATATCAATACAGATCACATTTCATTGACGTGATGTGGACCGACCGCCTGAGGCTGCACAATATAGGTTTGCTTTCCACGCGCGCTTTACTTCCGAAATCATGCCATCGTTTACCAGATACAGGCCCACTATATTTGTTTACGAGACGGATTTTAATCGTGATATACTAGTAACATTCTAAACTACCTATTTCGAAATCATGCCATCGTTTACCAGATACAGGCCCACTATATTTGTTTACGAGACGGATTGTAATCGTGATGTACTAGTAACATTCTAAACTACCTATTTCGAAATCATGCCATCGTTTACCAGATATAGGCCCACTATATTTGTTTACGAGACCAATTTTAATCGTAATATACTAGTAACATTATAAAGTACCTATTTCGAAATCATGCCATCGTTTACCAGATATAGGCCCACTATATTTGTTTACGAGACGAATTTTAATCGTAATGTACTAGTAACATTCTAAACTACCTTTTCCACCGGATTTGCTATCGTAGAATAATGTTATATAGCCTTAATCAAACAGTCAAGATACAGCTTTCTATTGCTGAAAAAGCTTTTCAAAACAGTCCAGGTTCCTCAAACATTTCCTATTTATAATATTGTTATAGATTAAAACAAAGTTTGGATGTTTGTGATCTATAGTGATCTAAACACACGTTTAGATGTTCGGATGTTTATGCCCCCAACTAATTCATACTAATCCATAGACATTTATTGAAGGATATCTTAAACGCTGTCTATGTGAGAGTTTCGTGTAACGACTGTATGTTTTCTTTAGAGTGAGGTATAATATTGTTTCATGCCGATTTTCAGTGGGGGTAGTAATTTCCACGTGGGAAGTTTAGTTTTATTCTTGCCTAAGCAGTGCTCAGCTATTGTGAAATCAAAACTGAGTTTTTAATATTCTTTTATCAGTACGACACAATCATACTCTCGAAGTCGTATTCAATGTTCTTCGGCATAGATTTCTAATTCAATATTTAAATTGTTCGCACTTCCATTGAAATAACATACTTGAATACTTTCTTGTGTTTATTTTAAGGCGATTACTTTCCATATTTTAAGGCGATTGCTTGATTTCTTTATTGTTTCTTAAATTTTAGTATACAAGTATTTTTAGTTGGATCAATAAAATTTCACACTAATAGGGCGCTGGGTGGTCAAAGAAGAATCGGATCGTTTTATATCAGAAGACTTATATTATTATGCGTCTTTGCTTGGATTCTCTTTAGGAAACAGAAACGTCATCATTTCAAAATGGCCGCTATATTATTCTTGGTTTTGGATACAAAAGTTGTAAAATAAGTATTTTTATTCTTAGAAGTAAGACGAAAGATTAATGGATAGATTTTTATAATATTCAGAATTTGAACAAATCCAAATAAAAGAAGGAATTGCTAAATATTTATTGTATCTTAGATAACAACGATACTCAATTTGTCCAAACAACTATTTGATAAATAAAAGAATGAATATTATATGCAAAAGAAAAATACAAAAGTTACAGAAAAACAAAATAAACAAAAGGCGATCTTATTGCTTACAGCAATTTCTACAAGACAACCTTAAATGGACGATTAATAAGTTCATATTAATTTAATTTGATGGCAGCCATTCATTAAGCTACCGTGTATCAAAAAAGGGCGATATTGTAATACAATTATTGAACCGGCGTGTGATGCATAGGTGTACAAAATCAATAACAGGGCACCTAGGTATGTAACGCGGTGACTATCATTTTGAACAAATCTGAACTGAGAGTAATACTTTTGAAACAATACTGTTAAAAAGCAATTTTATCTATATGAATAATATTATAAAGAGGAAATATTTGTTTGTATTGAATAGGCTCCGAAAGTACTGGACCGATTTTAAAATTTTTTTAACCATTCGAAAGCTATTTTATCTACGAGTAACATAGGCTATATTATAGGTGTTGTAATATTACGCTATGAGAGCGTTACCGCGAAACATGTTTTATAAATCTAATTTATTTTCTATTTTATTCTAATGTTTTCTTTTATAATATACCAATCTAAACCTAAACACTTATAAATTAAGACATTTTTGTAATTTTATTTTTATTAAGTGCAATAAAAGGTGCAAAATAAATAAATAATATATCAACAAATTTACCTACAAGTAAATATATTATATTTTTAATAGCAACCCATTATTTCCACTTTATGCTGAGTGTATGGCCTTTTCATTATAGGTCTTATTTATATATTTAATATAAGGTAATTTTAAGCCATAAATGTAGATACCTATAATGAACAAAATTTTTTTTCTTTCTTTCTATAGAGCGTGATGTATGGTCAATACATAAAAAATAAATACTTTTTAATATAAAAGTTATATAAAATAAGGGTTAACATTTTCACACGTTGCATAGCAATTTAATATAAGTTACTTCTATTTAAATCTGAAGTAAATATAGAAGTGAGTTTAATAAAGTCGAGATGAATATTGCATAAGAGACTATTCCGTAGAAAACAAAACGGCAAGACACAGCACAGCACGACAAAGGGCAGGTATTTCGAAGGACGGTTCATATTTCGCCAATTATGATTAATACAAAGCTTATAATAATCAATGGCTGCATACAACACTATCTGGTGTACAAAGCCAATATACATTATTAGAGGAAGTCACTAAGTAGCAGTTTATGACTGCATTGCTATGTATTAGAAAGAAGAGAGCAATGGCATTATTCAAGGAACGTGTTTCATAGATTTGATAACAAAAAAGACAAATATGTTCTACTAATCGACTTATATTAAAAATTAATGAGTTTGTGAGTATGGATGTAACTTGGTATGCATATAGAGAACATATTTTACTTTTTTTGATGTGATTATTGACGATTAGTATGATTACAAATATTATTTAGAATTCATTCGATTGATTGACAAAAAAGAACTACATAGCGATGTCTGTCGAGTGATCTACACAATATCTTAGATTCTTAGATTATAATTATTTGATGCCATCAGTGATATGGATATACTAGAATACTGTCTTTTATTGGGCTCTTTTGACAATTAATAGTGTAATGCTTTAGGCCAAAATACTAAAAAGTATTTTTAATCTAATAAATCACACGTTGAAACGAGTCTCGAAGCATTCATTAAAATTGTTAATGAACATAAAAATGGTATCATTGGATTTCTGAAAATTTGATTGTTCTAGCCGAGAATTGAGCCCGTTAATTTTGCAAGAAAAAAAAATTTATGTAAAGCTATCCCACAGTTGAACTTTCCGTTGAGATTTCCGGGATAAATTGTATCCTAAGTCTTTTCTCGTGTTTCAAATTATATTAGACAAAGTTACTTTCGCATTTATAATATAAGTAAGGATTCATAAAATTAAAAAATATTGCGTTCTGTTTTCTCTAATGAGGAATGGTATTTAATTTGCCTTATACTCAGTAAACTGTAGAATTCTGGTCTTCACGTCTCTTTTCTATATTAAAGGAAATAAACAACTTCTTGTTCTTTTACACCACTCCTCTTGAACAAAACGAACACATATGACATATTAAATAAAATACATTTTAAAGAATTTTAAACGCGGTTCATTATACATTATTTTACATTAATATGAACCCGACGTTTCGAATACTTTACAGCAAGCGTGGTCACGGGTGATTGAGATGACAGTTGTATTCATAAGCGTTTCAAAAATGTGTATCTAAACGAGTTAATAATAATGTAGAATAATGTATGACCGAGTTTAAAATCCCTTAAAAAGTATCTCATTTAATATATCGTTAAAACAAACATAATAAAAAAACATATGACATATTTTTTACTTCTGAACATTGACTATGATGTATGCAATTGTAATTTGAGCATTGTGGTTTAACAAAAACAATATATCGCAAACACGCAGCTTATGTGCAAAAAATTTGGATGTCAGACGTAACCTTCGAAACCAGTGATCCAATTTTAAAATTTCACAAACAGTCCGTAATATTATCCACGACCGCCAAAGGCTATGTTTTGTTGTGAAAAAAGTTGATTACACATCAGAGTGCCGACGAAATCGTGGTTAGTTTGTGCAAAAAAATATATATACAAAACTATTTTTATCGCGCTGCTTCGCTCTCGTAACATGTTATGCTATGTATCTCAGCGAAGAGACAACGAATTTTTGGAAATTGGTCCAGTTGTTTTGTGTGAAAACATTACAAACATACATACAAAAACACAATTGCTTCTTGTTTTTAATATTAGTTTAGAGAGGAGGCCCTTTTTCCCTAAGTCACGATATAATTACGGTTTCACTGATTTTTAATTATTATCATCCGATAAGCCTTTTTAAGACTTGGATGATGATAGATATAGTTAAAAAATTCAAATAAATGGTAGAAAAAAAAATAAAAAATTTGCATGCTGCGAAACTCGTAGCAAGACATGTGTCCCTCTAGTTTAAGATTATACTATTGTACACCTATCAAGTTTTTTGCAAATGTGAGAATAAACGAATAAATGAATAAAACATTTTCAACATAGTGCAAATTGGAAAAACATGTAATATTCGCCGTATCAACAAACAATTATACTTTCACTAGAGGTATTTTCCGATATAATCCTCCGTAATTGGCCTCTGTAGGCGGTGAGATGCTCCACGTGTAGTCTTCAGCTGAAGAGCCTTGTCTGCAAAAACCCTCAAATTAGTCTATAACGGGTTTAGACTTATTTTAGAACGTTATGTATTAAATAGTATAGATACAAACGTATGAACTTCCATACAGCTTTTTGGCAATATTTTGTACATGTCATTCATTATTTTTAAAATTGCATCTGGTCATTAAAAGGGTTAATTCAATATCAGATGCATAAATAAATAAATTAATATTTGAATAATTGCTAATCATAAAAAATATCTTATGAATAATTGTACCCCGATTAATAACATGTGCATTTTCGTGCGTATATTTTACAATTTAAATAAAAATAATAAACTGTCTGTATTACCAGTATGGAGTACAAATAACTTCAGCATTAAATTTTAACTTAAATTATAAGTATAATAAGAGCTGTGTCATTAAGACCCAAGCTGTAGTCTGTATCACGGCCCTCACAGTACAGTGATCTTAATATAGTTAAATACTATTATTAGTACTACTTTATTTATTTAAGTATGTTGTAAAAGTATGTTTAAGTATGTCTATCAGTTATCTAGTATCCATAGTACAAGCTTTGCTTAGTTTGGGACTAGATGGCGTTGTGTTAAATGTCCTGGAATATTATTTTAATTTAATTAGGCATAAACAACAGTTAACAAAAACACGGTAAAGAGTACAATACAGTTCTTAAATATAGGATCTTTTAGACGAAATTGCCTACCTAAGAGTGCATTCACGACGTTTAAAATTATTGACGTTAGCAAAATACTACTACTATATTATATAAGTGAGGCACCATCAAATAAGTACTTGCTCATGTAGCGTATTAGTTATAAAACTTACTTAAATACCATGTGTTTTCTATGCAGTCTTGAAAAATCGGGAATATAAAGAAAGCGGAGTGGAAGGTGATGGTATAGGTATAATTTAAAAACCTTTGATATTTTAGAATAATTGAATAAAAAAAATTTAAATATACCAAACTGTACACTCTACAAAGCGTATAAATTACTATTACTACTAAATACTTAATTTATTTTCATTTTAATGATATCTATTTGAATAACTTAATGGGAATCAATAATTATGGTGAATGGAATAATTTAGTTCTATATTATTAAAAGAAATCTCATATATTGATTGGGTATACAGTCCTGCGAAGCGAGAGGGCAGGAGTTATAAGATACTGGTTACTATCACGATTTACCTAGAAATCTATCTATACATATAATAAAATCGTAGACTAGCCGTGTCTGTACATTTAATATTTTCAA
>LQNK01001564.1:603156-623975 GCA_001586405.1 Phoebis sennae | reverse complement strand
TGAATCTCCTCCTCCATAAAAGTGAAGTGATTAGTGATGACAGAGTGGAAAGTGATTTTAAGGGTATTAGCATAGTTAATATAGTCCTAACAATTTTAACCATAGTTGTAGTTTTAACTTCGTTTAAGAATAAAATCGTAAAAGTGTTAAAATTTTGGGATCATCCCCATCCCCATGTGGATAATCCCAATCTTACGGAGGGAGGAGTTATGCCCGCACAAGACGGCACCCACGAAGCTAGACCACCGGGTATTTTTTGAAGAGTTGCAAATTCGTAGAAAGCGACGCTTGCGCTAGTTATAACTCAGCCCTCTCTTCGCGAACTTGTCGTCATAAAAATAATTTTGTATTCTTTTTTTAAAAACATATTGGCCCGACCCGGCGTTTTTACTACCTACTACCTGCCTGTTTATTTATTTTATAAGGTATGCTCAAAAAATGCAAAGATTCGAAAAGAAAATAAAATGATATAAGATGAATAAATGCATGCACGTCAACGTGTTCCATTTTACATATTCCATTATTTTCCATTCTGGGTTCTATTTTAGATAAACATAATAACTTCAACGGTGTCCGTTCGCCCAGCGGAAATGTGTCGAATTTTGACAACTTCCTTTGGCAACTATTAAGTGTGTCGGGTCGTGTAATTGTGTGTGCAATTTTTAAATCTGTGCGTCCAGTAGTTTTGGAGAAAATCGACAAAAACTATGATGACTTGATGTATGGCGCGGCCGCTTTTTAGTGTTCATTCGAATTTGGTCCGTGTATCATAAGACTTATATATGTTGCTTTTCTTGGTGTTTCTTTTTAACCATTCAGTGTATTACGCTGAAAATTCATATAACAGTTATTAACTAAACACACTAAATATATGCATACCTTTCAGTTTGCCAATTTATTAAAAATTTGTTAAATCACACATTAAAATTGACATAGCGATTTTTCATATAATTTGTTAAATCTTTTTACATACAAATAGTACACTATTGAAACTTAACAAGAAGTTGAACATTGTTGTAAGATATTTTCTGGCATTTTTATTTAGTCTCTAACCCTCTTATTTGAAGCAGTAAGGCAAAAAAACACTTATTTTATTTTAATTTATATCGCCTAAATGGTTTGTTTTTTAAAAATAGTTTTTTCATAAATCATGCACACAAATTACTACTACGTATGTAAAAATAATCGTATATATCCGACCACTAGTTTCATAGATCCAGCATTTGGAAAAAAGTCCTCCTAGCAGAATCTTGAATAACTTCGGAGCCCTATGACGCACAAATTTCATTTTTACAAACACAATTACAGCTCATGACACACTAATTATGTGCAAAAAAATTTTTTCAGTAGGACCATTTTTTAAAAAAAGTTTCCGCTGAGAGAACGTTCCCCCAGCGGAAACAGTTTTTGTCGATTTTCTCCAAAACTACTGGACGCACAGATTTAAAAATTGCACACACAATTACACGACCCGACACACTTAATAGTTGTCAAAGAAAGTTGTCAAAATTCGACACTTTGCCGCTGGGCGAACGGACACCTTCAACGTATATTCTGTGTATATTATGTATAGCTGAAGTAGGGAGCGGTAGCATCAACTATTGACAATACATGTAGATAATTCTATGATTTCGAAGAATGTTCAATTGTATGAAGAACGGAAACTTCAAAGCAATAGAATTACATAAAATACGATTCGAATTTTAAATATGAACATCGTCTATAGAGGAAATATGAAAGGCAAATGATATATATTCACATAAATCAGAATCCTTGAAAATACTAACAACCAACAAAAGACTAAAAAGTATTGATCACTAGAATTGGACAAGGTTTAAAAAAAATTAAACGACACAAAGCAAGCAAAGGGAATGGCTATTCTGAATGCATAAAATATCGGCCTATTCTCGGCCTAGTTACATGTCTATCCAGTATCTATTGTTCTGTATTGTTTCAATTTCGGGCTTCTACAGTTGGTGGTTCTAAAACCTAAATTATCTAGCTTAGGTATCGTATGATCAATTCTCTGATGAATAGCGTAGATTAATTATATTGGTATTTCGCCATTTGTTGTATTAAGTGAAATTAAGAATTTATTTATTTTAGTACTTATTATCCTTAAACTTATCCGAAATGTTAATTAATTTAACCCCATATCTCGAAATTATTTACACGAATATATAGGTATCATTTTCCCTGTTCCCATGGGAATAAACTACAAAACAAATGTAAGTAGAAATCCAATGATTATCTAAACATATAATAAAATCGTAGACTAGCCGTGTCTGTACATTTAATATTTAAAAAAAAATAGTGTTTCGTGTTTCATTTATGATTCTAAACTCAAAACAATGATTTTTAGAATTTTTGTCTGTTTGTCGGTTTGTCTGTTTGTCTGTTTGTCTGTTTGTCTGTTTGTTTGTTTGTCGGGCGTTTGTACGCACTGAACTCCAAAACGGCTTAACCGATTTAATTGCGGTTTTCGATTATGTACTACGGCAAGCCCCCCAGAGGTTTTAGTGTTTGTTTCATTCAAATCGGTTAAAAAATAAATTAGGTATCATTTTCCCTGTTCCCATGGGAATCGTCCCCAAATCCACAAAAGTCAGGTTCATTCTCTTCTCTTTCACTCTTACAGTCAGATACATGCAAAATCTAACAACCGGAGAGTAATGTAGACTAATACCTCTCTATCTCAATCTCTTATATTGGTCTACGAATAAATCTCAGATTCGAAACTTAGCTGTTATAGACCTGATGTAGCGGAATTCTCCAACACTAAACATTATAAACAAAACTCTACAACTCTCGTTATACATGCATAATCTTTATGAAATGACGAGGACGTCACGAGAACCTACATTATAAAATGTCAATGCACCCTTGTGCTTTGATTGCTACTTTAATATGTGATTAAAATTAAAATGCTAATCAAGAGGCAAAATCACTTTATAACGAAATTCCGCTGTTGGTACTCGATTTTTTTCAAATATTTTAAAACTCAGAACAGATTAATATAATAACAATTTAAATCACGTTCTAGTGAAGGGGCCTTTTTAGAACTTCGTTGGTATTTTCTCAATGAAATTTACAGTTACACTCAACTTTGTACTCGTAAAACATATTAATGTTGTACATGTGCGATACTAAACTGAAAATAACAGGGTTATTTCGGCTCGTTGTTAGATTGTTTCGGTTTACAATCAAATGCCGGCAACTACGTAAGCGAAATATATTCAAATTTTGAAAAAAAAAAATAATTGGATATGTAAATCTTTCTAAAGGTTGAATAAATAATATAAAACCGCTTTCAATATTCCAGATTTGATTGTTACGGACACGTTGTTTCGTTCATGTATATAGAGCATATGTAATGTGTATGAAAACATTTATTTCATCACGTAATATTCGATCTGAATAAAGGAAATACAGCTTAATAATTTGACGGTGAATGAGTAATATCATATATTTGATGATGACGGAAATTCAGAAATGTAGCAAATTAATTATTGCATAAACCTAAATGCAACTAAGTCCTGCAAGCATTCGTTGTTATTGAAAACTTTTTACAATTATTAACTCTAAATACAAATTCAAAATTGGCAAACAATATAAAAAAGATTTTAACTTATGGAAATTGAAATGAAAATCATATCACTAAAATATGTAAAAACTTAAAATAACTGTTAAGAAAATGGAAAATTGGTATTAAACATCTTGTAACTATAATTAGCAATCCTTTTCACCGTTATAAACAGAAATAGTCTGGCATATTAAGCAAAGTTTCACATTAACGTCGCAATATACCAGTACAAATAATAAGGAGTTATTTTCTACTAGCTTTCTGCTCGCGGCTTCGCCCGTGTGGACTACAAAATTCTTATTTCTTTCGGATTTTGAAGTAGAGGCGGTATGATAATTTTTAAGATTAAGAAACGTACGTCTGTAAATACATCTCGTCATAGGTTTAAGTTCGAAGTATATCCTAAATTAAATAGTATTTCTAATAATTCTATTTAATTTTTTTTAATATTGACATTTTGGAAATCTGTCATATACTCTCAGAATTTAGGCGTTTCATGCATAAATTATGCATAATAATGCTTATGGACGCAAATAATATCTTCTGCATGTTGGATAGTCTCTTTTGTGATTGGCCGCCATGATCTTAATCTACTTTGAAGATCAAGGGAAGACTACATGTATCATTAAAAAGTGCTGTACAAATAACACTTGAAAAGATTCAATTTAATGTTCCTACGCGCATTGATGATGTGTTTTAATGGATCACTTTGAACCCTCATATCTTTTTATTTGTTAACCGATTTGAATGAAACAAACACTTAAACCTCCGGGGGACTTCCCGTAATAAATAATTGAAAACCGCATTTAAATCGGTTAAGCCGTTGCGGATTTCATTGCGTACTAACGCCCGACAAACAGACAAACGGACAAACCGACAAACAGACAAACAGACAAACAGACAAAAATTCTAAAAATCATTGGTTTGAGTTTAGAATCATAAATTAAACACGAAACACTATTTTTTCTTGAAAATATTAAATGTACAGACACGGCTAGTTTACGATTTTATTATATGTATGTATAGATTGGGGACGGTTATTCTTCATACAAGCAGCCGTGGGTTCCGTAGCTGTGCGGGTCTCTAGAGCTTTCCTCACTCGACCACTCATCAGGGCGCTTATAATAGCCCTCAACCCTGACATAACAATTATGTTAATATTGTATCTGAAGTATTTTTTCCATTATAATATGTTAAATCTGTATGCCTCTATAAATATAATAAGATAATAGGAAAAATAAACATGATAATATGTATTACAACGCCTGATTTGTTAAATGTCCTATATCATTACTCTCAATGGAGGTCTAACACCCCACGATGAATGTATGAATGAGCATAATCACGACAAAATATCTTATTCTTTCATAAATGTAAGATAAGAGAAAAAAAATTCTTTGTTATTGATTTTTTAAAACAAAGAAGTGGAATTCTGCGTATTAAACATTAACTAGTTTCACATTTAAATGAAATGACGTTATTCCGCCACTAAGAAAGTTTATTAAAACGTAAAGACTTCATAAAAATCAATGAATACCGACAAATTTTAGAAATAACGCAGCGCGAAAGAGTTAGAGTACTATTATAAAGTAAAATAGAACTTTGTGACGACTTTTTGCAAACGCGGTGGCAGTGGTATATACCTATATAACAACTACAGAATACTTTAAAAAAACTTACCAATGCAGGCAATAAAATGCACTTGAGATACATTTGTTGACGGTCACCCGGCGGCAGCGGCCGCGTGGTGACCGCCACACATGGTGGTATACGTAGATTTGAATAAATAGTAGTGTTAATGCGAATAAAAAATAGAGAAAAATATCACAATTCAAAATAACACGGAAAAGTTAGGGAAACACGCTTCCGATCACGGCTGTGTAAGCGCGAGTTTTCCACGCGAACCGGCAAGAGGCCCACAACGAGCGAGCTTCCAGGAGATTGAACGCGACTGGCGCGTACTTTGGGCGGGCGGCCGCGCCCCTTCCCCTCGCCCCTCGCCCGCTACTACCTTAAAATTCTTCGCATTCTTTCACACACTTTAAGCATTCTTTGAAGTGTTTATCGACGCTCGAACGACGCTGTTGATGCCTGCCTAATCGCTGTCTGTAACTTAAGTTATGAATTTGCTTATTGTTCGTTCATTCGATGAATAATAATCGTGAACTTACCTTTGGAGTGTGTTTCCACTAAAATTTTATATTAAATTGATAGCACTGCTCTTTACAAAAACACCTGTGTAATTTGTACTGTGCGTAAAATATGAAAGATTTTTGAATTGGGAAAATATACAAAATTATTTAAAAAAATACACTTTATTTTAAGTATATATTTTATTAATCGCGAATTCATTACATTGGTAAATAATTTTACTTATTCAAAGATAATCAGTGAGTTCACAGAAAATCACATTTATACAATGAATAATTTTTGTACTTGAATTTATGTTCTTGAGTCTTGTAAATAATTTTACCTCAAATATGGTAATATTGTTAGCAAGGCAATTAACTGATTTGGTATTTCATTGGGTTTATAAATACAATAATGTAGATTATAGTTCTATATTTCTTTAACCAACAAACGTGATAATGTTAAATAACAAAACCACGAGTATTTATTTAGACAGAGTTTTAATATTGTCAAATAAATCAAACGAAAAAGATGTTATCTTCGTAATCGTTCATTAGCCGTCAACCTTTATATAATATTGTGTTACATTTTATGAAGTACAATATATAATTTGGATTCTGTAGAAATTGTAACTTATTACAAATTCAATTTACTTTTTCTTCTTTCGATTTTATAGGGTACCATTTGATGAATATTAAAATGTGAATTTGAATATCATAGTATCTATATATATATATTAACATTAATTGCAATAAAATCAAGTGTTTAATAAGGCCTTACAGATTAAACGTTCAATTAAAAAAAAATTTTTGTACAAGTGACGTTGTTTAGTTTCATTCTCTCGATAAATTATTATCTAGCCTTGTTATTATTATGCAAAATACCGAGCAATAATTTACAACAAATAACAACGTTGTTTACATAGTCTGAATTATAAGAACGGCCGATGGCCTTTAAAGGTTTCTTAATTACTTTTATTGAATTTTATATTTTGTAAATACTTTTCTATCAAACGGCACAATTTGAGGAAGTCGAACATTGATTCAGTAGGTATGAATTAAACAAGCCTTAAAAAGAAGCTGCGTAACATCGTGCGGCGACGGGATAGAATACATGTGTGTCGTCACCCCATTTCTACCCGTGGATGTCGTAAGAGGCGACAAGTCATGAATGTTGGTCTATATTTCTTCATACTCATTCTTCTCCTTCTTTTAAATGGTCATTTCGAGTGTTAACATCTTTTTTACTCAACTCACTACTGGACCCGTAAGTATTGTAGTCCCAAAAGCACTAAATATTTTGTTATAACTTAATAAGATTCAACACCATTGATTTTCTTTTAACTGATTTGCATAATTTTCTCACTCTTCTTTGCATTATAATTTAATAAAGAACTTTTCCTGAGTGGGACACGTAAAAAATTTATGCTAATCTCTCGTTCGAAAAAATGTGGAGTAGGTTTTTACTTCGAATTAATAAGAACAGCATTTCAGCAATTTATGTTAAAATTACAGAATATGAAAAAGAAATATATATTTTCATCATCATCGTATGGCTTCAGAATTGAGAATGAGTAAACTGTATTAATGTATGTAATTGCTTGTCTTGTCAGAGTTTGGAATACCTACATTTTAAGAAACTAAGCAAGTATGGCGACACAAGACCACGTGTAGACGTGGTATAACTTTTAGTAAGTTGACATAACAACGCGAATACAAATATACTAGGGATTCCAATATTTTTTGTAGGGTTAGTATTACACTGAATAAAAATTCATTAAGTTTTATCTAATACTAAGAACGGTAAAACTGAACTAGGCAATCCCGGATAGTTACTAAGTAGGTCAATTTGGTCATCATTGAATACAGAAAGCCAATCAAATTCCGTTTTATTGAAATTTGAACTGCTCGCAGCTTACCTAGTTTGTTACTAAAGCTTTTGCAATTTAATTTATTATATACAATTGACCTGATATTTCGTTTGCGGGTGACGATCGCTGACACTCATTCCTTTTAATATTATAAATACCAAAGTTTGTGAGGATGTATGTATGAGTGTGTGTTTGTTACTCTTTCACGCATAAACTACTTAACCTATTATGACAAAGCTTGGCTTACATACAGGATGTCCCGTAATGAGTGAAGTTGGGGGATGATAGCTGAGCTAATAATCTATCAAAAAAACCCAATATAGGTCATACGAAAATATCACTGTTTTTGAGATATTGAGGATTTTAGTTTTTTCAAAAATGTTGACCGCGCTCAATGTTTTATTACTGTGGTCGTAATTCTTATTTGTTTTTCATATTTTTTTTACTAAGTTTTCTTTATGAGTTGCTTTCTTGGATACGTGCATTAGATATTAATAGAAATATCAGACAACGGAAGAAAAAAAATATTTATTTCAAATTTAGTATAGAGTAAAATTTTGAGGTCAGATCTGATAGTCTGTGGTTAAAAAAAATGTACTACACTGGAACGGTCAGTGAACTTAAAAACTTCTGTATTTAATACCAATTTCAAAATGGTATAAAACTTATGGTTTTTCCTAATAGCCAAAAAAAATGCAATTTGAAATCAATTTGGGACCTATTTTAATGATACGTCCAGGATTATACTTAGTATGAAATGTTATTTTTTTACATGAAAAACAAAATTAAATGTTATTATTGGTCAATATTAATAAGAATTCATAATTTGTAATGTGATGTAATGTGTATATTCTTCATATTGGAATGGAACCATATGAATCAAGAACAATAATTTCAAAACAATATATTAATGCAATTTGTCCATTTTTCAATCTTATGTTGTAATGATACTATATATCTAGGTACAACTACGAGGCACCATAACTCGGTAAAGTATAGATCATTAATCATTGAATAGTCGGTACATCACATATTTTAAAATAGATGGTAAAATTTATTGAGTTTTAAATTCCCACAAGATTTCTAGCCTGTAAGTGTATTATATTTTTAATCTTTCAATGGCTTTTAAACGCAAAATGATATTCTTCACAGCAAAAAGGTATCGTTTATGAAATATCGGATAAAAATGCAAGCCTCAGAGCCGGGATGGATATGGTATGCAAACACGGAATCTGAATTATGTTGTTTCTTGAATATCGAAGTTCTTCGATCTTGTGCAGAACCAAAAGGCAACATCTGGGTCTCTTTGAAATTATTATTATTTGTATATCCATTGTTTTATCCTTGTAAACACTTGGAATGTTAACAATTTAGCATTTAGTATTGATTAAAAAAATCCCGATGGATTTTAATTGAGACAAGTTGAGCATTATAGAAAATTAAGAAAAACCGAGCTAGAGTCAACATTAGAAAAAAAATTACGTGTAAGTAAATTCTTAACAATATACGTTACGTATACATACTTTGAAACTAAATTCTTTGATAGAGTGTATTCGAGGCGAGATACTAAGTAACTCCAGTATAATTACTAAAAGAGGAGGCAACGCTCTTTAACGTGCATCGGAGACTGCAGCTGCCAGGCAAGCGCTTTTGATAACACTCTTCCCACAAGTGCAATATGTAAGTACTTTCTTCTTTGAAACTTTTTAAACATTCATTTAATATTAATTTCTTTACCAACGTGCTCTACTATAACATCTAACTTAAAACTTGCAAAACTTACATAACATAAACTACTAATTTTGAAACTGTGTTTCATACTCGACATTTTTAATAATTTAAGTATGTAGATACAGTCTGTAAAAATTAAATATTAAAATGCTTCAAATCCTTACATTTTGTGATATAAAAGAAATCGATTTGGACAAAAGGGTAATATTAAAACTAAGGATCAACTTAAGCGGCAATTGTCAGTAGACGACTAGTTAAGTCAAAGATACATTAAACATGAACAGAATCCGTCCGTATAATGATAAACTCTGTTACGTTACGTTTAGTCAACTGTTTTCCCGTTTTCAGAATAATTTTATTTCTTTTCCGTCTTATGATCTTCTTTAGTATTTACCTACTGCATTCTAAATTTTAAGTTAAACCATGGTCTTATCTTGAATTCTCCAGTTTTTGCAAGTCAGTTATACCTTTTTTCCTATTAAATATATACAGGGTCGATTTGAATGTAACTTGAAGGGAAAGTACTCTTAACACTGTAGATAAAAAAAAATTACTCAAAGAAAATATTCCTTTATTTTTAAAACCTTCGTGGTTTTGTATGTGTTAAGGTACCCATCTAATTTTTTTCACATTTCCTAGCTGTGTTTTACATTGTTTTATCTAGTTTGTTACATAGATTTCATCCTAATAATTTATTCTATCGATCAATACAATAAACGTAAAGGTTAACAGATTTTTGTCGGTTCGATTCCCGAATGTGGCAAACGAGTATTCGGATTTTTTTTTGAAAAATGAAGGAATGTTTCTCAAAGTAAAATTTTCTATTTTCAGTATTGTCAGTTGAGAATACTTTCAATTTAGGTGGCGTTTAAAAATTCCCCGTATATTCATGTATTACATATAAATATAATTAACGCAAGCGTATAGTGCGGTTTTGGTTTGTAGTTCATAAGTTGAACTATTTAGTTTCACAATAAATACTCGGGAACTGACCGCACACTAAAGCTGCTCGTTTCACGTGCTAAACCAAAACAATTATTAGATGTCAGCTAATATCACTCATGCCAGTTTGGATTTACTTTAAATGCTTGTACGATGACGGAAATTTCACTGTAATAAAGATAGCTAGCTGAAATGAATATCGTTAATATGATTGCATATAGGTACATATGTATAGGCATACATAAATACAATTGTGTTCTTGTAAAAATCTCTCGGTGTAAAGTAATGGTGTAATTGACTACACAGACACTCAAAATTAAACTACGATTTAGAAATTGTTCATCTTAAGAAAATATTAAATATGTAACTTTACTACAGCTGGAAACATGCTTGTATTAAGGAAAATAGAATGATCAAAGAAGGAAATCACGCTCCAAAACAACCATGAAATATAAAACCCGCTTACGTCATTTATTAACTGGGTTATGATTGTCTACGATTATCTCCATCGTAAAAGAAGACGTAAGCATCGGCCACATCGATCTTTATATCTTTTACGCTTGAAACCAAATGGGCTTTAAGTATTGTTTCCATAAGACTAATTAATCCAACAATTTGTATGTTTTTAATTACGTTCCATTATAAAAAATAATACTTATGAAAATGACAATAACTCTACTAAGTTTCAATAATTTAAACACATTAAATCGTGATTACCTTAGTCTTTTATCATTTCATAATACAATAATAAAATGAAGATTGTGCTGCCAATATTAGTATTATACAAAACCATGTACACTCACCTAGCTCGAGATCGCAGATAACTTTTTAATACAAACGATTAAAATAATTATCAGCATTATCAATGTTATCACTTTAGGTTAAAAATAAAGAGATTAAAATAAAATATTTTTTTATACAAAACGTAAAATATCAACAATCATTGGAAAGCAAAATCGATATCCTTATAAATCGGTGAAAAAGAAACAACACAATTATTCAAAACTTAAAATAAAACTTACCTTAAAACAAACAAACAAACAAACATAGAGTTACCTTTAAATAAATTCGATGTGTATATTACTCTCTAAAAAGTACTTTGTACCATCTTCTTACTTATCTATAGATGATCATCGTTTGTTTTTTATACATACACTTACCTGAAAAGACGAAATTATTATTTTATTATCCATTGATATCACATTAAATACAGAACAAAATATGATACCGTCTTGTCGTGTAGTATCCTACGTACACTTATAATAAGAATTTCAAGATAATAGAGATAATGATCAGTGATGACAAATACGAATAAACATTAAACAACACACCTTCAACGAATTATCGTGTTCTATATAAAACTTCTTTTTATCGCGTGTAAAATAACTAAACCTTGGCACCAACAATAGAATACTTGTACTGCTTAGGGTTGATGCTTATTATGCGAACATTTATTCCTATTAATTAATTACAGTTGACGTTGCTTTATTTTTGGTAATTGCCATTACTACGGAAATTATGAATATAAAAAAATATTGTTTACGATCATAGTATTAAAGCTCTTAATTTAATTAAACAATCGTGAGTACTAAAAATTCAGTTAACACTGCTGCGCCGACAAGGCTTTGCCCATCTCTTTTGTGATATAATGTTCTAAGGCTATTTATATCTATTTTTAGATATAAAGCCGATATAAAATAAGATTGAAGTTGTTTGCGTAGGTCTTGAAAGGTATGATCATCGAACAGGCAGCCCTACAAGTGAGTGACAACAAGTAGGTAAGCGCGAACGTGTTGAGGAAAACTTTAGATACACTGTATCTTGCTTCTGCTGTCTATTTTTATCTCATAATACAAAAGAAATGCACCTAAAGCTTTCCGGATCTCTGCTGTCATTTGCGTAGGTGAAACACATTAATTTGTAAGCTTTTAGCTAATTATTCTTTTAATATTTGAACAATATTATATTATAGAACGTGATTGCGATAAATTTAACAACTATATCTTACGAACAAGAGACATAATTCTTTGTTTGCTGTAACTTTTGTTACCTATTTATGTTATATGTGAACATAAATATATTCGTTTAGGATCACAAAGGTGCTGAAGATGAATGATGAAAACACATACATTCGCATTTTTATGCGAACAGGTAATTAATCAATGGAGCAGTTTTATGAGGCTTTGTAGTTTATTTGATACTTTAGGCATTAATATTTTCTGAATTTTGAAATTTTATAAGCGAAGATTACTTCAACATGACTAATGAGATTCTAATTTCTTCTAATGTATCTGTTTATCAAGCAAAAATCAACGTGGTCGTTGTAACTTTTATTTATACTAAGTAATTAAATTCACAAAAAAAGTCTTCTTGCTGCTTTATTATACATCAGGGTTTTCATTTACGTTTTGAAATATCCCAAGCATGCTCATATGGATTGAGGTTAATAAAGAATAAAAAAATTGATTGAGGTCGGTTCTTTATAAAAATTATTTTCATAAATAATGATCGAGATACATTTTGCATCACGAATTGGAACTTCCGTCTTGTATTGCTGTCTGCTTGGTAAATATTTTTTTCAGATGAACACTATGTCTGTACGATCTATCGAATCAATACCTGCCAAAACCATAGCTCCCTATGTAAGGCGTATATACTCTTTTTCTTCAAAATTTACATTGCAAAGCATTGTCTACAAAATAATAAATTAACACTATTTGACCATGAAATACAATTTGTTAGGCCCGGCCGGTATCCGAGTGCCTACAGAGTAACTTAGGGCTGCGAGCTTCTTGATAGCCGCAAAGTCTCCTTCTAAACTTTGAAAGTCGTATTTTGATATACGTCTCTTCTTTTTTTCAGCAAGTCTTCTTGAGGTCCACGTATAGGTGCGATTTCTTAAAAATTGTGTCACCAAAACCAGTCATCTTTGTGTTTTATGCATTGTTTACTTAAAGTTCATCAACTTACATTGTCTCTGAGATATGTAACATTGGCTGTAATTCTACTTTCTAATAAATAGGGCAATTTTACGAGCCCTTATAACCTCATCGACAATTGTTTTATCATTAAAAAGCGATAAAACTGGACAAAAAATGGTGTACATAAGCATAAAATATCGACAATGAATTTGAATTTTTCGCTTTTGGGAATTTACGCTAAAGCAAAGTCAGAAATGATTCTTGATAAGACCAGTAAAACATCATTGAAAAATTTTATAGAAGTACATCCTATAAAGAGCCCGTTTTTTCAAAAGAGTTTATAATGGTGAATATTTTATTTGTGAAAGATAAAAAACACACTACATATGGATACTATGGATAAGAAAAAATATTAAAGTCTACTAAAGACGTAACATAAGCACTACATAATGTTCATTAATTAAGCCAAACTTGACATAAACAAGGCTAAAGAAACAAACAAAGCGAAAAGTGAGCAAATTAAAGCTACTAAATAATTATTAAGCCTGGGAACAAAAAGGGAAACATATGTGTCTGGAGCATATTAATTGTAGTGTACTAGTGTAGAAAAAGTTTGAGAGACATTTGTGAGCCGTATAGTATTTTACGGCAGCGGTAAATGGTTTTGTGCCAATCAGCTTGCAAACAACAACATCCAACGTCACAGTGATTACGTCTGCGGACTTTATATGTACATGGCAACTCACGTTCCTCGCATGACGTCACTGGGAAAGTGAACCCGGCAGCCCAGTTTTGGATTTATGTCCAATCTACAAAGAAAAATCCAATTGAATCCCTCTGATAAAATTTTGCCCTCTCCTAGATATAAGATTAGAAATTAAAACACGAATAATATCCTATCATTATAAATCAGACATAAAAATGATACTTCATTTGATGTTGTAGTTTATTTTATTGTAAAAGATATACCAAGACGAGTAAACAGAGAACGACATCCTAACAATTTTGACTTCACGGGTAAGGAAATTAAAACGGGATATTATGAATTTTATTGAAGTCTACATGATAAGGAAGCTATATGAATATTAAGGATAATTATACGTTTTATAACCTTATAATAAAAAAAAATTGCTTCCATTATTAAAACATAAACAAAATTAATGTTTTTTTTTAATTTAGGTTGTACATAGTATTCTGAGATACAGTTTTTTACTATTCGGAATGCAGGAGCTCAACACAAATAGAAATGAATGAATTTTAATGTGATCCACCTAAATTCGTAACCAATTATGTATTAAAAAACTAAATTGTTTAAATAAAAAAAAAACTTTCATACCACAAGCCTACACAAAGGGTTCAAACCAGTATTCAAAAAAGTCTACCTCTCATATTCCTATGAAATAACTATTAATATTCTTTGACATTACTTAAACAAATCATTGTCACTAAAGGCAACATAATATTTTATTATCTAATTTACGCCGGAGGATGTCCACTGCTGGACATGAGCCTCCGCCAAAGATGTCCAGCATGACACCAGCAATCTATAGCTGGTGACTCCCTGTCATTTTAATTAAGTCTGTCCGCGTTGCCAAATTAATTGAGGAGTAGATACTCCTTGGATATCTGTTAAATTTTTGCTAATCCTATGCATTTAGATGAAATGATTACCTACTTATTTTGAGGAGCAAAAAACGCATGATGTAAAATTAGGAAATGCACATCAATAAATTATTTGTGTTATATTTCCCAAATTACAGTAAAAATGATAATTTATGCGTGAGCGATGAAAAAAGCAAAATGCTTTGCCTAAATTCCCCTAAATACTTGTAATAGTCTAGTTACCACATAAAATAAAAGTTCACCTACATTTATTTCTATCCGCATTTTAAATGAGGTATATTATTATGTTATAAAAATGGAACCTAATTAATCTAGCATCGTATATTAATCATCAACAGCGTATTACTATACTACAAATAATTAATAATATATGAACACTAATCCGACCAACTAATCTCGAAGATACGCGGTATATTACATATATCAATATTTTTTGGAGAAACGTACCCCTCGTCATCATCCTGGTCATCCTCTTCATCGACACCATTGCATTCCACAACCACATCCGGAACTGCACTCATTTCGAACTCTTATATCGTTGATACAGATGACCCGACCAAGTCTTACAAGACTAATACCGTAGACTGCTACCCATCGCCCTTGGTAAAAATTACGATACTATGAAGTATATTATTAAATTAAACGAACTTAACTTGTACGACATAAAACATAAGCATGCGCCGTCCATTGTATACGGGTCACGAACGCACAGTTGGGGCTTCGCTGCATAATCCTTTTAAGTGTCTTCGTATATATTTTACCTATAGCTTAACACCTTACATATTGTGCATTTATTTACACCTTCGCGTGTGAAATCAGATTGCAAATATACTCCAATAAAATAAATACGTTCTCTTATTTACCTTTACTTACCTACTCTCAGAGACGGCAGCGAGATCAAGTGAAAAAATATAGTTTACCGTGTGAAAGTTCCTATATTCACCAAAGAATACTGAACAAATTTAAAATTATTGAATATCTTTATTAAGTAGTTCGGTGATTTTTACAAGTAGGTACTAGTTTATTATCGTTGAATAACATGGATACTTTTAAGTGCGTGGATATAGGCGATAAATCGATTGATTTATTTTGGGGTTTCGTAATTGATAATCTTTTAGAATTCAATTCATTTAAATCTTCGTGAAGCTTTTTTTTATCAATTTTTCTAAGAAAGTTTAGAAACATCACTAAAAAGGAACTTTTGGACAGTAGTCTTAATAGAATTTTCAGAAATATATTGAAGTTTGAATTATTATTTACAAGTAAGTAAATAATAATTCAAATTTCAATTATGCTATAAGAAAAACATATACCTATTCCTATTTACTTAACGATAAAACGGTCGCTGTCTAATGATTTCATTATTTAGAAAGCAGAACTATAGTATTTAGAACCGATAAGGCAATCCTGAATGTATAGAAAGCTTTCAAATTAATTAACTTAACAAAATTGAAGTGATCCTAAACATAAACGCGAGTTGAAAGCGCATTAACATTTTACATATTATTTACGACTTAATCATAATACAAACGTTATTGAAATAACGGAGAGGTCTGGAGTTATTTTCAAAGTTGTTTACATTCTGTTTATTATTTTAATTATTGCAGAAGTAAGTTATTAATTCAACTAAAATGATTAAAATTCTTGTGCAAGGACTCGAGTTTCTCTAAAATACACGATTAGTCCCTGGTCAGAGTAGCTAATATCTAATTATGTACTGAAGAGTCATTGTTCACCTCAATCAATAATCAATAATTGTAATAAATAAAAAATGTTGAAATTATTAAAGAACAATTCATCCTTTCCCTTATTAGTTATTATCCGAGTTCATTTTAGTAATTCCTGGCTATTCCCACTAAATTATTTTATCTTGTCCTGAACTTTAACCCTGAAAATCTCTACATGAATGGCCAACCTATGGTAGGTTGTATTTACATGTATCTTTAACCCCAAAAAAAAACATAAGGGGTGTTATAAATTTGACGTGTCTGTTTGTAGGTACGTCTGTTTGTCCGTGGCTGCCAAATGTTTTAATATTGATGATTTTTTTTAACTTAAATCAAGTCCGATTTGAACATACACTCGCTATATTCGAGTGTTCTTAGGTATGTTCAATAAAAGGTATCTTAGGTATGTTCAAGACTTAAGGTGTTTAAAAGTTGTAGGGGATGAAAGTAGGGTTTCCAATTAAAGTGCACTGAAAGAGAACATTGATGACATAATCGAGACATAAGCGTTCTTAGCTTCGTTTGATGAGAAAGTTGGGACATGGAAATTGGATTGTCAAGGTTTCGAGCCATTTTTTAAATCTATTTAATTTAATTCTGTCATGTTTGCTTCGGTCCACCACGACATCCTCGAACTGTGTCAGGATGCCATATTGCGGTAAACTCGTCTGGCATGCGGCAGGCGTGGTCTACCGAGCAACAACATATCTACCCGTGGATACATGAGAGATACAAATATTATAGGTACAAATATGCTAGACTAGTCCAATAACGCATATTAGGTGGGCGTAAGTATATTGATTGCTAGAGTTGGAGATGCGGCATGTTACTAGAAAGCTGATATAAGTAAAATCTGTGTATGTATATTCAATATTGTAAATGAAGTCGGATGGCAATAGCTGAGACGACTCCTTTTTGTCCCTCAAAAAACCATTTAGTTTTAAGTTTTGACTGTTTTATTTTGTTTGTGTTATTTGATGGACAATAAAATTGTATTTTTTATTTTAATTTTTTTTTAAATGTATAATAAGTTTTAAGCTTCTCCTTGTATAACTACTCTTCATCATTCCATTCTCATGTTAATATCTTGCTTATATTTCTATTTCAATTCTCTTTTTCTGTTTTTCTTTTTTATTTCGTATGGGTGACTGAAAGCCAGCATTGTTTCTTCATATAACTGAGCAAGCAGATACTGTCATCGCCTTTTGCAATATTTTATTGATATATTTTAATTTCCAGTGAATAACTTGTTTATGGCAAGTATTATTATTTTATATTTTTTTTATAATTGTTAATGTAAAAACTGAATATTTTGAACACCAAATTCTTTTAATCTTTAACTGCCCACAGATCGCCACTACAACTTGAAGCTTCTAGGATACCTTCTTATTTTAATTTTTAATTGTTAGTTATAAATAAGTATCTTATCAAAGATAATAAGTCGCCTTTTAATATTAACAAAATTATCCCTTTTTTGTATTTTAATCTTGATAGAACTAACTCTCTTTAACGGAAATTACTCGTAGGGTAGAGAACACAATGCGGATTATAAACCATTTGCTAATTAGATTCATTATTAAAGGCATTGCTCTATTTCGTGGATGCTTATCTATTGGCAAATAGGATAAACTGATCAATCAGCTTAATTTGTTGGTGGGCCACGAAGAATTAATAAATTGCCGTCGATAGTATGTGCACTTAAAGTAATAGGTTTGCCTTTGCTTTAGCATAAATTATAAACCTACAGAGACTGCTAACCATTTTTATCATGCAATCTTGGGTACACACTCTTATTATGAAAAAAATCTATACCTACCTACTACTTACAGGTACCAAAAACGAGGATTCTCTTAGACAGGCGCTACTTGTTTGTATTCATCAAAAATAATTGATGTTTTTTACGTCTTAAGAAAACTTTCCTCTTCTATTTTTTATATGTTTTACCCGTGTGACGACAGGTTTAGAATACATGAATCGCCACCCCATTTCTACCCATGGGTGGCGTAAGAGGCGACAGAGGGTAATCTGCTGCATAACGTCTTCAGCTATAAAAGAGTGGGAGCCGAGCATTGCACGATTGGGCCAAGCTCGCACCGGTGTAAGTACTACCCCCAGCAGAAGACCGGCGTGAAGCAGTATTGCACTGTTTCGTACGGTGAGCGGGTGCCCGGAGGCCTGTATTCCCATCCCATTCCTCTTCCGTCCTGTTCGAGTCCTCTCCCAACTTCCTATCATTAATCCTCTCCCCTTCCTTTAAGCCGGCAAGACATCTGCGACATTCCATGTTGTAGGTGTTCATGGGCTGCGGTCAGTCACTTAACATCAGGGGAACCGCATGCCCCGCTTGCCTGCTATAACATAAAAAAAAATGTTGTGAGCGTCTTTGCGAGTGAAGCCACCGTGAAAGGGCTAGTTTTAACTATAATAACTGTATTTTAATTTGTAATTGAATATAGTCAAGTTTATACATTACTAGCGGCCAGCACCGGCTTCGCACGTGATATTTTATGCATGTTATATGCATATAAACATTCCTTTTGAATTACTCTTTCTATTAAAAAAACACCGTTAAAATCCGTTTTGTAGTTTAAAAGATCTACGCATGGGCACAAACAGATAAACGCGGGTCGCGCCTTTGCTTTATACTAGGGTAAACCAGAGAGTGATTGCCCACAGACAGAGATTGCCCGCTTTAAGAACAATAGTTTAAGGCAAGAAGTTTGAATCATTCTAGTTCGATTAGTATTTACCAGGTGACTCAATATTCAATGTATAGTAGATTTAAAATTGACAATTTGAAACGGTGAAGAGAAAAAAAGTGTTACGGCGAATTTTGTCAAGACGAGTGATCGTGTTACTCAAACACGTAAGCATTTAAAAAATTTCTTAAGGAATTACTCGCTAAGAAGTTAGTTTTCTTTTGCATTTCATTTTATATTCAACAATCGGTGTGTAATTATGATGAAATCATATGTATACTAATCGTGTTTAACAAAATATCTAAATAAATTTGAATCTGAGCGGCTATTTTACCGTTGGTCAATCACTGCACGTAAATCTGCACATTTTTAGTTATTGCCCACCCTCATTTTAGTTATTGCCCAGGGCAATGACTATAGTAATTGCCCATGGCAATTATTATCATGTGTAGTTTTTCAACATGTTACAAAAAAGAAATGTTTAAATTAAGTTAATCCCTACGCGTACATATCTAAATGATGATTATTGTTCCATTTACAGTACGCAAAAGACACCAAAAGTTCATATAGCAAATAATTTGTAGAAAGCGATCGAAGCTGTGCAAGATGTTTCTAACAAATTATCTGTAAAACAAATTGCTGAAAAATATGGTGTTCCTAGGACCAGTCATCGATACTACATTAAAAAATCATCAAACCAGCTTAGGATTTTCACCTATATTAAGGTGAGAGTACCGCTTAGAGGGTTGGGTAATAGTTTCGGCACGAAAATTTTTCGGCTATAGAATATGTTTGCTGTCCACTCGTCGTCTATCCGTATCGAAGATTACCCGAAAAAGTTGTTGGTTCTATCCCTTATGGATAAAGTATAGGTAAGTCCGACTCAGGTTGGATAACTACAGTTTTCTACGAATTCATTGCCAATGTATTTCACCCCTATTTCGTCAACTATCACATTGAACTATCGGTGATACTGTGGACGGCCACAATATTCATTTAAATTTTTACTTGAGTCAGCTTTGTACTCATCTTCAAATTGAGTTAAACGCACTGTATCCCAATGCAACACGAAATTGATTATTTATTTACATTTGAAGTTTAATTTATCATTTTAAGGTACTGGGCAATTACTGTACTGTGGTATGGGCAATCACTGTAAGCAATGGGCAATAACTGTACTTTTTAGATGATTTTAAATTTATGTCATTATTTTTTAAAATATGTAAGTTTTAACGAAAAACTATTAATACTCTGTCGGAGAGTTACCCTATGTAGTGATTAAAAGTTGTCATAATTAAAAAGGGATAACATTTTGGATTCGTGCATAGGTAACAACAGTGTTCGTTATCATATCATGGTATTTCGCCTTTGACGTTGTTGGCATAGTAGCGACGAGCAATAAGGAAAAGCCAAAGGTTTGCAAACGTAATATTCATAGCGTTTTGCAACGAACTATAGTTTGCGTCTTACACTTAATACCTACGCTCGACTATTTACATAATATTTATGTTACATGCTTTACTGGATATGATTAAACATAAGTTCCTATTTATAGAAGGATACCTATACTGCCCTGCTAAGCGCAAAAGCGGT
>LQNK01001564.1:590405-602979 GCA_001586405.1 Phoebis sennae | reverse complement strand
TTAAACATAAGTTCCTATTTATAGAAGGATACTTATAGGTATGTTCTGAGCATAGAATGTTATAAGACGGCTCACGGCTTGCAATCCGTCATAAAATAAGTTTCAAATTATTTTTAAATAAGAATTTCATTCTAAGACGATAACTCTTTTAAATCCTTTATTTGCTAAGTGTAAGCAATGAATCAAATTTAACGGAAGAGTACTCTTACGAATGGTATAATTAATTTAATGATGGTATTCATAAGCAAGGGCAAAGTTTAATTTGTCAAATTCATGTCGATGTATCTAGTCCTTGAGTCAGCACAGGATATTTGCTTTGCAATGATAAAAAGATTAGTAAATGCGAGAATTGAAGCCCAAGGAAAAAAACGGCATAATAATTATACTTATATACTTTGTTCGTTAACATTCTACATTACAACACTATCTACTTATCGCAAGCATGAGGTAATAATCAATTTGACCAGTATCATGGAGATTACAGATATTGTGAATGAGAATAATTTTTTAATATCATAGACATTTCAATAATTGAAAACTATGTTAATTATGGATAATAAACTCTTATTATTCGTAATAAATTATACTAGGTATGAAAGAGAAAAACCAAATGACAGATTTAGATTTTTACATAGATATTTATTGTTTTATTTTTTAAATTATCATTATAACATAGAACATCATTGTAGCCACCCACCTTTTTTATTAAAGTTAATAAACAGAGATTACTTGAATTCCTGTTCACTGTTCAGTCTATTAAAATGTCAGCGTAACATGTTTGCAAGAAAATTACAAAAATGCAGTTTTATCCGTTTAATCATTACTGCATGGTAACTATAATATTGGTGATTAACAATTACAATACTTATACTATCACACATAATTATTAAAAAATCATTCTGGTAGGTATCTAAACTTAGATTTGGTATAATTTTATACTGAGCTTAACATATAAGTACAGGAATATCGCACAAGTATTACCACTACATAGTATTGTGAAATAAAACATTCTTGTTATACTTTTATTTATATAAAATGTATTTAAAAAGTTTGTAATCAAAATTTCCAATATTCGAACAATAAGTACTTAAATTTTCTTGTAAACTACAAACTACAAAATTGCAAGTTTCGTAAAAATGTCAAAATTCAATAATTTAGGCCCACTGCACACAGAAACAGAGTTGAAACAGTTTGTTGCTTTGCGTTGCGATCGTGCATTAATCACATAGGTTTAAGAGCCCGCCATAAGCCAAATGGCTTCGCGCGATCACTAATATTATTAGTGTAAAACAGCTTTTGTCGATTTTCTCGAAAACTACTGGACGCACAAATTTAAAAATTGCACACACAATTACACGACACGACACACTAAATATTTGCCAAAGAAAGTTTGATAAATTCGACACTTTTCCGCTGGGGGAACGCACACAAATAAATAATATTTCGTCGTAAAACATTCTTAGCGTTCCGTAGCAGTAGCTCGCGTTGTGAAAACTAATATTATAAAGATGAAATAATTGATTTTTTTTGTTTGTTTGAATTGAATAGGCTTGAAAACTGCTGCACCGCTTTTGATGAAATTCAAGTTTTGAAATAAAAGATGGCTGACAGTTTTTATTATTAATATTCTACACTACAACAAACTGGATATCATAAATTTCCAAGGTAATTGAGGGTGGTATTTATAAAAATGTTATAAGTATAATATATAAGTTGCAAATTAAAGATGCGGCTGAATTTAAAAATTATTTTTTTAAATTCAGCCGCATTCCTTAGAAATATGGGTCTCGATTCCTAGGTCATTGGGGGTGCTAACTATGAAAATGGTATCAATTATGAATGCTGCTGTTCATAATCCTGTGCCCGTAACATATGCTGAATATAGCCCTTTTGCCTTACTTTTTTTGTAAAGATATGATTGTATTTTTATTGTTCTTTTAATTTTTAATTGGTAAAGGCAATAAACGGATTTTTTATTTGCATACTCAATATTTGAGTAGAATCACAGATCACTTCCATTCTATGCTCATGATCTGTGTACGAGCGTAAGCATGTATTGTCGCGCCGCGTGAGGTGTGCGGGGGGGAGGGGCACAAATTTAGATTTTTGCTAGCATAAGGTGGGGCGTTAAAAAGAGAGACCAGAGTTCGGATAAAAATCACAGAACACCATATGTAACGAAATATCGCATATATTTTTTACGTTGAATGCACGATTGCAACCAAGAAGAACCAGTGGCGAATAAATATTATTCTCGCACCATATTCAGTTAGAAAAAAAACTCGCTAACTCTGTATGTCGGGAATCCCTAATCTCACCACGTATAACCAAGGGGAGACAGGGGTTGGGAAAATTGCTAAAAAACATTATGATGAAATGATATGCTAACAAGATGATCCGGAACTACGAGTGCATTAAATTACTTTTGACTTAATACAAAACCCAATAATTATTTTTTGAAGTGAGTCTCATCCACCATTTCGTGTTATCACGAGGCTCTGAATCAGTGCAAAATGAACCTTAATTTTTTTTCCTGGGAAAATAGGACCTGTTAAAATACCCATAGTAGCCTCGTTTAATAATTTTCTCAGCGTCGATTACTTGCATTAAAAGTGCATTATTGTTTATTTATTTAATAAATTTTATTTGCGGGAAAATATATGTAGCTCACTATTTGAGCCCATTTCACATTTGCAATAAGTTCTGCAAGTATATAAACTGCAAAGATAGAACACTATATGATCAACTTTAATTTTTGTACTAACTTTTTTTTGCAGTATCTTTAGGTTGGACTCAAACGCATGAGCTCATATAATTCATTTGATTATGAAATATGTACCTATTTCTAAAACTTTTAAATTTTATTACATAAACCGATGGTGCATAATACAATGAAATTAGTGAATAATACTTTCTGCCATTTGACATGCAACAAAAAATTAAGTGGTGCACCTATCTACATATGTATTCAATTTAATTTTCCCAAAGACTACAAGGACAGTAAAATTAAAAAAAATAATACTTCTAATATTATGGTAATAGGGAGGCATATTATGTTCAATGTTTTAGATGTCTTTCTTTGCATTTTTGTTTTAATAGAACTATCTTTAAAAAAAGGTACATTAAATCTAAAAACATCATTGGTATTCATAATGCCTGTACTTCTTTACCCCCTTTAATTAACAATTAACTGAAAGTATAAAAATACAAAAACATACCTAAAACAATGGCTGGAATTAATATACATTTAAGCCTTATTTCTAACATTTATAATTTAAGTCTTTGGTAGCAATGTAAATTCACTAGCTAATTTTACATATTGAAATTTTATAGAAAAAATATACACTAAATAAAAAAAAATAACGAAGACAACTGTGAAAACAACATACAAATCATGTTAAATGATTAGTACTAACACATTGAAATATATACATACAATTAATAAAGATCAATCTCAAACTTGAGAATGAAACTTGCTAAATTAACACTTTGACTGAACAATTTATGTTTAATGCAAAATCTACATTTTGCAATACTCAAAATCTACATTTTGAGTTGCTTCTTTTCCTTAGCATGTAATTAAACTACTTAATGTTTGCAAAAAAACAATGATCTGCATTCAGACAATGTCTTTTAGATTAAAGTGCATTATAAAATTTGGTTTAGACACTAATATCATACAATAATAATAAAAATAGAGACCAACTAAGCCTTATTGAATTATAAATTATCATTTTTTTAATTTAATAATGAATATTGCTTTGTGACTAATCATATTCAAAATTAATTTTGTTGCGAAAAAATTATTATAGAAAAGCAAATCAAAAGTAGTAATACTTTGTAGGCATAACATAAATACATATTATCTTGTTTGGATTAACAAAATTTGACCAATTATACAGTTATTGGAGTCTTAATTTCCTTATTAACTACATAAAATTTGTGTTTCTTACCTAGAATTCCCCAAATCACAGCTATATTTTCAATAACAATATTGAATGGAATGGTAGCTAATGCACCCCCAACAAACATTATGAATTTTATTGGCCCAAACCTATACATTGGGAACGATTTAAGAACACCAAATACATACATGTAAATATTCACAGCTCCTATAAAACCAATTATTAAGTCTAATACATGTGGACAAGGTATAGGACATATAGCTGCTAATAATATATTACTGGTTGAAAATGGAAGAGTTACCCACGAGTAGCAGGAAACGCCTAAGAAAATGTTGTAAAGAAATGGAATCTCCTTAGAATGTACAACTAGAAGAATACCTTGTATCCATCTCTTTCTTTGTTGCATGAAATCCCATAATGTAAATGGAGATTTTTCCCACATTTCACCTTCAATAAAATTAAAGGTATAACCTAGTTTATAGGCTTTCATAGCAAAATAGCAGTCTTCCGCTACTGACCCATCCAGACCATTATCAAAAGAGACCGATTTTTCTGCTCCCACCTGAAGAAAATTATACAAGACTTATTTTAAAATATTTATGGAAGGATTTCAATATATATATAAGGTTTATAGAGAAATAATGTAATCTATAAAACAATATCAATACTTGATACTTTATAAAATTGGTTATGGTAGTAATTATGGCTAAATTAATATTATACTCACTTTAGTAACAACATAAGATCCTTTCCAACTGAATAATGGTTTGTGAAATACTGAAAATACGAAACGAAGCTTTCCCATATCATCAGCAACTCTAAAGCTATCTGCTA
This sequence comes from Phoebis sennae, assembly GCA_001586405.1. Lineage (NCBI taxonomy): Eukaryota > Metazoa > Arthropoda > Insecta > Lepidoptera > Pieridae > Phoebis > Phoebis sennae. Next base: position 598,240 of record LQNK01001564.1, on the reverse strand, counting down.
ATGTTGTTAGCCAATTGACAATTTCTTCATTGGCATATGTAATAAGACCCTGACCAAATGGGTGTTGACCATCAAAAACAAAATTTAATATGCCCCTAACTGAATTATCAGTTAACAATGTCTCTTCATCTAAGTGAACAATCCAATCTGTATCACTTAAAATATTCACATTATCTTCTAAACAATACTGCAATGCACGTGATTTAAATAGTGCTCCCGTTTTAGTCTTATACTCTCTTGGTACAACTACTTCTCTTACCCTTCTGTGTTTAGGCAAATCTATTGCTTTATCAGTTACAACCTCAATGATAAAATTTTCCAGTCCCACATCTAGACATGTATTCATATTGCGAGTTACATTATTTCTGACAAGCTTAGGAAAATCCCCTCTCGTTACTACTCTTATGCAAATAAATGGTGCCAACAGTGGAGATCCTTTTAATTTTACTTTCCCAGGAAAGGCATTAAAAAATACAAGTCCAGAAAAATTACAAATTACTTGAGGTATTGTAAGTAATGTTAGAAGTCTAAATATATACAATATTACTGCACCCAGTAATCCGTAGGTTTCTAAAGGATCAATTGATGCCTTTTCTTTGTCATCCAAGTTTATAGCACCAGCAAATACAAGGAAGAAAAATATAAATGAAAGAAAAAGTATGCAATGCAATAAATGCAGGATTTTTCCTCGCAACATTCTGAAACAAAGATGTTCTCTATTACAAAATTAAAGTATCAAGTTTTCGGCTGTCGTAAAGAAATAATAATAAGTATTAAAACTATTAAACAAACCTTGAATGAATTAATATGCAAGTTTTATAGAAACTCTACCAGTTAATCTTTCCAATTGACTATTGACTATATTGACTATTTTATATATATTTTCTTCACCAATAAATTATATTTTAAAACTGCAACAAATAACGTCCTACGACATTGTCCTTTTTATCAAAACTAGTCATCCTTGACGTTTTTTGACCATTGATTAATCCTAATCAAATGATGACAAACGGTTGACACAGAGTTCAAAAAAAGTTAAACCTTGATTATACGAAAATGTAGTTATAATTTTCGTCAAACTATTTGAATGCCGGTACACATTAACGAAATATAAATATGTAGATTTATTTTATAAATAATAAATATTCTTAAAATCACATTCGCCCTACTATCTAGCCGAGTGTTTTTTTTTTTTTGCAAAAGCCCGCAAGGCTTCGATTATAAAGTTGTAAAAATTCTAAAGCTTCCTCCCTTTGCTTCCTCCGCTTAACGACATTCATAATGGCGTCTATTTTTAACGCGATAAAACTTTAGCTACATCTGCGTTATGAGTTAATTAACGCGCATATTAGCGCGTTAGAAGATAATAAAATAATATATATAAGAGTTACGCAAATTTTTCATTTAAATAAGGATTTCTTAATTCGTGGGTGTATGCATCATACACTCCAGATCCGTGCTGAGTCTGCTCTTCAAAGGGACCGCGTCTATAAACCCTAGCTAAAGAAAATCGTAGAAAAATTTAATAACTATGGTGGAACATTTATGACCATAGATTATACACTGGTAAGACATTGACATTTAAATGACAACAGCTGACATACACAAGATACATTTCAATCGGAACATGCGTATGCTGCAGTTCGTAATCAAATTTTTTAATAAAATAACAATGTTTAATTTTGTGTAAATAAAAAAGCTTGGGAATGGATCTAAAGCAAATTCTATATTCATTCAAATGTAGTGCACGTGTTTAATGAAGTTAACAGAAAAATGGTAGAAAATTTACGTAAAACTGCAACTAGAAGAGAAAGTATCTCAAATAGTAAATAACGGGTCGATATGAATATGTCTGTCACGGATTTATCTGTGGGATGTCGTTTTGCGGACTATTTTGCAATATGCGGATTAGATTTTGACTCTGGCCTCGAAACAGATCGACTGTCCGGTAATTATTGTATTTCATTATTTGCAAATTCACGATTATAAACAAAAACAATTACTATACTTTGTGCCATGACCGTGCGAAAGATACTAAACCATATGATTCCCTCATTTAATTTTTGTGTATTTATTTGAAATTACCTTGAAATCTAGTTTAAATAAAACTTTATTTTTTTAAGTATAAGATTGTTATTTTCATTAATGTAATATATTTTAAAAATATAACTCATATTTACTTTTTTTTCTAAGTATATTATTCAAAATATGTGAGACATTATAATAAAAGTATTTTGTACTCAAATTTTATTTTAACTTTTCAGGTGACAACCTACATATATCTCCATTAGATCGTTCTTATAAAGGAAAGGTTCTTGCACATTATCCTGATAATATTCATAATAATGCTTTTGATGAACATGCAGTTTGTATGGTAAGAAATCATTTAAAAATTATAATTTGTTTGACTACTTTGTTTGAGTATTATTTTTAATATTCATATTGTTTAAATATGGTTAAATATATGTAGTTAATTAACTTGTTGTATTCTCCCAGCTATGTCTCCCAGCTGGATTACAGTTTAGGACACAAAAACACACATTAGAACCAAAATTTCATAGTTTTGTTGTAACAAGAGAAAATGCATCGAGATACTATGGATTCAGTCTCATTTTTTATGAAGAAGTTAGAAATCGAAATATTTGCAGTGCTATGCATACGTTGCAGGTAATTTAACTAGTAAAACTATCACAATCACATCCCTTGACAATAAAATAGATATATTATATAGACAAGATTTATATACCATACATAACAGTTAATTGTTTCATTAAAAAGTATAATTAGGTGTTTTCTAAAAACACTTGGTTCACTTTCATAACTATTGCAAAACTAGTTTTGAAATAGAAAAAAGATAATTATGAACGATTGTGAAATAGATTTCAGTAATAGATTAAAATATTTTAATATATTAAAAAATTACAGGCAATGTATATTACTGAACTGTCAAGTGGACAAACACCACCAGGCCATAGGAAGAACTCTGGCAAAGAAAGCTCAAGGTCACTACCAAGATCATTTAAACTAGCACCACATACAGGATCTGCTCTCACATATTATGATATTGCCAAAGATAAACTCTATGTAGCCAAAAGTATAGCTCTCATATGCCAATACCCTTTTATCAGGGTAGCACAATTATTTTTAGAGAATTTATTTAGGTAAGGTGACACATACTTGTTTTATTCCCTATCATATAAAATTAAATTATCTTAATTTTTAATTTTTAATCAAATGATTTTCTATTATTGCCCTTAACAATGATTCTTAAATAAAGCTAGATAAATATAAAAAATAATTAAGACACAGTTTTATTTAGATTGCCCTGAAAATTAATTAAGGTTTTTGAATTAATGTTCTTTATTCTCTTGAAATTGATTGAATTAATGTAATCTACATGTGAACTACATTATACAGTATAAATATATTAAAAATATTTGCAGGTCACTACCCCGACAGCCAGGGCCTGGTTTAAGCCCAGAATCATATGTGTATAACTTATTATATGAAGTACCAGTACCACTGCCAGGGCAAGCTTTGCGACTGTATGTTCCACCATCAGAACCTCATCTTGATCCAATACCTGTTGTGAGTATAAAGATACCATCTTAGCATGATTGTTAATTATTTATTCATCAGTCAGCAGGACATTTACACACAAAAATTGCAAAACCAATTTTAAAAATTGTCTGAGCGACATGTGATTTCACTCTAATCTCTGGGATTTTTTTTATGTAATTTTTTTTTCAGGCAAGCAGGGCATGCGGTTCACCTGTTTTTAAATGACTACAGTTCATAAACATATTATACAACATCAAAGTATTGAAGATGCCTTACTGGCAAAATACTAACTCTTATTATAGTTTGTAACTTGATTATTAAGTTTGATGCAATATTTTTTTAATATTTTCAGGTGATACGAATGCCAAATCTACCAGAAGAGTTACCACTACTTGATTATCCCTTGCGTGCAATGTTCAATACTCTGGGTGTAGAATGCATAGTGCAATTATTTACTTGTGTGCTGTTAGAGCATCAAGTATTGCTTAGATCGAATGGTAAGTAAGCACCAACTTATCCTGAAAACTTATGATTTATTTTCTATTGTTATATTTTTTATACTCAACATTGAGTTCTTAAATTCATTATAAACTTTAAATCACATTTTTTTAAATTAATGTTGGCTTTTCAGACTATAACAAGCTAATGCTGGTCGCAGAATGTATAGTCTCTTTGTTGTTGCCATTTTCCTGGGCTCATGTGTATGTGCCAATATTGCCAGCACCTTTGTATCATTTTCTTGATGCACCGGTGCCTTTTGTCATGGGTAAGTATATTTTACACTTTACCAGATAAATTCTGAACTAATTTATAAAGCAAGATAGCCCTAGTAGAGGTCCAATAAAGTACATTTATTTTTAGGATAAGTTAAATAATACTTTTTAACTTTGTTGTAAAATCCAAATTTTCAAATTGATATTTTATCTTACTAACATTATGAATGTGAAAGTTTAGATATTAGTGTATCAATCACACCGTAACTACGAAATAAATTTTCATGAAATTTAAAGGCTATTAGCGAGAGTACATGGTGGTTACATTTTCCTGGAATTTCCACGGGGTCAGGAATAACACGGTAGAAAACGCGGGAGCACTTAATTTTGATAATTTTTATAGGTTTACATTCGGACGGATCATCGGTTGTTGGTTCTGGAGGTCCGAGAAATATCGCTCTCGGTTCTGAAGCAGCTCTCTGTTTAGTGGACATAGATAAACCTGATATACAACTCCCTGAGGAACTACCGATCTTTCCACATAGAACACCCTTTATTGAAGAACTGAATCATATTTTAGATAAACATCAGGTAAATGATATAAATATAACAAGTTAAAGTTCTGATTCAAAGATAGAATCTTTAATTTTTTATATTTTCTTCAATGTTTTAAATTGACAAAACTGCACCAATTCTGTGTTTATACTTCCTTATTATATATTCTTATATTTTAAAGTACAAACATTCCTGTTCTTCTAGATATGTTTGTATTATTTCCACACAAAAAGTACTGGATCCGTTTCCAAAATTCTTTGACCATTAGAAAGTTCAAAATGAAATTATAAGCTATCCTACGTCAGCGTAGCTGCAGGAAACACCAAGTGCATAATAAAATCTTATAAAGTTAGCACCAATAATTATGTAATATATTATATAGGTGGAGAGACCTGAAACAGAACCAACAAAGCTAGGAGTTCCATTGAATGGCACTTCCTATAAGCATATGAATGATGGCATGAGCAGCAGTTGTACCCTTCCCTCAGGTATGAATATCTAATATTATTTTAAAAAGTTAAGAAAGTAATTAATTTAAAACGGAATTTATGTCGATAAATAAACATTTATACAAAAGTGGGCCCCTTAATCACATACATTGATATCAATCTATAAAGAATTATTGTGCGCTCTTAAACTATTGTTAATTTAGAAAGAAATAATTTATTTATTGAACGTTTTTTTGCTGCCGTTTTTTCAACACAGTATCTTTTATCTCGCTTTCTCCTACCAATATCCCGCTCTTGATCTCGCTTCCAGTGATTTACGTTCTAGGCTCTTAATCTTTCTTAATCGTTAATTGACCCGCGTTGCCGGCCATTAATATATATAAATTATATTAAATTAACAAAGACGCGCTGACTCTTTTATTATTTTTTATGTGTTTAGGAGCACGTTCTGAATGACCTGCGAATGAAACGCTAGATAACACCTCATATATGCTATCAAGAAATATGATCGACAGTAATTAAATATCTCACTAGCTTAAATAATAATAGCATTATAAAACATGTTCATCGATTAGAGATGAACATATTTTATAAGAATATTATTTATATATATTTGTTAGGTCAAAAATAATTGTCTGACGCCATAAATTTTTAATTAAGTATTTTACTCTCTAGTGTTTAAAACGTTGCCGACCTGTCGTTTAATACAGTTTATCGATCTTAGGTGGTCTTCGCCGCAAGCACTCGTTCCACGACGTGCTGGAGTGGGACGAGAGCCGTCCGCTGAACGCGTCGCCGCCGGGCTCGCCCACTCGCCGGCACCCGCGCCGGTTGGATGCCCTGCAGAGGATCGTGGATATCGTGAAAAGAACTGGTAGGTTTTATTTTCTCTTAAAATTTATTATGATTTTTTTTATATCCCATGAAGTCCGGTTACGCAAAGGGCCGCTGGTGCGATGCGAGCCTTAGGAGAGGAAGGGGGTTGTATCTGTAAAAAAGTGTAATAGTGGAATTTTTTTTCAAATAAAAAATAGGATAAAGAAAAGTAGAAGTATTTATAGAATGAAAACAGAAATCTGATTGAAAAGGGGTAAGAAAAAAACAAGCCAATACTGCTTTACGCCAATTTTCTGCGGATGGGTGGTGGCGGTGTTGCCGAAACAATGCTCAGCTCCCACTCTTGAGTTTTATATAAACAGGCTCAAACCTCCATGAAAATTACACATCAGACAATATTTTATAGTTTTATAATTATAAATTAGGTTGTTATACTTATAAATCATTGATTGAATAAAATCACGCATTCAGTTTAATTAATGTTATATTAATAGTTTGTATTCATGGCCTTTCAATTATTGATTTTCAGGGGTAAATATCGACGATGTAGATGCGGAAACAGTGATGCCCACAACAAAAAAGAAAATACTCAACGACGAGGAGCAGTACAACGAAGATATACGCTTCAATATAGCAATACGGGAAACGTTCCTCAATAGATTTGTGCACATGTTTCTTATGTATGAGAATTTCGTTATCATGCCTGATCAGGTAAATATTGTTTAAATTAAACTCCTTCCATTTTAGTGTCTGTTTACTAACATAACGCAAATGAATTTTTAAATATTAACTGTTGTCTACGTGTTAATTAAAATTTCTGAGGTGTGTGTTGCTTGTATTTTATTCGTTTACTCAGAAGATTCTAGAGCAATATTAAAAAAATATATTATTTTACAGGACCGAGATTCTTGGCTATCTTCCCGTGAATCAATGGTAAATTTCGACAAAGCGTCATTCCTCTCCGACCAACCGCAACGTCATAGGCCATTTCTTTCACGATTTTTAGAAACGCAGATGTTCGCTACACTTATTGATAATAAAATAATGGCTAACTGGGGTGAATACGATGCAAACCTACAAGTATTCGAGCACAGGATCAAAGTAGTAAGGTAAGCTCAATTACTCACAGATTACACTTATGCATTTTTGAGTTTGATTTTTTTGGAAATGGTGGAACTAATGTGGCATTTAACAATCTGCCTCGCGTTGCAGCAAAATATGTTTGCTTAAAAAGAATGTTGAAGCACTCTACTTATGCAACGCGCAGCTTAACATTTGACTGCACTCAAACAGATGAAAAAAGGCCGGCTATTTTTGATTAACTTATTTGTAATAATGTGAACGATTTTTTAACCTAATAAACCGGAAGTGTAGCCCGCTTATCTGTCCTTTATATTTAGTAAATAGTTGTGGGTAAGGGGTGTTAAAGTTTACATCCCTAGCAACTTAGTTTATGGTATTAAATATTTTGCAACAAATATAAGATGTTGACCGGGAAATAACCACTCTCAACAATTACCATAAAGCTAGTGTCTGTCAACATCTGGGGCTAAGCAATACAGATGGCTTGCTACGACTCAACTGCTTTTATACTCTAATTTTAAATTCTGACGAAATGAGATTGGTGCAATTGGGTCGATACAAGGAGGCTAGTGCTTAGTATGGGGGCGCGCGGTGTGTTGCAGACGTCGCCTGGGTGAAGGGGGACTGGCGACGCGCG
>LQNK01001564.1:571702-590387 GCA_001586405.1 Phoebis sennae | reverse complement strand
GTGTGGAGTCCCGCCGAGTTGGAAGTGGGCGCGCCCGGGGAGAGGTTGCCCCACCGAGCCGCGTACTATCGCGCTTTCCCAGCGAGACTAGACGCCTCCGCTCTAGCGCCACCTCCCACCTCCGACCGCAGGTGCGATCCGCACTAGTCTCGCGTCGGACGACGACTGACCGCTTGCTATACGACGCACCGAATATACCCCCAAAGAATGTTCTAGAAGAACACCGTGAACCGGTGACGCATGGATTTGTTGCAAGTTTTGTACGGTTGCTTTTTCATTTTGTTATCTGTCAAGTGAGTAGACGCGTTATCGAATTGTTTATGATGATGCTGAGTGTGATAACGGATACAGCGCTAAAGCTTGCATCGTTATGTCCATTGATTCGTGCATTTTCGTATCATTTCTGGGTTGCATGTATATCGTACTCTTATATTTCCGTAAATTAAAATAAAATCACGGTAACAATTATATGTATTCTCAAATATTACTGTTTTACTTAAAGGAAATTAATTGTTGTCAGTAGCGTAATCTGAAGAATGTAGTTTGCTTTGTGCGTAAGCATGAGTATTATGGCGTAATTATATCATATATCTGTTTAATAAGTATTAAATGCTTAATTTATGTATTTCTGTGCTTCGTAAATTTGAATATTTACATTTTGTTCATGTATTATGTTATGTCTATTACAAATCATCATGATTTGATGGTGGCACTGTTGGTGCTTCTTTTTTATTATTCAATTAAGTGACTACTGTGATTTGTCATAAAAATTATTATTTATGTGTCTGAGACATTTTAAATTAACTTGGTTAAGAATCTCATTTTATTTGCGATATTCTAATGATTCAGAGTATTATTTAAAAATACTTAGGTTATTGTTTCGTTGTAAAAATAAATAATAAAATTTTAGTTATTTACCTTTATTGCTTTTCAGAGATTTAATGTCCGTCCATAATAATGCAGATTTCTTCATCAGTTTGTAATTACATAGCACAATTTTTTTAGCTTTAATAATAAAAAAAATGTTGTCTTCCAAACTTACATAAGAAGAGAATTATTTCAAGTCTAGTTTATATCTATGTAATAACAATACTTGTATAGTAATTAAACCGAACCTATTAGTAATCCAGTTTGTTGTGATACTGCATGCTTAAAATTTAATTATTATTATATACTTAGCATATGCCTGGCATGTGCATGTTGATGTATTAAAAATGCTCATTTCAAATGCAAGTAATTTGTATTTCTTTTGTTTAAATGTTAATATTAATATAGCTATTAAAAATAAGCACACATTATCTCTTATTACTTGAATTATTTAATTAAGAAATAAGAAAAGTATATGATACAACTGTAATTACAAGTACAACTGAACACGCAGCCAAAACTATCACAGTATTGAATACTATTATGTATACTTAATAATCTAAATCATACTGACCTCCACTGATACAAAATTATGTTTGTATCATAATTAAAAGTATCTTAATGAATTTATCATTTTGTGTGGCATGCTTCATCATTGAGTTTTTGTTGTGATGTTGTGGCCTTATGTATTACAAATAGTTTTCCCGTTAGCAATAATTGTGACATTTACAAAGTTTATCAAAGATATTATATTGTAGATTTTATTTCAAACAAACGTTAACTAAAGGTTGTTTTGTATAGAATTTAATTCTTAATAATTTATACTGCAATATTGAGAGAATTTATAACTATTTAATAAAATAATTTTATGTAAATGGGAGTTTTAAAAATATCAACATTTGATATACAAACACTCTATAAAATAGCAAGTACATGAATATTCGTTAAAGTAGTTATTTTTTCATACAGTATCGTGTCGTACAAAATTATTCGTGCACAATTGCACGAATAATTTTGTATATCAATGTTAAAACGTTACATGCCCTTTCTATAACCAAAATCCAGCACGACACACGTGTAGTTAGATTTGCATAGTAAGTTGTCAATTTATCACGCTTCTGCTTCATATGCTTTCACAATATACGTCATACTTAAATAATAAATACATAAATATACATCGATTTTGCAGAACGAACAGTTTAAAGCGCATTAAGAACGCAAAATGGCAGGTGAAAGATTGCCCACCGGAATTGTTGCTCGGCGATATCGGTAGACGCTTGTCTACGGAAGTTACGCCCGCAGCAATCGCTCAGAATAACCGCACCTTTGTGGAGAAGCTTCTCAAGGTATTTACTATTTCAGTCAAAGCCGTAGTCCAATTTTTATATTACTTTGATGTAATGAACGTGGGTCAAGTGTACTGGCTAAATGTTTATTTGTAAATAGCCGATTCCCCGGATTCACACGTTATGTTACTTAACGCAAACTTTGATCTTGCATGACGTTATAAAATAAATTATTATAAGATATAGGTAAGCGTACAATAACTATTCCTAGCATAAAACTATCTTATGACATTTTAGCGGGTTTCAAATAATTCCTGTACAACATATCTCATTTAGTTAGTTATCACATTTGATTGACTCACAATGATTTTGTCTATCATAGAACAAGCAAATATGAAATATTATTAATTGAAATTAGTACATATTTATTATTTCTTTGCTATTTTCATACAGGAGTGTAAAAGTAAAACTAAAAGAATGCTGCTAGAAAAAATGGGTACCGAAGAAAGCGACTTGGGTTTGGGTTGTGAAGTGTCCATAACTGGGGTAGAAGAAAGTACCATGATAGCTTCGCTTTGCGATCTCCTAGAGAGGCTGTGGTCTCACGGGTTACAGCACAAGATGGGCAAGTCTGCGCTTTGGATGCACCTTATGAATTATCAAGAATTGGAACAATGTAGTAATTCATCTAAACCGATTGACCCTAATTATCTTACCCCAGGTAATTTTAGTTATATTTATTAAATTTGGTACAACATATTTGTAATGTTTTTTGTACATAATATAAAGCGATTCTAACAGACATTAATGGTTCAAAATATTAAAATAACAACATTTCAAGTAACCACTTGTTTTATTAATGTTTCATTGTACTAAATCCCCATTCACTATACGTTAACATGCAGCATTGGCCTGGTGTGTATTACGCAAGAGATTGGACTGTAAGTATATTTAATTGCGTATTACATTGTAGTCATCATTTTATACTTATGTTTATATTACCACATTATTCATGAAAATCTACTTTAAAGTTATATACTTTTTATTTATAATAGGTTATTGTTAGAATTTTCCCAAAATATCTACTATAATATTACAAAGAGACCTTTCTTTATTTGTTTGTAACGATAAAGCTCAATAACTACTGGACCGATTTCTTTCACTATTCGAAAGCTAAATTATTCACGAGTAACATAGGCTATATTGATAGCATTATGCTACGGGAGCGTAGTAACAAAAACACAAGCTTTAAATAAAATATATCATCAATATTTCAGATTTATCATCCGTGGGCGCCGAGGTAGAAGCTCAGCAAAGTACGAGTAGCTCCAATCGTTCCCGGGATAGTTCTAGAGGCGGGTCTAGAGACAGTTCACGTGATCGTCTCAGCAATTCTGGCACATTAGAAAGAAAGTCTTCACAACCTGCAAATCCTTTGAGACCATTACCCGAAAATCTTACTTTCGATATGAGGTGCGTTGTATTGCATATGGAAAATGTTTAACGTATATAATTTAGTCCTATCTTAAGGGATGTTCACAGTCTATCACAGTCTAATAATTGCTTACTATGAGCAAACAGATTCGAAATAAATGTAGATATTTTATCATTTATGAACACTATCAAATATTAAATCAAAATTGTTTATATATAAATCTCTCTTAGATATAAATCTACTTATATTTAAATATTTTTTTTGAAAACATATACATATTTTAGATAAATTAACACCCAGAAGACTGTAGAAAATTACAATGCTCATAACATCATATTTTTTTACTCGTGAGGATCGAACCCACATCTTCGAGCGCAATAGACCATTGTGGTATCCACTGCGCCAATCGATGGTCAAAGCATTAATTACTATACTTATTTCAGAAATGTTCAAGCTATGACGGATATAAAAACTGAAATTGGCTACGCTCGAGCCTGGGTTAGATTATCTCTAGAGAAGAAGCTTTTATCAAAACACCTCCGTGAATTGCTTTCCGACACAACATTACTTCGATCTCAGTATAAAAGGACCGCGTTTTTGCGCTGTGAGGAGGAAAGAGAGCAGTTTTTGTATCATTTGTTAACGTTGAACGCTGTTGATTATTTTTGTTTCACCAATACCTATCCAACAACAAGTGAGTATGGTCTATATTGTCGATTAAATCTATTTACAACTTTTTTTGTTTGTATTTCCGTCCTGTGTGTACTTTTTAAACTGGAATTCCCAAAGGATCTAAAGTTACGCGGGTTAAACCGCGGGGCGCGGGTAAAAATATTTTTTTGGCTAAACATACTGAGTCCTAAATGTTAATTGTATTTTTCATTTTTATGCTAAACTACAACAAAAAATCATAATCTAAAAATAAATTAAAATTACTTTCAGAGTTGCCATATCGTGTGTTAATAGTGCCATCGCGCAAGGCGAGCCAGACCACAGCTAATTGCTGGCTCTCAATATCAGGCGCTAATGGAGAATCTACTCCGAAAATTCCCATTCCGCGTAATACGAATGAATTCGTTTTTCATGTAAGTTCTTCAGAAAATTAATATCAAGGACTCCTAATATTTTTTTTCTTTTAATTGTTCAATGTTAACTATAAAAAATATCGATGTAACTAAGTAAATAATGTTATTGTTTTCAGCATAAAAATTTGGGAGTATTATCGACGCTGCAAATTGGTCATGATAATTCAGGTTTATCACCACGATGGCTACTTGACCACATTTATGTGAGAAATGAAGTCACTGGGCACACTTATTTGTAAGTATTCGATTATTTTATTAAATTTATCGTTAATTCAATTATTTTTTAAATAAATATAATTGTGATTTTAATTCTTAGTTAATTTTATAAATTACAATGTGGTGTGAAACAATTTAATAACATAAAAGATACCCCACTTCTATATTTCTTTAAATCCACTTGTCATTGAAGTATTTCTATTCATACATTTTCATTACGATTTTGGAAATTAATCTATTTTTAATTGATAAAGGCTATTTATATTGTTATAGATTCCCATGCAACCGTTGGTTCGGCACGGGCGTGGACGACGGTTCAACTGAGCGCGTGCTAGTCGCCGCTCGGTCTCGTTGTGAGCGACAATCGCGGCACTCGGAGCACGCACAAATGACGCAGGCGAACAACGCTTTATCTCCCACTACTACGCATCTCTCCACTTCCACTATACAGCATATGATCGGTAAGTAGAGATGTATCTGGTTTTAAATAGGCACAGGTCTAATTTGGATATCATTGTGAGATTAATTCGCAACCTAGGTGTTATAGTATGAATATTTTGTTTATAAACCCCTTTATAGTGTAAAATTATAATTTTTAGTTCCCATTAATGTAATGTTAGACTTTAAGATTAGTTAGTTAGTAAAATTAAAGTGAGGACTGTGTCATAGACACGGCCGTATGTTGTGGGTACGTGAATACGTAGCGTACGCAACAAAATGAACTTCAGTTCGCCTTTCCACCGTGCGCGGTGTCTCAAAGTTCTTACGTATCTTATTAAATTCTTTGAGGCTTTAGCTATCCAGGGTATAATTTAATTTTGGATGAAGCTAAAAGATTCAGAGCCATACGATACTGCCAAACTATATCGCTCTATCTTGTTATCATTAGGTTTTTTGGATTGCACCGTATAAAATCAATTTTAAAGACATACAGATATTCACGTCAAAATTATTGAAATCACACAATTTGTTGAAATTGAGTTTCAGAATAAATCTGAAATTGAAAATAATTATCTGTGTTCAGGTGACTGCGTAAACGCCATAGTAAAATGGCACTATCAGTCAAAACGGGAGAAGGACGCCAACTCGCTCAGTGTGCTATTGTGTGGCGAAAATGGTCTGGTGAAATGTTTGGAACAAGCCTTCCTTTGCGGTTTCAAATCGGCGCGGCTTTTTGGAAAGAATCTCTTCATTTGGGATTATTTTAGTGAGTTTTTTCTTAGTTTTTATTTGTTGAAGTGTTTTATTTTTAATACCAATTTTTCTTTAATTATTTTACAGCAAGGGTAAAAGATGAGTTCAAAATGAGTTTGTGCGACGAAGGAAATATGCAATCAAATAAGAGTTGTGGTGTAGCTTATAACTGTAGACAAGATCAAGAACACAGAGCTATATGGAGATGTTACTGCCATCTCATGGACGAGATCAGCACTGTGGGTCGCACGCTGGGCAAAGATGGGAAGTTCCAACTATTTGTGTGTCTTAGTTTACGGTAGGTGACATTCTGGATAATTACGTTGGATATCACTTGACCTTATTAGTTATGTTCATAATTTTTGAGAAAACTTCTACTACCTGATTAGTAATAAAGTTTGTACAGAAATAATTCCATATATAAAAAGAGGTATTATAGATTACATTGGCAGAGCTTAAACATAATAAAATGGTCCTAAAACAAAACTGAGTTGCGTTGTTTTGAAGTCATTAGATTATAATGTTCACATTTATAAAAATGTTCTGTGGATATACACAATATGTATTTATTATTTCGCAGCATAATTTACAAGCACCACATTTAATAAAATTTTGAAATTTCAGTGAGCATTGGCTACATAGAATGCTAGTTCCTATGTCGATGACTCGCGTCACCGCCGAAATGTATGAAGAACAAAGCTTCCTCCGCAAACGTGGCTTACTCACATTCCTCAGGCAAATACTCGAACCACTGGATGAGTTCGATATTGTTCTAGAAAACTCTTTGACTCAAGGCATTTAAGACAGACATTAAGGTTATATATCACAAAACACATATTAAACTGATAAAAAGATAGGATCATTCATTTGTATAAAAATCATCAGTAACAACATCTACTCGTGCCACATTTTTTTATCATGACTTTAGACCAAAATATCAAACTGGAACAACATAAGTGGCAAATATTTTAAAATATGTATTCCGATAGTACTTTGTCCAAGCAACCGAAGTGGACAGTGACTTGTAAATTTCAGTTTAATTAGTGGTTTATGGTATATAAAATCGTGTTCTTAACTATATGCATAATCCATCATATTGTCTAGTGCGTCGACGTAATAAGATTAAAAGACAGCACATATAGACTTTATGTCATAGATGTTAAAGTTGCATTTCCACTGCCCCTTTTAGCTGTTGCTCTCTCGATTAAAAATAATCTATTGTGATCCAGACTTGCTAGTACTCGGTATAAAAATTCGATTAAAATTTAAAGTTTAAAATATCACATAAGTTATCTGGCTATCACATTATCATGAAATTGTTTATATTTTTCTTACGCCGAGATTAGATTATACTTGTGAATGTCGTATATGTTCTATGTGGTTGAAAATTAGTATTAATAGAAAACTATATATTATTCTTTTTTATGTTTAAGTGAATAAATATGATCTTATTTAAATACTCCTCACTCGAAAGTTAAAGATATTATTGTTTTGAAATACTCACACTAGAGGTAGAGGTCAATTTTATGTTGGATAGTCTTATGAATTGTTTATAGAAGTGGTGTACAGTAGGGTAGGAATGGGTCCCATTTTCAAAATATAGAATTGTTTATCACATGGCAAACAAAGCATATACTTTAAAGAGTTTCATCTGATTAGAATTGATATTAAAAATAATTAATCAATAAAAAGGAAATGAAAGCTACATATATAAAAGCCACATTATCAAAGATAATTCATATTTAAATTGAACATATTGATCTTAATATTAAAGCATGATTGTAACAATTTGCACTGAGTTCAGTTGATGGTGTTAAGTGTCATCTCCTATAAAAGGATACTTTTATACCTTTTAGGTAGATAATATATTTAAACCTTGCTTAAATTGTTTATCCTTGATTCTTCATTGACTATATTGCATTAATGCTTTTAATTCTTCAAATTATTATTTCTGATGATTGTAGTAAGATAATTTTAAAAATAACTTAATTAGTTACGTGCGATAATTGCAATATTGCAAAACACGATACTTCAAGAACAGTTAAACAATTACGATCGCATTCCTCACGTCAGTGAGAATGGGTAACGGGAAACTAAATGCCTAAAAAGATATAGGTATATTTGTTAATGGCGGAAAAAGTGAAAACAAAACTATACATTATACGCCATAATATGAACCGAGACCCATTTTTTTACGTCGCTAGCTTAATGCCTTTTATTTTCAGGGTCATTTGTATTTTTTTTATTGTATTGTTATTTTTGTTACTTGCCATGCATCCAAAGATTTTTTCCATTATATGGTTTTTTAATATTATTAAAGTGCGTAGATACTTTTAGATATATTATGACTTTTAAAGATAAAGGTGTTCGGTGTAGCATTAGTCATTAATTTTGAAATGTGTAAGTTTAGTTTTCAATATTATGTTTTAAGGCTATTTAACTATATTTCCAAAAGTCTAATGAAATGAAATGAAAACGAAGCCATAACTGCTCATTTCAATTAAAATTATTGAATTTATAACATTAAAGTTAAAATTTTGGGTAGGTATTAATTTTCAATATCCGTACTAATATTAAAAATAATAAAGGCTTTTTTATTAACTTCTTGTACTATGTCAGGTATTCGCATTTGTGTCGTTGATGTAAAACGACATAATATTTTATGCACGGCGCGAAATTCATTTATTACCAAGTATGAAGCGGGTTTTTTATGTCAGAACGCCTACGCTACCTTCCAAACCTATGTTGTCCTTGAGTCGATAGTAATTATTGTACTCGTTATGTACTGCGCCTTACGGTGCATTGAAATCTCCGGCCAACCAAATCCGGCCCAAACCTAAGGCGACAGAGTCAGGAACCTTCAAACAATGCGAGTAGTATTTACTTTGATTATTAAGTATCCCAATAATCACAACGCCAAAATTATTTACTAGCATGTCTACAACCATATTAAAGATTCTTTAGGAAAAATTAGGCAAACGAAAAGCGAAAAGACTAGTGTCATAATTATATTTCTCACCTCATATGAAGTCAATAAATGTTTAATATAATAAACTTTTTTACTAGATTTATTTTAAGAGAACGTACCGATTTTTCTTGTAATTTTTAACGTTTATACTTAAATTGCACAATTTAATTTACATATTACAATATATTTTTTACTTCAATTATTGTCTTTCAAAGTAGTGATTAGCACAAAAGGGCATTCTGCCTCATAAATCCTGTTTTGAAGCGTTCTTATTATAATTATTAGAATTTTTTTTATTATAATGCACTTGTAGTGTAGTACTCGTGTAGTAAACTATTTCTGATAAAAGGAATGTTGATTTTAATTATGTAAACAAAATATTTTAATTTGGAATACCTTAAATTAAGTGCCGTCCTGCAAAATTGTAAACAATTTATGCGACATCCGTCTATTCAATATGTTTTCTTAAGTGTGCCAAAATGAAATAAAATTTCTATCCTTTTACTGTTTGCGTTATTCAGTAAGTATTTATTATACCTGTATGAAATAAGTTTCAATTTGTATGGCTATAATATTAGTATATGATCATTGATCTTATTTACCCGTAGTAAAATACAATTATAATTCACTTAAAATATTTCTGTAAAATACATCGTATTGACACAGGATGAGTACATCTGTTTTTAATTAAGAACAATGAATATATGACGCCATTGCAATTCAATGCAACAATCTTTATGTATTTACTCTAAAACATCATAATCTGTAATGCATGTAAGTAATTATATTTACCTTTTTGCTGTGTAGTAGGTACGTGTTCCTCTTTTAACTGGGCATTTCCATATTCCGATGCAATTTTCTTTTGTCAGAGTTAACATTTAATTTGGTTCAACTAGTGTGAACCTAATTGATTTATAACAATTATCGATAATATTTAACGTAATAGGCTAGTTGATTCATGTAGAATTTCCCATAATAAATTAATACTTCCTAGAGTTTGTAGCCTATAAAAACATATTTTATCGACTTTAATCATTAAAAGCAAAAAGTTTATTTTAAGAATTGAAATAAAAAAAATGTTTTTTTTTATTAAACTTGGAATGTCAAAAACTATTGGGAATAATATGTCGTCAAAATAATTGTAAATTTACTGGCTGTTAATCTTGAATTGTACAGGTATACAGGCGGATTTTAAAGTGGTTTCAGAGCCAAAACTAAAATAAGAGGACTCATAAAATACTGAAAGGAGTCTCAAGGCTGATTTTGACGAAAATAGGAACTGTCGCATTGATTTTTTCATAAATTTATTAAGCGTCATTGATTTAAAAAAAATATTATTTCACCGATCGATAATTCGATAGTACACCAAAAGAAAAGAATACTTGATTTGGCAAAATGTACTATGCGCCAGTTGCCAATGGCAAAGAAATAAAATTCGATAGTCCCCTATATAGTAGATGTTTAGGATTGAATCCTGAAACCATTTCAAAAATCAAACTGTACCTATATTTGACATTGCTTATCAAATTTCTTTTTACAATTAAGTTCATAGGAACATGGCCGATAAGAGTTTGCAGTCGTTCAGAAAGTGTTAAATTTTAAATTGTATTTTTTTCAGGTAGTTAGGGGACAAAAATATTATAATTGATTTTTAGTAAACTACATCAAATATTAATCAATTAAGACCCAATAAAAAGGGTCAACTAGCCTATTGGATCTTTTACGTTAAATTAATAATCATTGTTAAATATTTCACGGTGTGCAATATATTTATGCATCTTAAATGGGAATAAATTGATTTAAATTGAAAGGTTATCTGTTTGAAAGTTATAGTATATAGGTAATATGTCTTTTTAACCCTGTAATCGTAGACGGCACAAATTTTTATACTTAGTTCAATATATTATAATAAGTACCTTCAAATTGATTTTAAAATCTTTTCTCCAGAAAGTACTATAAACTTAGATTTCGTTTATTACTAGATTTTTGATATGGAGGATGCATAATATTTAAAACAAACTGTGTGATTATTCATTATGGTAAGAAAAAGATTTTATTTTTCTTTCTCTAAGTCTTCCTTAAATAATATATTTTATTTTAAGAATAAAACGTAACGCATAGATTATAGAATAATAGTATAATATTGATGATGACGCATAAACATGAGAATGAATCATGACTATATTGAGCACAAAATATAAAATTTCTCTTTTGATTTTATGTCTAAACAATTTGTTTATTCGTATGTACCGATACCATTTTGTTCACAAACTTGCTTGATATAACTTTACTTATATTTTAGACCGTGTGCGTTCCTGGTTTTGTATGCGTTATTATTTTTTTTTTTTTCATGTGTTTCTACCAAAGAACGTAGCTGTTATAAATGAATTGCCTGTAATTATAATAAATGTCTAAAATCTATATCAATCGTAATTAGTTTTATTTGTATCCCACTTTCTTTTGAGTAATGATAACAATTAATAATTTATGTACCTAAGCATTAAGGCTGGTTTTAGAATCGCAGTGTCCCTAATGTCTGTAGCGTTTGAAAGCACCGAGCGAGAAGAAAGAGTTGAAAAGAACTCGGTAACTTTTAGTTCTAAATCAAAATACAACCTTTTGGTGGTGGAGACGTTATCCGATTTTATTAAAAAAGATGACCTTCCCACATTGGCACTACTTGCTCATTATCGCGGTGAAAACCGGGGTGGAAGTTTTTTTCAATAAGATTTAAAAGGGCTCTCTCCATATATCTGTCTGTCTATAGCTCATCACAAAGTATTGAAAATATAATGAATAGTAAAAACTCTAAGATCCAAGACAAAATATGCAATTAAATACTGATAATGTGATAAAAAACAGACTACCTAAAAAGAGGTAGAATTTATTTTTAATTTAAGTTCAAATAATAAGAATAAACATTAAAATAAAAAAAAAACATTTTATTTTATTCACTTTCTTAAAATAATTATTTTTTAATATATTACCTTTAATTCTAAAGAACGTAAAAGTATAAGTTTAAAATTTCAATGTCGACTCGGTATGTTATAAAAAAAAAACTTATCTGTTAGAATTATTTATGGCAACATTACTAGAAATTAATTTGAAGATTTTGATTTAGATTTTAAATTTTTATAACGTAATATATAATATTTTTTTCCAATGGCGCTACTTTAATAATAAGCTAAATTAATTAAAAGATATTTAATATTTTCACAGGAGTAATATTTTTAATCTGTCTTTCGAAAAATATAAAAACTGTTTTCATTGCTATGTAGAGGGCGCTGCACAGCTTGTTGTCCGGTCTCTCATTCGACATAAGACAAGTAAGATGGCGGCGATTAATGTGAAAGGCGAAACGTTGTCGTTTTTCTGCTTGTAAATAAAAGTTGCAGCATTTTAAAAAGATTTTACGTAATTAAAAAAGAGAACCGTCTTTGTTTCATAGTGTTGTAAATACGTGAAGGTTTGTGAATTATATATGACGACAAAATTGGTTCTTCGTTTCACAATAGACAAAACCCGTCGTCACGAGCACTAGAAGAGTCGAGGCCATATTTATGATGTTATCTGTTGTGTGAGCGTCCTGTGAAACCACATTGATATTATAAATTTGAAAACTAAAGACATGGTACGTTTCCCCACGCATATACAAACTTCCTACTAAATGTTCATTTACCTGCTCTCCCATCGTTAAAACGCATTGACGCTACTGTTTCGAAGCGGCATATAATTTTGTCTCAATTATGTTTACTTCAAGACAACTATGTTTACTAATTTCAGAGAATATTATAAAATATTTTTGTTAATGGAATGTTATCTTTATCTTAAAAATTAGTTATATAAATTTGCATCTTATAAGATGTATTTCATTGTTATTGTTTATTTATTGTATGTTGTCTCTTTTCAGGAGTGCAATCCATGAAGATTAATTTGAATATCTAAATATGATCACAAGTGCTGCAGTGTAGTGATATATCAAAGTAAAACATTTCCATTGAAAGACTATGGATGAGTGTGGACTTATATTGAAATATTAATATTAAATTAAAACTAAAATAACAACACGGAGGTGGTAATGGATCCAGTAGGACCATGGTCAGCATATGCTTCTTACAATCGGCTAGCTGGTGTTCAGGCTGGTGCAGCAAGTGGAGATTTTCATCACCACCTGGCAAGCAGTGGAACAGGTCTAGGCAGTCAATCTGTGCCATCAACCACAAGCCAATTGCTACTTCAAGCGGCACACACAACAGCATCTCTTGCAGGCCAATTAGGCTCATCAACTGCATCACCATTTAATCCTGGTGGCTTCCTATCTCCCCCAGCTGTTAGTTATGATGCAGTGTTTTCACCATTATTCCATCATGCAAACCCAAAACCAGCCCACTATAGTTCTTCTCTACAACATCGCCAAGTCATAGCACAAGCTCAAGCTGCAGTGGCATCTAAACAATCTTCTGTGGAATCTGAACTTTCTTCATTAAGAGAAAACTACTCACATCAAGCAATTGCTGCACAGGGAACCTCATTTTTTGATCAGCCTTCCACTCCAGGCAGTACTGCAGGCCTAAGTTGGCAGGGAAATAATCAACTTCCAAGCCCGTTTGGAATTTTACCTCATGAGAGTGTAGTGCCCTCATCACCAAGCCCAGCTACAACTAAAGCAGGAGCCACCTATGATAATTTTAATGCTCATTTTGCAGCTGCTCAAACTCTCAATAACCACATAAATTCTCAAATTAATACTGGGCAGAAACCAGCAAACAGATCAGGATCTCCAGCAACTGCATCAAAACAGCCAGTTTCTTCAACATCATCAACATTTTTTCAATCTCCATCAACATATGGAAATCAAAGTGAAAATTCATATAGTACAAGCAGTTCTAAAAGTGGAATTACATCACAACAGGATTATGCGGGAAGTAAGTCTTATTCAAGTTCTGCAAGTTCCACTGCTCATTCTCAGCAGTCTTGTATTGTGTCAACTCCAACAGTAACGTCTTCCTCTACCCCTCCCAGTAAAGACTATCGGTCCCCTTCCTCTAATTCTACACGACCCTCTTCATCTATCTATAACTCCCAATCACCTAAAAGTACCAGTAGTGAAAAAACTTCAAGACCGTCTAATAGTGGTAGTGGTTTTGTATCACCTACTTCTAAGCCACCTCAGGTGCAAACTAAAGCTCAAAGTAAAGTTTATCCAGAATTAAATAGTGAACAAAGAAAAAGTTGTGAGTCAATCGATAAACTTCAGCCACAGTCGTCACCCATAAGCTATTCTATCATGGATGCTCCTGGACGGTTAAGTTTCAATAATAGTAATGGTAGTTCTAAGTCAAACAGAATAGGCAACTCTCCATATTCTTCATCACAGAATTCTAGTTTTAGGCACTATCAAAGTGGAAATAATGTTGAAACTGATTACCATGTCAGAGCCAAAAGCAGTTCTAGTACTGATACAGGATATTCAAGTAGTAGTTCTCAAAATGGACCTGACTGTAGTATAGGTGCTAAAAGACAAAGTCCATTGCAAACTGCACCACAAACATCTCCCTTGGGCCATAGGTCTAGTCCTGCTTACCCAGTATATCACAGTCCCATGAATTCAATAAATTCTCCCCAGCAACATGGAGAACATTATAGTAAAGTCAATAACCCTGCACCTCGCTCCCCATTAGATGCATCTATTTCAAGGCCTCCCTCCCAAAATAGTCAAGTAGCCTATCCTTCAGTTATCACTAGGGCATTGGGTATTGAACAAAATAAGTCCTATAGTGAAAGTCGTTATGAGCGTAATCAGAGTTCAACTGCTAATTGTTGGGACTCTGATCGGCAAAGAAAATATACTAGCGGTAGTTCAAGCAATAACACTAGTAGCAGTAATAATTACAGTACTTTATCTGAAAGTAATACTCATAATGAAAAGTCATCATCGCAATCTCAAAATTCCAGTGATAGATTAGGTTTAAGTGAAAAGCACCACTATTTTGACAGTAATAATGTGGCTTTACAGGATCTTTCTAGTTGTCGTGGTGACCCAATGAGTATAGTTAAAAATTTACAAAGTTTACAACAAAGTTGTCAAGTACAAGAGTCTAAAACAAGTAAAAACCAATCAACCACACCCAATGCCATCCCAGCAGCTAAAGTTACCAGAAGAAAGAGCACTGAAAAACCTATTTCACATTCTAATGAGCTCTCAAATGCTGCAGTGATGGCTGATTATTTAGCCACTAGAATACCGCCTCCCGCACACAGTTCAACCAGTAACCAACAACAAAATGGCAGCTTTTTTGATTTTGAAAGATGGAATCTTCCACCCCCTCCACCCAAAATGTTTCCTGGCACCACAGCTTTCGGTTCTCAAGCACCTTTACATGCCACAAACTTTGCTAACCAGCACCAAGCCCTTGCCATGCAGCATGGTCATACGTTAACATATTTCCCGCCATTTCACTTAGGCCCCCATCCCGATTTCCAATCCTCTGTGGAGTTAACACCGTTGTCGTCTTTTAGTGAAACTCCACCTTCGGCTTCCTCGTCATCATTTTCTACGCCTGAAACTCGTGAAGAGGAACAGCCTAAGGTGGTAGTGCCCAATATAGAGGAAGAACTTGGTTTCCTTGCAGAACAACGAGCAAATTCTTCGTCGACGGTAGCACCCTCTTCACAGCAGCAGAACCTAAACAGTACCTCACAAGACGCTACTTCAAAAATTATGGAAAAAAAATTCAATGTTCCTGTCACGGGCCCGGGTTCAGGCTTCATGGCTTCTTATTTAAAATTTTTACAAGGAGAACGTGACACGTCTCCTCCGCCGGCCGGCCGAGGCGCTAGAAAATCCACATGGTCGAGAACAAATACAAACAGCAATACAGTCAACAATAAGACATACAACCCAAATGACGTCACAAAAAATCAATGCGAAGCGAATTCAACACAGCAAAGTGCTAACGGCGCGATGGCTTCAACGAACGCTTTAAATACAGGTATGTCTCTCAGTAACCCTGTCATGAGTTCAACGGCGAGTATGAACGCGACTGGCCTATTGGGTGCCAATCAGTTACACGCGGCGCAAACGAATCTGCTCGGGTCGAAGGGTGTAGAGTTAGATGATCCGAGATATTATCATTTAAATAAAGATAGAAAAAGAAAATACGACGGGACAGAGGATTCCGCGTATGAGGCGGAAGAGGAAGCGAGAAGGTTGAATAAGCCGGTGTTGAATGTGCCGAGTACGCCCCTGAATGATAAGTCGAAAAAGGGTCGAACGACGGCGATGAACAAGCCGACGCCTTCGGCCGTGATAGCGCCTCAGCCGGCCGCGCCCAAGAAGCCGCGCCCGCCGGCCCCGCCGCCCGTGGCCTCGCTGCAGGCAGCGCCACAGCAACAGTACTATTACCAACACCAACCCGATGAAGGTGCGTTCAATTTATTAGATTTCCATTTGAGAAGTAGAGCGCGATGGTGAAGAACTAGCCCTGAAGCTTGTATGACAGGAGCAAGCTAACTGCCGATACTGGCAGCTATTGTGAAAACTTGTTACATTTTAACTGTGATATGTAAATTTTTTATTAGATGAAATCTATTATTATCGACAACTGTAAATAATTTCTATGATAAAAATGTGATGTATCTATCTATGTAGAGGTTGTTATTTTAGGGTTAGCCTGTAACAAGATTTCACCATAATAATTGTTGTTATTAATGACACATTATTAGTGCCATTTAATTGTAAATTGTAGAAATTGTGACTCTTGTCATACTCGCTATTGAAGGGGTGCTACCATTAATAATTCCAAAAATGTGGTATATTTTTATATGGGAATTGATACCAGTGGGTATCTTTTGTAAATATAAAATGTATTGTATTTACAGTATTTGATTTAGTTCGTACTTATGATAGTGTATTCATATATTTTGCTGTTAGCTAAAGTGATTTTATATTGTAAGGAAGATGAAATGCATAATACTTTGACAGCTATAAGTTATGAGAAAACATGTATTTAGCAGGTCATGCCCGGAATATAAGTTTTTGTATTTCTATTTAATTGTTATTTGTTTATGCACAATTCTCAATATTTTATGTAAATACTTTTGTATAATAGGAGAAAAAACATAAAAATAAATGCGAGTATATTACTGATTATTGTGTAACATAATTTTAGTTTGTAATTATTCCTGGTAGCACCCTTCAATTCGCCAAATAGGGATAACATGTCCATTGTAAAGAATTGTAATACCTTTATTGACAAGTTTTAAATTTATTTGTAACATTTATTGCATCATGATTGCAATATGTGCACATGTTATCACAATGGTGAATAGTTCATCATCATCCCTTCCCCAGACCAATCCCATATTATTATTTTTTTTAATACGCTTTCTCGCACAAAATTCTCGATTATTTTGGACTAAACAGGTAAAGAAATACTAATTTCAAGTTATTTTTTTTTAAAAGTACTATAATAAACATAAATTCATATGTTAGTAGGTGCTCATGGAGTTGGCTTAGGATACGGAGTGTATGGATCAACGGACAATGACGCTAACTCGAACAGGAAATTGCATAACATTAAATCCCATCAGCAGATATCTAACTCGGGTCAAATCGACAATACGCGACCGATTGAAGAAATGCCTTATCAGGTACATTTACTATTACAAAACACAAAAACTTTCGCTTAACATTTCATAACCAATATTAACAAAATGTAACATATTGCCCTGAAAAAAAGTAAGTCTTTAAATGTTAATGAATCCTCGACTTTCTCTTTTTAGTCTGGTGAGTTTGTTGCATTAAAAAGTGAGCTGACTGAAATGTGGCCGGCTATATGGAGAGTCGATGGAAAGACCTTATTACAAAAATACGAGCCATTTGAAGAAAACGGAAAAGTTTTGTATAGAAATATATCAACGGTAAAGAATTTTTTTATTTACATATACAAAAATTAAAATGGCATAATTGTCAATGATTCGTAAAAATAATGTCTTTATAAAACGTTTCAGTATACTGTATGGAATCCAGAAAACAAGAAACTGTATACTCAAGTTCAAGTTAAAATTCGTTCTCAATCCCATTTAGACACTATAGTTGAATTAGTAAGGAGTGAACTGCAAGGTGACGACTGCCATTTCATAGAAAAGAGAATGTTGGAGACGCAAATGTATCAAGAGAATTTTGAAGTGTACATACAAACGTTAATATCACATGCTTTAGATCCTAATTTCTTAACAGAAATTTTTCAAGAACAGGGTAAGTATCAAATATGTACATAAAATATTTTAACAGATCTTTACTTCCTATTATGTTATAATATTAATATGAACTTTGCGTAGAAGAGCTATTTACATGTGATATAAAAGGGGGGGTCTTAAATCTCACCATGTATCACCAACGGGAAGGGTGAAAAAAGGCAATAAAACATCAAGTGATTAGCGGACGGCCCCTAACATTTTTGTCCATTCATTACAGACGAGTACTTCCTCTCGAACGTGAAAACGGTGGACGAGGTGACGGAGACGATGCGGTCGCGGGTGTCGTGCAGCGCGGGCGGCGGCGCGGCGGGCGCGCGCGCGCTGGACGCGGCCGTGGGCACGTGGCCCGGCCTCAGCGTGGCGGCCGGCGCGG
>LQNK01001564.1:501160-571678 GCA_001586405.1 Phoebis sennae | reverse complement strand
CGCCTGCTGCTCTACGGCCAGCCCTACAACCCCGCCACGCTCGAACCGGTGCAACCCGACGCTAGGCTCGCGTATGAAAAGGTGAACCTCTCTGTATCCATTTATAAAATAACAACCTGAGCTAGGTTTTTTATTATACATAATTATTTAAAAATATGTCTATTTAGATTAATCATAATATCGGGTACCTGTAACACTAAAAGCAGTCATTAGTTAAAATAAAAAATCTTAGATAAAAATTAGTTTAGTATTTTCAATTTCATAGTAACTATGTCCGCTTTCATCTTTATCACATACTAGCTTAGCTCCGCGGTTTCACCCGCGTTATCTCTCGTTCCCGTAGAATTTCCAGCATAAAAGCTATTCTATGTCCTTTCCCGGGGTTCAAAGAATCTACAAAATTTCATCCAAATTGGTCCAGTAGTTTCGGAGCCTATTCAATTCAAACAAACAAAAATCTTTCCTCTTTATAAAAATTCTTTATTGTACACATAAAAAAGAGAACAAACAGAATAGCAGATGGATAGGCCTCATAGCTAGGTATATCTAGTAGTCAACCACGAAAGTAGAGGAAACCAGTGTCTAAAGAAAAAATATGTATTTCATTTTCATTAAGCATGGATCAAGAAATATTGTAGGTACCAAAAAAATAATTTGAAGGATTGTCAATTGTTGTATAATAACTAGTGAAGATAAATATGCTATATATTTAGTTATTATATATTATATATTTTTAGTTATTTACGCATCCAGTCGTTAAAAGTATTTCTTATTTCCCTTTTTGATTCTTCTTCTACGCCTTAGGTTGCCTGTCAGCCATCGCTGCTGAGCGATAAGGCCGCCTTATTGTAAAATAAGTTTTAATATAGTATTGTACAAATAAAGAGTATAAACAAACATGCTATTGAAACCAACAGTTTGTAACTTTCATATACATTTTCAGGAGTTCCTAGTGTGTTCTACGTGTTGTGGTCGAGTGCAATTATATTCGAGGATATCACATCAGAAGTACCTGATGTATTCCGAGTGCAGTAAAAGAGTGGCGGAGAAGCGGCTTCAAAACCCAAACAAAGATACTACAGTTATATTAAATGAGCTGTTAGCGGATGAACCGTGGTTGTCTCAAGTAATTATTATTTTTACATTATATTTGCATTCTGAAATTACGCGCCGATCATCAGTGAGTCGTTACCATAAATTATTACAAAAGAAATATCGATAATCGATAATTTTGCTTGTGGGAAATAATTAAAAAGTACGAAAAAAATATTAATTTCATAAAATATTAAAAGTATTCAAAAGCAGAGGCATTAACGACGACGAAGTAAAGATTCAAATAAATATAATTTATTATATATAACAAGGGTTTACATGTAACATTTTACTTACATTTTCAGTTGTTCCGTGACGTACGACATTCATGGGCGGAAGCGGAATCATGGGAAAGAAAAATTAGGCACGCAATGTCAAGACAGATGATATAACATTGATTATAATAATGGATCTAAAGTGTACTGTTCAAAATACACTTTACATGGACAATTTTTATTTAATTTTATACCTGTGAAATATGTGCTGAATGTATCTAATTGTTTTTGTATTTTATAACACACGTACAGGTTAGCATTTAATTAGCATAATATAATGAAAGTGGATTGAATCTGATGTTTCATCACATTGTCATCACGTATTTTAATTTTCTCTAAATGTGATTCTCAAACTGGCCGCTACTTAGTATTAGTAGATTAAGAGTCGGTGCCATTTTTTTCATAAAAACAACCAGTTTCTTATAACACATGTTTTGATAATGCAGTAATAGTTCGTTAATGTATTTTAAACCTTTGCTTTGTCTGCCAACGAATCATTTATAGTAAACCAATATGTATTATTACTGGTGCTAAATAATCAAGGTCTAAGTTACATATTATAATATTCTCCTACTAAAAATGAACAGCAATACATTGATGAACAAAATGTTCCGAGAATTGGGTGTCAGATCGCAGGCTGTAACTTACTTTGGTATTTGATATACTAACACTGCTCACATAAAAAGAAATAGTCTATTTATTTTTACTCATAAAAAGTAGTATTTATTTAATATGTGAATTTTAATTTACTTGTGATGTTATATTATTAATTTCTTTAGTAGTTATCCTGTGAACAACATTTTTTTAATTGATTTTATCAGTACATTAACGAACTAGACTGGTTTTATAAATAACAGTACAGAGGTAACATAGACATTCTAATTAGGTCTAGCATTCTCGCCAAATGAAACGAAGCCTTATATTTAAATACGTATTTGTAAACAGCAATAATTGTAAATAAATTTGTTGTCAGTGTCCAATGCTGTTTTAGGACGTCGATTCGGCTGTTATAATATTTTGTAAGGAACAAAAATAGCTTAGAAGTTTATTAAAACTTAAAATATTGTTATTAATTTAACAATTGAAAGCAAAAATTCCCTTCTTTTTGTACTCTTGCCTATAATAACTTTGTTTGTACATACTGATTTTTCAAATAAAAATCAAATATGCTGTGATGTTTAGGATAACAGCAACTTTAAATAACACTTTAATTTTTGAGTTGTCATTCACTTTTTAAGTAAGTATTTTAAAGATTTCTAGAGCGTCTGGTACGTTCTAATAAAGTGTATTATATAATACAAACTGTAATCACGTAATGTTTTTGCGGTTTGTAATTAAAAAAAAATTCTTTTTAAATTAATAAAATATCGAAACGATAATTGAACTCGTACAAAAAGCAAACCTTAAGCATAAAAGAAAAGGACGTATTGAGATACTGTTTTTATCATACGGTCATGTGCAGAATTTTATAATCGTAGTCCAAACAAATATTAAACAAACTAACCTCAAAAGTAAATTTTTAGTCTTCCATGTATTTTTTTATTTTGCCAAGACAAAGTGTGTACATATAGCAAAATATATTTATCAGGCGAATGGCGCGCACATTAAAATAATTCTTGATGATGATGATTTTTGATCGCTGTATTATTTTTAAATATAATTTACTCGCTACATTTGACTATTATAAAATTAAATATACGGCCCGAAATTATAACCTCCTCGTTTTTTAGGAATTCGGTTAAAAATACACAGCAATGGTTATTTAATTTCATCAGATCGAAATAATGGATGTTTATCAGTATTGTTAATCTTTGTTTTATCGATGTTCATTATAAATTTCATAAAACATTTCTAATGACAGATAAAAATTATTTTTACCGGTCTACACGAAAATTTTTCAGAGAACGTTTTTATAAATGAAAAAAGCGGATAATAAGGAGAAAGTGTAAAGCTTTAGAATGCAAGCCCCTATCAAAATGTGACTGATTCTATATTTCTCAAAACATAGTTTTAACTTGAACATTATAATCGAACAAATGAATGCGATATTACCTATACATTTATGTTTAAAGTAAGTTAAGTAGACGATAATTTGTATAATTCCATTGGGTTGTATAGGTTTAATGAAGTCTCTACACTGATATAAGCATATTTTATAGTTTATACGCAGAGATAGATATATAAGAAAATATAAAAAGGCAAAAATGATCAGTGAATCTAAAATGGATGTATTTATTTTGTCTGGATTGGTCGAGGCACTTGATTTTTATGTCTATTTTTACTACTCGCATAGAAAACAAAAATTCATTCAAATAAACACCTTAATTTACAAGCAGTTGTTTAATTCGAAGATACCAAACCCAATAAATTTCATGTCTAAGTACCAAATGGCGTATTTACATTGGTCGATGGGATGCGCACTCGGGGTGCGGGCGATATCCGTAACATATGCGATTAGGTGCACATCCTGAGACCTACCTGGCGGGTAGTCTCCTAACATTGGCCCAAATACGGCTGGCCAAGGACTGACTTATCGATCAATGTAAAAGCGCCTTAACGGATATGAGTGCAGCAGTGAAAGATGGTGAACTATGCCTGGTCAGGTCGAAGTCAGGGGAAACCCTGATGGAGGACCGTAGCGATTCTGACGTGCAAATCGATCGTCGGAACTGGGTATAGGGGCGAATGATTTCTCAACCATTCTGGCTCCACAAGTAGGTCCGTCTCAGACTATTAAATTGCCTTGCCTTCCCTATTTCCTTGAGAACACAGAAATTGGAGGCCTTTTTGGAATGTTTTAAGAATAGTTTAGGGCGCAACCGCGGCAAATTTCCCGCAACCGCTTCTCTTTTTGCTCACAATATGATGAAGAAAAAAGAAATGCTGTCGCCCGCGTTTTTGAGCAGCATTTCCAGTTTTTACTCGCGCCCGTCAAAAATTAAATGAAAATTCGGGTGCTAGGTTATCTGATAGATTGGGTAAGTCTTAGTAAATTAGGAAGGGTACATTCAAAATTATTTGTAATATACAAATTTACCGAATAAATAATTAAATATATATATGATAAATAATAACGGTGGTCTGAACACTCAAATTATACATATATACTACGTATTGATGAAAATAAATCTAAAAATGATCCGTTTCCGTTCGGGATCCGTCTAAATATTTTAAGATTAAATATGAAAAAAGTACCCTCATGGTAGACGGTATTGTCGCATGTGTCTTGCTTCATACATTCGTTCTTAAAATTCAACATACGAGTTAATATAGCAATATAAATGTGATATCTCAATTTTAAGGCATATAATAATAAAAAAAAACAACTTTCGTAGGATACTTTAATTTGTTTGCACACAGCCTCTATTGAGAACAATGTTAAAGAAAATGAAAAAGCTTGGACCAAATAACACTATCTGGTAGCGCTATACACATTCCGTACTTTTTACAATGTCTCTTGGTTAATATTGATTCATTTAAATACAATTAAAACAAAATATCAAAAACAGCGCAATGAAGTTAATAAAAATTATAAAATATATTTTGCCAGGACCAATGATGAAGTTACAAAATTATGTCTACCTCGTTAAGCCATTTGAAGTTTTCATAATTTGCATATTTTACATTATACAGTTTTACAGAGCAAGTTTGTCTTTAACAATAAACACATAGAAAATAATAATAACTTAGCATAATAATTAAGTTAAAATTAGAATTCTAACATAAAAGTAGATAGATAAATTAGATTTTATAAGATCCCATCAGAGAATTTAACATGTGCATAATATATCCTGTACTTAAGTTTTATCACGAGGACGAGGCACGCACGAGGTACTGAGCGGAAACAGCCAACACGGCCAAGGGAGCTCCTTCCGAACGTTTCGTCACATTGTGTCACTCGCGTGACACTAACCTATACGTCATGAATCTAGAGTTAACGTAACTTACAATAATTGCATATATCATACATCTAAATTCAAGTAACTTATTTTTTATGCAGTTTCAAGTTTTATTATTTTACTTTTTTTTTAGGATTTTTTTATTTTTTTTTTATTATCATAATCTCTTTTTGTTGTTGCCACAGCACGTTGTTGCCGGTGAAATTTGCCTTCCACGAATGATTTTGTCCGATAGAAAAGTTGGTTATGTGAAGCCGAGTTTCATGATAGCGAGAACTTATTCGACGTTCTCTTGTTTGCGGTTGTACTGCGGGCGAGGGGCGCGGGGCGCGCCGCGGGGAGCGCCGCGCCCGCCTCCTCTGCCGCGGCTCTTGAAGCCTCCGTGGTAACCTTGCGAGTTATCATTGTACCTGTCGCGGCCGCCGTTCTCGTTCTGCTGGTGGTTGTCGCCCGTATCCCCGTTACCATAATATCCGTCGTTGCCGCCTCTGTTTTGGTAGTCTTTGTGTCTATTCTGGTAATTGTCATTGTATTGCCGGTTGTGGTATCCGTCTTTGTTCGGCCTGTTTTGATATTCTCCATGTCTGCCGTGATAACCGTCGTTGTTTTGTCTGTTCTGGAAGTTACCGCGTCCACGATATCCGTTGGATGTGCCCCGATTGTTGCCGCGGTAACGCCTGAATCTATTTTGTCCGTCACCCTGACCTTGCGTTTTACGTTCGGGGTCATCGCATTCAGGACTTTTGCTGTCCTTATCATCTACATCGTTTTTGTCTTCAACCGGAGTAGGAGACTTGTGTTCTTCAGTTGGTGTGTGTTCGACAGAATTAGGTGGTATTTGTTCTTCATGCATCACAGGTACTGGCATGTTCTGTGGTGGAATATGTTGGGGTTGCGCATGCATAGGTTGTGGGTGTGATTGTTGGGGAATAGGATGTGTAGGTTGCGGATGACCCGGCTGAGGATGGCCAGGCATCGGTCCGGGCATGGGAACACCTGTGAAGGCCGCACGATCGGGATGCGGCGGGAAATGAGGCTGCGGGGGCATCGGAATAGTACCCGGTTCTGGTATGCGAGAAGGAGGCAGTTGAACAAAGTGTTGGTTCGTAAAAGTCTGAGTCGGGATTGGCGCCGGAGGAGACGCTTGGTTTAGCATAGGAGGTTGAGGAGTACCAACAGGGCTGTCAATTTCAGACTCCTGCAAAAAGAAGAAATTCTGTGAACCAATGACTTCTGAGATGGGTCTCTGTTGAGGATATTGTTGAGCGAAGTAGGCATGTTCCACTTCCTGCAGAGTGATAGGAGGTAATTGACGAAGGGGGTATCCGGGTGCAGGAACCACTGTAGGAGCTGGAGCAGTGGGAATGGCCATAGGTGGAGGATAAACTGGTGCAGCAGGTTCTACTTCTTCCACCTCCTGAGTTGGCTCCTGCACTTCTTCCTCAGGTTCATGTTGGTTTTCTTCAGCTTCAGGTGCAACAATTTCCGCAGACTTGTCAAAGTAACCACATTCATGTACTGTGGTTACAATTTGCTTAATATGAGCATAAGTAGTGCCCAATACTTCTTTTGGTTTACCATCAATGATGGCATACAAGTGCTCAGCAGCTTTAATAGTGTGAGCATGAAATCCTGCATGACCTTCCTCATTTACTTCATGCTTAGGAGTCACTTCAGGGTACCTAAGGAATAAAACAAAATAAAAATTTGATACAGAAGGGAATCATTGTTTTTAATATCAAAATAAGCTCTATTGAAAAAATTATACAAACATATTAAATTATAGGTTGCTATGCTAATCTATACTTATAATGTAAAGCTGAGAAGTTTTTTTGAATGCATCTCAGGAACTAGTGGTCCAATGTGAAAAAATTATTTAAATTATTTGTGTTAGATAGGCCATTAATCAATAAAGGCACTGATTATGTATTCTTTAACAATATTTTACCAAAAGATGGATCAAGCTTTAATTGTAACATTCAATAATATTAAACTAATTAGACAAAATTAAATTTCAAAAATGTGAGGAAAAACAGTAAATAATTATTCACTGAACTGTCTCAAATAATATTTTATTTATTTAAAAAAATATATAAACTTTCAGCAATTATAATTTAATAGGCAAGGCGTCAGACAAGTGTTCAGCTTGCCTCAAACAACTAGCCAGAAAATGGTACAAGCAAGTATGAAATGGATGTGTTTGATTTTATTTTTATGACAGCTTAGTCCAAATTGAGTATGAAACTAGTAGTTCAGTAGGTTATTTAAAAATCCATAGGTGCACAAATATGTTTTTGTGATGTATATATTTTTTTTACTGTTATAATAGAGCAATGCAAATAACAGGGAAATCAATAAAACTAATAATATTCCATATGCTTTTATACTCAAAATAACATTGCAAAAAACTAAAGCTTTGTTTGTGATAATACCTTGGCAAGATGTTATTATATAAAGGGTCTATTATTTTGGTACTATTTTTTAGTGTTCATAAAATAATAAACCATACACATTTTTTTAATCATATGCAAAGATTTATTTTTAAATTATTTTATTTTATCAAAAATATTGTAGGATGACATCTGCAATATAGTTCTAATAATGAATATTTATTTAAAAAAAACTTATATAAATTGGAAAATTGATTTTAAGTACATGACAATACATCTGTCTATCTAACATTTATGAATATTTATCACCACCAGGCTTATTGTTCCAGGCTTCATACAAAAATGCCCATCATCCTTAACATATTTGAATATATTTATAATGCAAGTTTAGAGAATAGTTAGTATGTGAGTAGGTCAAATTTATACTTACAAGTCATCTAGGATTCTCAAGTCGTCTTCAGTGAGTTTTGCAGCTCCATTAGCACCATTGAGGAAGTCATCCCGCACTTCAGTACTGCCCATTTGCATGAGACAATCCAGTATTAGCAGAACCTCACGGATTTTATTGGTATCTGCTGTATAACGAACCCATAGTTCCTGCAATTTGTTATACAAGTATAAATTTAACATTGATACTTTAGACCGCACTTTACCTACAAAAATTTTAATTATTTATGATTTGAATCTGAATAGAAGTAATCCCGTTGTCCTGTTATTGTCATTTTTTTTAAAGTAGGTACTAAAAGCTATTACTATCAAGCGTTGTTTTTCACACAGTAGGAACATCAACTTTATTTAAATTAATCCACATTAAGCACTTAACAACCTTAATAAGACAAAAGTATTTAAATGTGAAGCTGAATAGTGGTTACTTTTCCCAAAATAATTATGTTGTGTCTTGTAAATATACACACCCTTTTGGCTTGTTTCTTGGCTTCTCTTTCAGCAGATATGACAATAGAGTTAACTTGCTTAGAGAGGTCCCTAGCAAACTCCAATGTTTGCGCCACCTCATCATATTTGGCTACTGCAATTTTCTGGTCACTGTTCAACTCTTTTCCAGCCTTTTGAAGGTCACGGTAAGATGTTAATTTGCTCTAAAACATAAAAACATTTTTCGAGCTATCTCTAAGTACTATAATCATTTTAATATTAAAATGCTAGATATTTTAATAATACAAACAAAGGTGTACATTGTTTTTAAATATATTTTTCTAGTTTAAATTGCTAAAGACGCATAGAACAAATAAAAAAACGGATATTGTTTTGATGATAGTAACGGTAAATAGCGGCTTTTGTTTAACATGAATTATTACAAGAAAAATACATACAAAATACCTATTAACACCTTCTTGACCAACATACCAAATATAGATCATCAAAATCTACACGAAAATGCAATCTATGACCACTTAATTTACTGAATGTCTCCTGCGAATTTGGGCGTCATGAAATAACAGCAACATCATTGGAGCACATGTGTAAAAATGGCGTCAACCAATATATACCGCAGTTTATTTACATGCAATTATTATTCACCAGGACTAGTTTTTTTATATCAGAATAGTCTGAATAATAATGCGTTTCGTATCGTTTATCATGCCTTAATATTATCATCATTGAAAGATAAATAGAATGGATATATATTTGTTGTCTAGTACTTACCTTTCTTTTCTCCAAGTTACGGATTTTGTGTTCAATTATCGTCATAATCTGTTTGATTGGTGTATTGTCCGCAGCTTCCGAAGAAGCTGGTTTTTCAGACTTTGCATTCGCAGCTGAAGGCATCCTTCACAGGCAACAACTTCTTCTGGATTGAGTATGGTGGTAGTTGAATAGACAAAATCTATCTACAAAAGTATAGATCACAAAGCAATAAACATTCCCTGAAGGGAATGGCAACACATAATTAAAAACAGAATATATAGCAATGCTGCCATATACACAAACCAAATTTTCTCGAATAATGGGAAAATATCAATTCATAGTCGGTCTCTAAAGTGATATGGCAATTGGCATTAGTCTATTGCGCCAAAGGGTGTGGGTTCGATCACCACGAGTAGAAAATTATTATGTCATGAACATTGAACATGTGTACTTTTACATGTGTACTTACTTTTACTTTTTTTCTTACTTCAAGCTTTGTGTGGTTTGGGACTAGATGGCGTTATGTTTGATGTCCTGGCCCATCCCCACGTTCATCGTTTCCCATTTTTTAACTCCTCTATAGATATGTACACTTAAAAAGTACTAAGTTAATTAGCTAGAGCAGTTACGGACTACGGTCTCAATGTCCATTATTAAATTTTCGCAAAGCGCATAACTTAAGTTTTTCGAGAACGAGAAACGACTGATGTATTAACAGATGTCTGGACATTTCGTGTGAATCCATCAGCAGATGCGTCTGGCGATATCGGCCGATGCATCTCTAGATGTGTAGAGGAGGTAAAGTAGGGATAACTTTGCAATGTATCATCAAAAGTTGCGGAAACATTCAGATTTAAATTTCTTGCATAGATTGGAAGAAATTTATTTATTTAATGTATGGAGTTAGACGGGCCGCTGCAATGGGGACAGTTATATATTAGATAGTTTAGGATTTTATACTAAAAACCTATCTCAAAAAATCAGACTTTAGATTTTAATTTGTTTGTCAAATGTTTGTTTACAATTAAATGCATAGTGACATCCGGCCGGTTAGCGTTTTCACTCGTTCAGAAATTGGTAAATTTAAAATTGTATTTTTTTTTAGTATTTAGGATTCAAAAAAATATTATAATTTTGTAGATCAAATATCAATTATTTAGGACCAATTATAAAGAGAATGTAGAATTTTTAAAATTAAATGACAGATTAACATTGCTAGTCGCCTAAATTTTTTTTGACAATTTCCTGAAGGTCCAGGGAGAATTTGGAAAGCGCCAATTTTGTTTGTACATAATAAAAATTGTTTTGTAAAGTCATGCAATAAATGAATAAAAAATATTATTCATAGTTTATTCGTTCATCATTTTCTAATTCAATTTTCATTTCTTATATTTTAAGAGTGATATCACACTTTACTCTTTCTAATTTGTTATTAGTTTTTTTTCTATGTTAATTGGTTATTAGTTTTTAATTAGAATCAAAATGTACTTATTATCTCGTATTGTAAGTTATACTTTTAAAATGCTTGTAAGTGAAATATCAATGTTCCGTTGCCTGTATGTCTAATAAATTGTTAATCTTCTTTTATAGGTTATGAATTCAATACGGCCGCCGCTAATAAGAAATTGTTTACACACAACTGCTACTCAATGTGATGTGCAAAATACTGAAAAAAGTATGTATTTGAATTTTACCCATAACCTATATGCATAACAAATAATTTTACCTGATATTAATTTTTCTTGTATATTGTAGCCATCAATCAAGTGACGTTATTGGGTAGAGTGGGAGCTGATCCACAAAAACGTGGATCGGAAGAACACCCTGTGATAAATTTCCCTCTTGCAACCCATTTTAGTTACAAATATGAATCAGGAGATATATTGCAGAGAACAGATTGGCATAGAATTAGTGTATTTAGGCCTGGTCTTCGAGATACTGTATATAAATTTCTCAAAAAAGGCCAGAGAGTATATGTCACTGGCAAATTGTCTTATGGTGAAGTTAAATTAGATGATGGCCAAGTAAGAACAGCTTCTACAGTTATAGCCGATGATATCATCTTCTTTCAAAGTCAGCCAGAAAAGTAAATGTAAGCATATTAATCTTTACATATGTAAGTATAGTTTGTATAGTTCATTAAAGTGATTCCAAATAAAGTTACTAAGCAATTACCATTTACATTTTTTATTTAAAAATCAAGTTAAGCAATTGAGATTGACTAGGTGAAGACTGTTATAAAAAAAAGCAGGTGGTATTACTTTTTTTTACACAAAGTACGTAAGAGGCTAGGCTAGGCCGAGTATGTGCCATAAAATATGGTCCCAATTATTTGCCTTGGCTTCAAAAATGTCCTCATTTGTCCCTACTGTTTGGTAAAGCTATGTGTTGGACGATAATGTTTTTATTGATACTACTATATACAAAATGGTGAACTATGTCTTAGTAAGTACTATCATAACTCTGCTATCTTCTGTATTTTTAACAAAAAGTAGTCTTGAATTGTAACATTTAAAAAATTTGTAATATATTTATGTTTTTAATAATGAATGGTTAGAGTATACCGTACCATGTATAAAATGTGCATTTATAATAAAGAATTCTTATGCCTTCCTTTTAATAATTTGTTATAAACAAAATTTTTGGAAACTAAATAATGTTAATTAATGTTGCCATTGTATCTCCAAACCAGTAATGCCAATGTTTCTTGCTATCATTACACATCTACACATCTGTAGATGCAACAGTGTTATTGAAGTAGCCAATTGATTTGTGGATACAATTTTACATTTATATAATAAAACAAAAACGGGTTTGTTACAACATTTATTACTCGAGGTCTGCTGGACCAATTCAACAGAAAATTCTTAAGGAGACAGCTTAGGACCAGGAAGAGGACTTAGGATACTTTTAATCCCGGAAATACCACGGGAACGGGCTATACGCGGGGCACAGCTGTATAAAGCTGTACATGCTTACATACAGGACGCATGCAGGAATATCAAAAAGCGTATGATTTTACAGGGAAGTTGATAATTAATTTTTGAGAGCATAGTAGACGATACAATATTTTGCATGTATAGAACGTAAGGCGTCTGAAAATTTACATTTTAGTTATGAGAAAAAAGCCTTCCAACGGATTTTAAAATATAGTATAATTAACCGCGTTTAAAATCCGTTAGATGGCATTTTTATTCAGGAACTTATTAGCTTTAAAATAAACACAAGAAAAAACTATACTACTATACATATTTCCGAGCGGCTTTGCTTCCGTGCCATAATCTTATAATATAGTTCTTCCGCGATAAATGGTCTATCTGATCCAAAAAAATCCAATTCGGACCGGTAGTTCCTGATTCCTGATGTTAAAATAAATCAAAAGAATGTTCAGTCTTATAAAAAAAGTAAGGATGACAATTCCTGAAACGATTCAAATTATTTACAAAAAAATATAATTTTCCGTTTATCAACAACTAGCGAGCCGTCCCGGCTTCGTACGTATTATACATATTGTGGCGTCACGTAACGACACAATTCCTTAATTGCGTGAAATATTTTCGCCGCTTTGGATAAGTTATTTCACATTCGATGTTTATGACTACACATAACTCTCCATGCAAAGGTAAATTAAATATTTGATGAGAACCTATAAATTTTACTACTGTGTGAAAATTACTACAGTTTTTCTTAGATTTTTTTACAGGTTCTGGAAAGTTCCAAATTATTAGGTTAATTTTTTTATTTATTTAAATTTTGCACAAGTTTCAATATTTATTTAGTTGTACATACATATATAAAAAAAATCAAAATCAAATTATCTTGCTCTCACTACACTACTTATTTTTTTATGTGATGTCTGGTAGAGAGCACTAAAAAAGACACAAGACAGCTTTTATTTGTACGTATGTATATTTTTATTCTCATATGTTATTTATATGCAGTAAAGTATATTCATTACGTTATCAGGACATACTTCCGGTAAAGTCTAGGTCTGATTTAAAAAAACTTTTTGAGTTTCATTAGAACCATGTCTACCCGTGGGTTTCGTAAGAGGCGACAGAGGGTAATTCTGCTGCATAACATCTTTACCAATAAAAGAGTGGGTGCAGAGCATTGCACGATTGGGTCAAGCTACCACCCCCTAGCAGATGAGCGTGAAGCGTATTGCACTGTTACGTACGGTGAGGTGGTGCCCGGAGGCCTGTATCCCTCCCTATCCCATTCTGTTCTACTTCTCTCACAATTACTCATCGTTAACTTCAAGCCGGCAAGGCATCTGCAACACTGCTGTGGTAAATTCATGGGCTACGGTCAGTCACTTAACATCATGTGAACCGCATGCTCCGCTGTGTAATAATTTTTGAAACATGTTCGAATATACCATTTTAGATAAATGATTCAACTGCCCACTAAACTACGTTCAGAGTAGGGTACTGTTACTCATCGATAAATATACCCCTATAAAATAAAATAACCTTTGTATATCAGTACCAACTATTCGTTTAAAATTAAGAGTTGGTTTGATGTGACAATGACTCATTTGGTTGCGTTCTTTCGATTTTTTAAAATCGCTTGGATAATTCATTAGGGACCTGTAATCATTTCAAGGGGTGGAATAATGAGGATGCTATCAGGTTCATTCGTTTTAATGTTTAACAAATTTAACACAATATTTTTTCTTGAAACATTATATTTATATTCTTTACAAGTTGGAAGTGTTGGCACATACATTATGCCCAATAGAAATAATTGCAAAAATACAAACTCAATTGTAATAGTACTTATTAATACCTAGGTACTTTGATAAAGCTCCACATTTTGTTTGACAAATCATACATCATACACTCTTTAGTCAGTTCTCCTAATCTACCTAACTTACAATATACTAATATTTACAAACACAATAATTTTAGTCTCTATTACAATATTTACCTATATTGATAAGAGATCACAGAAAATTGTAGCTGGAAATAATTGAGTAAAAGCCTAGCATAATAACTATAAGTCTACCACTTTACACTTTTATCACAGAGGAATTTTAAATTGGTTTAAGGCATTGAGTGAAGAATTTATTGTCCTTTTTTATTCTCAATTTAATAAGAATATTCCACACATCAGTTACGTAATATTTTGTGGTAGCTTTTCTGATTAAAATTATGACACATGCTACAATTATGAGGTTGTTTGCCTAAAAGAACCAATGGAAGACACAAACATTGTGTGTATGATATTTATAACATTCTTATTCATAAGTCTGTACTGTTTTTAGTTTTAAACAAGAATATTTTTATCATTATCTAATATAATATACACACTAATTAAATTAACAAAATGCATTATTATCGCGTACAAACAGCAATCATACGCCTTACTAAAATGTTACTCTTTTGGCAATAATTTATAACTGCCAGAAGTCAGTCTGCAGTATATGGTCCATTGCACAATATATTCAAATAGTCTCTATGAATTAACACATATAATCTCTGTCTCCTTGTCTAACTAAATAATATATATGTAATTGACACTGTCAGATAAACATCACGTGGCACAAAGGCAATATTTAAGGTCCATACCCTGTTTGACTCCAATTACCGTATTATATCTGTCAAAGTACTCTCAGTCAATTTAAATTTTTGATATATATATATATTTTTTAGATAGGTATCGGAAGACTGAAAATATTAATTTTCTGAGAGATGTTTGACTAGAAATATATCGGGTGGAGTAAGTTTGAAAAAACACATTAACACAACACATAATTAAGTCCGTTTTCTTTTCACCAGTCATTGTTCACATTTTTCACTTTTAAGATTAAGAGCGTAGTATTCCGAATTGTATTCGGATTCTGGTTTCATCATCATGTTGTCACCAATAAGCGTGCTAATGTAATGTTTGTCGTGCGACAGTGGCGCGGGCGCGGGGTCGGACCGCGGTCGCTTCCGCCAGGGCTCAGAAGCTGTCATGCTCAGATCTGTTGGCATATCCTCCTCAATATGTTCATCTTCACATCGCTCTTCCTTCATTTCAGCCTTGACAATTGGCTGTTGTTGTTGCTGTTGCTGTTGCTGCTGCTGCTGCTGCTGGGCGACCCGTGTTGGGCTCATTTGTTGTCGTAACAGTGAAATGTTTTTGATATTTTTGAGTTCTGTTGGATTCCGAAGAAATCTGTAAAAGTAAAATTATTAAAATCACAGTTTATGGTCCGGATTATACTGATTAAATCAATTGCGAGATTATTAAGTTCTTAAGTGTTAAAAATATACTTACTGGTAACAATGTCGCTCGCCTTGTACTTTGCGCAGTATATTAACACGGTAATAGTATCTTAATGCTCGTGACATTTTGTCGTAGTTCATTGACAAGTGATTCTTCTGAATGCCCCAGAGTTTAGCTAGACCTGCTGGATCAACAATCTTGAAGACACCTGTATCTCTGTTTTTCCAAGCAATGTAGTTTGTGTATCTCTGTGTAGGGTCATTTAGTAGCTGTTGTAAGAAGTCCCATAAAAGTCTTCCATCTGAAAAATGTATTTTCTTAGTTTTCGTTTTTTTTATGATAAAATAATATTTTTTTTAAAATCTTATTTTAAATTTATTTTTAATTTTATATTTTTTTTCCACTATTATTTTAACTGATAACAATACTTACTTGTATTGGACTCGGGCATGTCATTCGGGAAAAATTCACGATGTTGGGTTCGGAAATGAGAGTGCTGTGGTGCCGCATGGGTTTGTGGCGCTGGACTGGGTAACGGAGTCTCCTTCGGAGAGTGAGGAGGAGGGGCGAATTTAGCTTCCTCGTCGGAATCCGATTGGTTACTTCCGGAACTTGTTTGAGTGGGAACTTGAGGTGCGTAGGATGGAGCATAATTCATAGTTTCACCGCGTTGCGGGCTACCAGAACTGTCAACTGAAGGAGCGGGGCTTAAGGTTACAGAGTTTGGTTGCGCGGATGCTGCAGCAGCGCTATGAAAGTGGTGAAAACCATCAGCCACGGCCCAAGTAGGTGTCGGTGGGTGTGAATGCGGTGAGGGCGGATATGGGGCACTACGAGCCGTTGGCGTTACTGGAGATGATGGCACTCTGCCTAATAAGGCCGCATCGCGCACAAGCATTTGAAGAACATTGTGTAAAACATCCCCGGC
This sequence comes from Phoebis sennae, assembly GCA_001586405.1. Classification (NCBI taxonomy): domain Eukaryota; kingdom Metazoa; phylum Arthropoda; class Insecta; order Lepidoptera; family Pieridae; genus Phoebis; species Phoebis sennae. The sequence continues at coordinate 555,231 of LQNK01001564.1, read as the reverse complement.
GCCTGGGCAACGTTCTCCTAGATCAGTTTTGGTTAAAAGGCACAAAGCCTTACCTGAAAGAAAAGTAAATTCTCATTGAGTAAAATTGATTTCAAGCACGATTATACTTAATTGAGGCGACGTAAAAAAATTGAGACAACTCAGTAAAAAAATCATTATTACCGTTCATTTGAAATAAATCCATGTCGAAATTTGGTAAGTCAAATTCCCTTTCACACCACTTTAAGAAGACTGCTACATCTTCTCTTGTCCATAATCTGGGTTCTGGGGGAAGACCAGAAGGTAGCTGGGCCTTTGTGTCTCCGAGTGGTGAAAGAGGCGGAGGGGCCCATGGTAGTGGATATCGCCATAAAAGCTCCGTAGGACTAAATGGTAGCGGGAGCCGCTCCATGCTTGGTCCCGATGGCAATTGTAAACTAACAACTTTCATTACGATAATCTGTAAGAAAGGAAAACCAATTTAAATAAGAATACTAGGTATAAACATAAGACGACGCTTTATTTGTATAATGCAATTGTTCGACAGTTACAAATAAAAACATCAACTTTATTGAATATATTTTCTATATGATATTAATTGAAATAAAAGTTACATGAGACGTATCAGTTTAAGACAAATTTGTTAGCAAGTTTTTGTTCTGTTAACCCATTCGAGCTAGCTCCTAGGCCCCCGGAATTTGTCGCAGTTATTTAGGGTAAAATTGGATTACCCTAATCATTTCAGGGAATGAGAGGGATGTTGCCCCAAAGAAGGGTCCGATAGCATTATTCATATTTTTACGGTAAAATTGACCTAAAGAATAAGTAGTAGCACGTGTTCAATTAAAATTATGTTCTGATGAACTAACATTTTTTAAGAAGCAGTGTCATACAACCTAATAGAAAAAAAACTAAGTTTCACCATAAATATAACTTTTAAAAGCCTAAAGTATTTAATGAACTTTATTTTTAAAATTAAACACTAATAGGCACATTTAGCCTTATCGGGTGGGGTCGGAAATGCGTGTGTTCGAGATAGCGCCGTTTGTGATAAGCACCGCTACTTACCGGCTGAGCTGATCCGGAACTGGTTGCGTAGTTAAAAATCCTAAGAGGTGATTGGCAACAATTAGAAATTTCAGCACGTACGCATTATCACAACACAAAATATCACAATATCCAGTGTTCACAAGAGCACAGCACACGCGTAGCGTTGGACCCTCCAAACGTGTCGTGTTACGGCACACTCCGTAAACAGCAGCGTATCTGAGGGAACGACTTCGCAGACAAGCGTCGCACACAAGTCTCCGACGCGAACTGATGATGCGGTGGCGGCGCGGGCGGACGGACGCGGGAGCCCACCTCCCCCCTCACCCTTTACCACATCGTTTGCCACACATTGCGGAGAGCGAGATAAAACTTCGGGAGCCAGACAATCCAAGTCCCATTTTTACATACATAATAGTACTATTGAACAGATATATTTCCGCAACTGTAGATGTTAAATATTATTTCAACTGAACTATAATTAGGAATAGATTTTTTTCTATAGGTTAAAGCAGAACAGTAACAATTGCGTATGCTTAGGGCATGCGGAAGTGCTAGTTGTGCGGTAGGATTACGTCAGCGCGCCAGTTTTTAATAACTCGTAATATTTCCTTGTTTATAGACCAACTGAGCAGGCTACCTAACTTATAGATAATGAGTATTAATTATTATTATTGTCCTGGTTATAGATTCCAAATATGTGATATCCATACATATTTAATTTGCATATCCGTGTTTAGAATAGGTAGTTATGAATAAGTTGATCTTTCACGATCTTTTATATAATAATGGGTTTATGTTTAAATGTTTTAGTAATTGGAAAGGACTTGTTTTGTTCATAATTATATGTGTACCTACTTTGATTGCGAGCACAGGAAATGTCTGAACTCTTGGTTAGCGGTTTCCTGGTACCTACGGAGTGAGACAATATGAGCGTTAACCGGTTTTAGCCGAGTTTATTCGTAAACATATACACCAACTTGTATTATAGTCGATATCTTAATATTGTTCACAGATATCTGTGAACAAAATTTCGAGAAGCGAATTTGTGGAGTACCTAGGTACTTACTATAAATTTTAATGAAGTCTATACTGATACATGTTTTGATGGAAACGTTTTAGCTGGCAGGATTTGTGATCATAAGACGCTTGTAGATATAAATCCTATAATACATACTCTGGCTGCCGTCCCACTACCGGTTCGAGACAGAAATATTCGGCAGCCAAGGCGGAAGTGGCCTCGGAATCTTTACCTGTTGCTCCCTTACCCCACCTCGTTCCCTCATCTTCCTGTCCCTGTCGCTCTTATACAATTTACCACACGTGGGTGAAATACGCCGATATCAGTTGAATAACTTAAAGTAATTTGAAGAATAATAAAAAATGCCGATGTTCGTGACCGTGACCGCACATCTTAGCGCTACTTTCTACGTAGATATTAATATAATACGATTAATTGTTTTTCATTGTTTACGTCATCAAACTTTATAAATAAAAATTACATGAAAGCCAAAGAATACTTTACTTTTACATTTTAGTACGGCAGTTTTAGTTTGAAGAATAAGATTTGATTTAGCTGATTTATTTTCAGGCCATGTAGTCTAATTGGAATACGAAAAGTTGAACGCGGATCTGATTTTGGATCTGATACACGCAGAAGTCTTAAAATAAGTATGTAGGAACATCATTGCCGAACAACTTATAGATAGTAAATACTAAATATCTATCTATAAGTTTTATAATAATTGTAATTTACATATTGTCAAACTATTTTACTAAGGCTGATTGCCGTTTGATCTTGTGTATCATTTGGAATTAGAATTTATGAAATCAATAGTTTTATTATTCCCATAGCCCATATACATTTTCTAGAAAGCAGTTTTCTATTGAAAAACTAGAAATCTACATAAGTCAACGGATGTCTAGACCGGATGCTGTTCCAGTTGAAATTGCAATCAAATGTAAATAGCGGCACTTCCTGTAAGATGACCGAATTACAGCTGTTTTAAAATCACAGTTTGTTGATATTAAATTTTAGATACAATACAGTTCAAATTGATTCTTTTTTGGATAAGAGAATTGAGTTTTGTTCATCGACTGTATAGTTTTAATGTAAACATTATTATATTCTACTTTCGGACTTTCCAACATTGTACTGGTTTCAACATTGTTGCTATGCAGTAAAAGTGTAACTTGGCCATACAATGTTTTATCTTTACGCACTTCCGAGCCTTCGTTTGCAGCCACGACCTCGATTCAGCCGTTGTTTCTGTCGTTACATAATTTGGTGCCAGTCAAAACTAGGCAACGATGTCACGCCAAAACGTTGCGCCACTTGCTTGTGAACCAGAGTTATAAGCATTACTATAGGTAATGTTTGCGAAACATCACATCGCGAGATAACGTATATTGTGTATACTGTGATCCCTTGCTACAATTGCAGGTTACATGTAAGCGATAGTGCTAATATTTGATATGGTGTCTTAAGAGATATAAGTACCTGTGTTTTGTAAATACCTTATATTTGCTATCAATCGAATCAGATTGGTAATCTATTTTCGTATTCTCGTTATTGGTAACAACTCGCTATATTTGATTATCCTATAAAATTTGGTAATTTCATATTGTTTGTTTCCTAAGGGCGTCGTTATATTATATCGGCCAACAAAGAAATCGTCCACTTCCGGCGCCTAGAGTATCGTCATTGTGATCACGTAATAATTTTGCTCCAAACAAAAGGAATTCCATAAAACGTTGCTGGTTTATAACTTAAATTACAACGTGTTGTAAAATTAGAGTGTTTATAAATCTGTCTAAAAATTACGCGCGTAGTTGTGTGGTTTAAAAATGACGTCAAGATATTAGTGTAGGCTAAGCAACCAGTTTTTAGGCTAAAATTAAAGTGTCTATTGTCAGTCTCTCTTTCATTGCTTATCATATTTATTGTATGGACGTGAAATAATCCCCGGGGTAAGAGAAGTAAGCCCGAAATACAAATACTGACTAACTTATAATACCTACTAAATATCTGATACTAACAAAAGTCACTCTCTAAATGGGAAGTAGAATACCGGTAAGCGAATCTATCAAGGTTATATTAAAGACTAGCGACCCGCCCCGGCTTCGCACGGGTGCAATGCTGATAAAAACCTTCCTCATGAGTTACTCTATCTATTAAAAAAAACCGCATCAAAATCCGTTGCGTAGTTTTAAAGATTTGAGCGTTCATAGGGACATACAACATGACACATGACAGAAAAAGCGACTTTGTTTTATACTATGTAGTGATTACATTATGTAAGTATTATGCTCTCGTTTACAGTTCAAATAATGCGTGCGTAAATTTTGTAACATCTAACGTAATACAGGAAAGTAATTACTTACTAGATTTTATTATACGGTCGGAAAAGTATTTACGAATAAAATACTTACTATAATGTATAATGTAAATATATACATAATATGTGATATAAAAAATATTTAAAAAGCAACCTCGAATAGAATAGATAATTATAGGATTCTAACGAGCAACCCCCAGGCGAGCTTTGCGCACTCAAGTGTCACATGACAAAGCGACCCTCAGTCGATTTGGGATCAACGTGATCAAAAAACCGGGTTACAAATGCACCCGTGTTGGGAGAGGGTTCACATGCTTAACCTTGTGTTTGAAACCTGTGCAAGGTATGCTCAACGAAACGTTAATTTATAAAAACCTCGATAAAAAATACCCCCTACAATCTATGTTGTTTAGCCGAGAAGTTGCATATAAACACGATGCAAGATAACTTAAGCTCTTAATAGCAATACATATTTTGCCAATGAAATAAACACCAATTTCATTGGTTTGTTTCTTTAACATTAGTATCCAAAGACGAGCAAGTATAAAATGATATCATCAGTTATTTATATTCACGTCATAACCGCCAGTAAAGTCTTAAATATTGTGTGACATATTATATACCAACATGTCGTAAAAGTGTATCGTCAAGGGGCTCGCTTGGTATGTCCCAATCGGGCCATGTGCGCTCGCTCCCACGCGTAGTTGACACACAAGTGTGCGCCAGCGCCACAACAAACTACGTATCGCCACCGCCGCTTCATATGTGTGAGTGAATGTGCTGCTACTTCCTGGTACAACGGGCGAGATGCTTTATTTAAATTCTCCCTTTGTGTGCGTCTGCTATATTATTGATATCCATCTACATCTACAAGAATATTATTACATTAACGATATGTGTGTGTCGAGTCTTTTTAATCTTCATTGTACTTCCTGATTATACGCTAGTGTGTGTTAGCCACTTGTTTGAATGTTAGGGCGACTTTATCTCAGCGAGGGACGTAGTGCAGCGTCCGATTACTTGCTTTGGGTGGGGTTTACTTTTGTTTTTGTTATCGATAAAATTAACATTATAGTACCTACTGAAATTTGTCAATTTATACTAATAATTTTCTTCAGTGGCGACCCCGACTTATGTTGTAAAAACAAAGCGTTCATGTTTACATTCTCACTGGCAACAGGAAGCGTCAACCGTTATGATGTATCAAGCAGTGTTCTTGGTAAGAAACAATACTAGTTCCGATGTTGTTTGCAAAACTGGCGATTTCAGGAAGTACTTGCACTGTGATCGATTAGTTTTATTTTAAAGTAATCGAACGTATTGGCGTTTATTTCAATTACAATATTGATTAAAATCTGAAATATTGTATTAAATTAAATTCACCTATGGTATTTAACAGCGATGGTTATTAATTACTAATATATATTCACTGAAACTAATGGAAATAATTGTAGGTACATAAAAAATTTAAAATAAAACTTTGTTTAGTATCGATAGTTGGACTGCACTATTGTGCAAAGCGGCACAAGTGGACAGATGCGGCAGCAGTTTGCACAATTCCGAATTGGGAGGGTTCGATCGCACTAGGAGGGAGGCATATGAATTTCCACTGCAAATCCCTCCTGTCGCTCACATCTGTCGCTATCCACTGAGGATTAGATACAAACGTCATTAATTGATTCATTCATAGCGAAGGGTTACGATTGCTTTTTGGCGAATAATGCACATGTCGCCTTTATAGTTGCGGCTGAATCAGATATTGGTCGATTAATTTCAATATTGCAAAGTCTACTCTTAGTACCATTAGCAAAATACCCTAGGTACGTAGCTTGATATATTTTATTTATTTGTTTTTGATATGGAAGTTTCTGTCATACATCCATGAAAATTATATTAGATACTCCAGTGTATTTAAGTTTACAATCTTATTATTTACTGTTCGTTTGAATAGACGGTAAATTGTGCTGGCAATGAAAATTATTACAGGCTAGTTATACAAGATGTAAAAGAAGAGATACAACCGTTGTACAGTTTCGCAGTCCATTGGTCGCTATTTGCAATGCGGTAATCGTCGACGTAAATAATGGCATAATGCAATTACGTGACGGTTACGCACGGCTCTCGAAAGGATGCAGGGGTCGCATTGGTACGGCTTCCACCTGAGATTGCTGTTTCGAATACAGTATCTAAATAAAAGCTTTTGCTTCTCTTGGCTTCGTTTTTTGTAACATCACTTATTAGGGCTTGTGAATTCTGTGCACTTTTGATTACCGTTTCACGTTAAATTTGTCGACAAGACTTTGTTCATTTCTTTGTTTATCTTTATCTGACAAGATTATTCATTACATATTAAGTCTGCAACATTATTGAAATCATTTTAAACGATTTATTTAAGTGAATTATCAAGTAAATTCCAGGGTAAAATTATAACCGTCTTCGTTCGTTGAGAAGCGTGAGAAGCGCGATCACCCCTTCATTAGGATGGCAATACAGGTGTAAAATCGTTTCTAAACACGCCCCTTTCACCCTATACGATATGCAGGTATCTTGTATTTAACCTCCAGCTATTCACAAAGGAAGGTTGTTTATCTCAAAGTATGATATTAAACTTAAAGATATATTTATTCTCAGAAATATATTTTTGATTTTTTAAGATTTAACATAAATCTTATTATTTATTGGATCATGAAATCATTATTATTTAGATTTATTTAATACATATATGAATGACAAGGTTTGTCTAAGCAACAGGTAAATTAAATAATTCCATTCTATATTCTTTCAGAATCTAGTCTCAACATAAAATCGTTCAGCTGCACATAAACCACTCCACGAAGTGTTTATTTTAACTAAATTTAATAAAAGCTAAATGTGGTGAGTAGGTGGAAATTCCGTTAAGTATACTTTTTAGTATTCATTTGGTAAGGAAACTGGGAAATTTGCATCTACTCTTATTATAACTCAATAGTTTATTTTTAAGTTCATTTTAAAAATAAACATATGAATATATAGTATGTGCGTTAAGCAGTTAATGTTTATAATGAGAACTCAAATAATCCAAATAGATACGATACGATAGATCATTAAATAAAAATCAAGATCTATAATGGGAAGCTATTACCCATACAAGGGCACGTTCGAAGCAGATAAGAATGCTTAGGTACGTTAATAACTCTTAAATACTTTTTCCGGTTGTAGTTAAATTGATTCTTATAAATAATTTCCATGCTCTTACAATGCAAGGAAAATTTAAAATATTCGTTGTAATCCATGACATTCCTCATCAAATAAGAATTGAGGAAAAGGTGTCAATTTTAATTACAAATGCAGTAAATGCGGGATGCACTTTAGTCATAAATTTCATTTTTACATAACTAACAATGGCAGATACTCTGAAAACATGTCACATCACCCGTGAAACCCCGACTTTGTCCAACGCGTGAAAGGGTTCACTCATTAGGAAGATTGCAAGGGCGCGGGGTGTTGGTGGCGATATTGTGTATGCTTGCACTCGTGTTGATATTGTTCCTGCTTGTCACGTCTCTGTTACCAGAACCCATTATACTCTTGGTTATTCTCAGGAAGTATACATTTTTCTAGAGAAAGCAACGTTGCTCTCGACACAAAGCCAAAGCAACGGGGTTAAACAACGGTCTAACCGGGAAATGCAAGGTAAATGTGGCCATTACTGAGATTACTCCGCATATCATATTTGTGCTGAGTTTTTAATGCACTCGTCTTCGCGCCCACGGAACAACTGAAAGAATAGTCGTTCGTTAATGATCGCATAAATCAAATTTGTTACTTAAACATAATAACATTCACTATATTTACTTTGGAGGAATTTCTATGTATTGTGGGTTTTCTGATGATTATGATAATTTGTTTATAAGCTCCTCTTTATGTTTATGTTTTACTAGTTTTTTGCCGCATTTTTATAAAAATATAAGGCTAAGAACCCGGAATTCATGATATTATATATTTCTTTTAATCAGAGACGATAAATATTTGGTACACACAAAGTATGACAAATCATTATTGTCGGTTCCGCGGTTTTTGTTGCGTTCCTCATTCCTGATTACGTAAGGAAATGTAATACTGCGTCAACAGACATAATCTTATATTATTTTACTATGTTTCATGTTATTTTTAACCACTCTTATTCAATTATTACCGCATAATATTATTTATAGTAATGCAATATTTTTTATTATGATGAGTTATAAAATTTGAATTTTAATAACTAGCCCTTGGTTGGCCTTGCTTTTTAAATACATTTCCAGAGTTTGCTCGTTTGCCCGCTGGGCGATTAAAAAAAAAAGAGTTTTTAATAGTTATTAGGGTAATGATACAAAAGATGTTAGTGCATCTTTTCATAATGTGATACATATAGACACACTATATAGTCATTACTACTAGTACATCGTTTTCAATGAAGTATTCCTGTGAGAGAGCATAATATAAGTTAAATGGACTTGATTTATTGAATTGACATTAATTTGCTCTTATTTCATAAGCATGAAACACGTTCCTGATCTACGCACTAGTGTGAACACTCCTCTGGTTGTATTCGACAGGTCAAGTCGAACCAAGATGGCATCAAGTAGGAAGTGGAGTGAGGAAAACGTTCTAGCGTCATTCAAGGTCGACAACGCGACGAGCTATGTCCATCCAGTACACTGTACACAGTACACATACCATTACATAGCGCTTCGTTGACTTGTAATTACGTGGGTATTTTTAGTGTTCCGCGATACATGTCTGTTAATTTGTACGTAGTCCTCAGAATGAGTCTTTACTCTTTATACATGCAGATACTATCTATAACCTATTATTTTTGTATGGGATGTTGAGATTTCTGCAGGACTGCTAAATTTTGCAAAAAGATCCGAGAATGCAAAAAGTTAGGTTATTATTTTATATATAGAATAATAGAAAAATAACAGATATTTACTGATTAAAAAATAATATTCCCGATCAAAAATTAATTCACGAGACAAATTATTTATTTGTTTAAGTCTGTATTACAACATTTTTAACCGACTTTCAAAAAAAGGAGGAGGTTATCAATTCGACCGTATTTTTTTATATATGTTAGCGCATATCTCCGGCGTTTATGGACCGATTTGGAAAATTCTTTTTGCATTCGAAGGAGTAGTTCCAGAGTGGTTCCATAGAAATTTGGTTCAAGTCTGATCATCCATGTGGAAGATATTCCAGGGAACTCCTCGAAAATCAACGGAATAAGCTCTGCGGTTAAAGGTTAATGATGATATCGACTGAATTGTGACTAGATGATGGGGTTACCCTTCACATGACACTAAAAAGGGATAAATTATAATTTTTGCCAAAAAATAGAACCAACTTCCTCGCTCTAAAAAGTAGAAAATAACTTTTATTTCATTTTTGTTGAAATCTGTACAAAGCCGGTGCCTTTATCTATTTTTAATTTAACAAGATTTTGCAAGGAAGTCGGTTCTATTTTTTTGGTAAAAATTATTATCTAAAGTAATTTGTTTACTTAAAAATTTTATACACTCTGTCAATCATAACTTTTTTTTTTGGAATAATGCGTATTTTTATATCATTAATATTAAAATTTAAATATCGATTTCAATTTTGACTTTAGTTTACTGGAAGTACATTGACGCTTAATAATTTAAGTTCTAATTCTTGTTTATTGATATTCTCCTTATTGTCAAGACGTTTGCATACAATAACAATTTATCCATACGATGTACATGTATATATTTTTATCTTTTCAGATATCCTACTAGATTTAAAAACCATAAAAAAGACAAATCGTTGTGTTAATTTTTTTACAAATTATTAATCGGGGCACTTATATTTATGACTATTTCTAGGAATGGTTGTGTATTGTTGGCCGCTAGAGGAGTGGTTATTTTTTGCGTCGATCAATTACAACGGCCAGCCCACTTATAAAACGCTTGCAATGCATACTTTGCATTAGCCATGAGTCGTTTTTAGATATCTTCTATTTACAAAATCTTCACATAATAAGTGTGCAATCCGCACGCTTATTCTATTGAAGGCAGGTAACATCGCGGCGTACAATAGCAGTGAATTTCATTCGGTCTAAAATATTAACTTTCGCACAAAAGGAAACATTATATTTCCAGGATAAAGCACATCTTCACTTCCGAACAATAGGCTGAATGAAAAACGAAGTGGTAAACAGTGGTTCCCTTACGGATCGAGCTCCGAGGTGGCTATTGTGATCCGCAACAACAGTATAGTTCGCCTTTTGAGAAACCTGGATGATAGCGTTGCTTGAAAATATATACCTAAAAATGTGTAACGAAATTGTACTAAATTGTAATAAACAACTCAGAGAAACATCTATTGGGGGATGATAGCTCTGATGATATCTTTAAAATAATCCTATATATATCCCACGAAAATATCACTTTTTTGAGATATTGAAAAATCTACAAAATCCTAAAAATGTAGACTATATACAATGTTTTATAGTACTGTGGTCATCATTCTTATTTGTTTTTCATAATTTTTTGTCTCAGTATTATTTATGAGTTGCTTTGTTAGATATACATATACATGAATTGCGTACTAATAGAAATATCAGATATCAGACAACGGAGTAATATACTACATTTTTTTTTGATGTCAGATTTGATAGTATTATAGATATTAAAAAATGTACTAGCGAGATTATCAGCTAACTTAAAAACTTTAAAATTTAATAACGATTTAAAAATGGTATAAAAGGTTGTTTAAATATCTTTTGTTTCATTCGTTAATGATAGAGTCTTTTTATTTTAATTAATTGATTTAGTTATAGACGCGTTATACCATTACAGTAAAATATATCTGCTTCGGTTTTCGTAGTCGTAAAAATAAAGTAGGTATAGTCCACATTTTTATATCATTAATTAAAGTTCCTGTTATATACGATAAAATTAATATACGTCTGCGCCACACATTTATTATGTAAGGTGTAATCGCATCTGAATTTTGGTGCGTCCAATTATTAATTTTTTCTAGTATTATGATGAAATTGTTTCGTATTGAATTTAGTGAGTACGTTTACATTAGCGTCGTTCATTTGCTTGCTATTATGTAAAAGGATTTTCGTAGAAATAACCCAAACTGTGCTTTAATAGGATATTAACATTCACATTTTTGGGAGCACTTGAAAAAGAGGAAATAAAAGACTCAAGTGCTTTGTGGGAATTTTATTATTTGTGAAACACAAAGGATTGTGTAGGACTAGTGCGTTAGTTTTCTACTTATTGTGCTAAATAGACGCCGGCGTTACTTTTGTGGCATGAATTGTGAATACCAGCTTTAGAGACAGCTTAACATTATATTAGTAGAAGAAATACACTTATGGATATTTATTTAGTAGATTTTTTTATTTAATGAAATTATTAGAACGAAAAAGAAGAATGAATATTTATTTACTTAAATATCAAATACATATAGATAATAATTAGTAAAAAATTAAAAGTATTAGTTACAGTGTAGATTAGTAATAATTATTATATTTGTTATTTATTACTTGGTTGAGACGGGAGAAAGTTTCATCCATACATTAAAAATTAACATAAATTAATATACACGTTAGTAATTCAATAAACTTGTTGTTTACTTTCAGGTAGAGTTAAATAACAAAATTCAGATTTTGAGCGTACTGCAATGACTACTATTACAAGTAAGAGCAGTATCATCGATCAGATATGAGGATGAGTGCCTCCTTTAAGTTTACATTTGCCGACGTATTGTCTGCTCGCTCCACCTCATCCCTAAGGATTCCTGATCGTTATAATTCCGGCGCACATTTCCATAAAAATCATTCCCGATCGTTATCTCGTGAACAGGTCGGTTCTTTTTTTCAAGTGCATCATTTATTATCTTTAAAGGAACAAAAAATCGAAGGGTCCAAAGCGCCGCGCAGTCCCTTCTAGGAAAAATTTTTGGATTTGTTTGACACTCATCTGTGAGATATAGAGCGGCCAGTGGACATCGCATTTCGACGAATACGGACTTCCACTTCAGGTTGCGCCTCTATGAGAACAAAGAGGTGTGAATCTACAATTATCAGATTATTTAAACCTGAGGACCAGATAAATGCTTTGATATGCGATGTGAGTATAAATGGATGATTTTTTGCTTACTTAGCAATATTTTCATTAATTTTAATCGTAATCTTTTATTAGTGTACTTTAATGCTCCGAATTACATATATTTATGAAGTATATATGTAGAATATTATAGGTACTATCTGTAACTAGGCGTATTTTTTAATTCACGTTCTATTCTAAATACACAAAAAAAAACATAATTTTAAAGAGCCATCTGACGTTCGCAACTGTCTATCTAGGATTACTTCCAGCCATGTAAGATAATGATTGAAAGGATTGTGAAAAGGCTCCGTTTATGCTCGCTGAGCATCAACGGGGCTATGATACTACCTTCGATAAATTGATGGTTCATAGAATTTGAAAGGTATAACCGTCATAGTTGCGCAATTTCCCACAGGATCTCAAAGGTAAACCTTCCTTTGAATTGGAACACAATGCCAGGGCAAAAGTCAGGTAAAGCATCTCGCGCTGCGGGGGTCTGTCGCAGAAGTTTTATATTTCCGTTTCTTTGTGCCTGTAGGGCCAATTAATAATTTTTGTGACTGACCGGAGTCATTGTCACGTCACCTACCCGCGTCATGCTCCATGCTGTCTGACAAGATTGACTCTCTTCAATTGTTCACTTTTATGGACTGCTCTTGGTTTGCTCTTTGAATGAACTGCGAGCTGTTAATTCATCGTAATTTCCAATTGTGTCTCGACCACGATTGATGATTAATTAACTATTGTGACAGGTTTGTCAAGAAAGCAGTCTGAATATGTATTCCAAACAAATATTAAAATACCTAAATTCATTTTGGAATAATTCTCATAGGTATGTCGAATATACTTATATGCTAAAATGGTAGCTTTTGTCTTTTTTGTTCATCTCCGTGTGTTGTGGCGTCTCGGTATTTCCTGCTTGCAAATAATTCTAATTTATGCATACTTTTTGTCGACTCGTCTGTATGCGAATACATAATATAATTTATCACATTTATCAAGACAGTCTTCAAGTCCTCTATTTGTGAGTAAAATATTATTAATTTATGGTGAATTTGTTAAATCACATCAACTTACATATAAAATAACAAAGTTATCTTTTTAATAAGTATTTTTTTTTTGTACTGGAAAATCATGTTAATAGATTTAATACATTTAGGCATATGTTGTCCTCATTTGTAGTAATAAAATTATATTGAAACGTGTACCTGTTCTGTGCCTAATTATCTAATTTTAAGTTTTATCTAAAAACAAATAGTGATAACTTGAGATTTTTAATTTGTTAGCATCGGGTGTGTTAATTTTTGTTTTTGCAAAAGTTATGGAGAACAGGTGGATTCTATACGTTTTAGGTAATTTTTCAAACTCATAACTTATTTATAAACCCATACCTGTTTCCTATAATTGAAATGTCCTAGCAAAATTGCATCATACAACATACATATTTAATATACCTACTTTATGTTATTAAATATTTATGTTTCCTCAGATATTAATTAATTTTTAAGGATTTTTATGGTGTTTCTAATTATAATATAATGTTTATCATTGTCAGTATTACACACTTGGCCACAAATATAGGCTAAATTCCACCATATTTTAATGCAGATTATTGAACGTAATATTTGTTCATAGATTATTCATGATTTATGAATAAACCGTTTTATAAAAACTTTTTGTAACGAGTCATCAAATAATGAATTGTAAAATTAATGATGATAACGGTATTAATATTTTAAATTTAATATTATTGTAGCTTAAATATTATAAATAGATAAGATATGGCGTCTCTGACTGTTTAGCCTAGTGATGAGTAATATTTTTGGTATATTTATAAAATCCAACCATTTGGCAACAACAATCTATAACATTGATAAATTACCTATAAGTTACACCGTTCCTTAGATAAATTTTATAAATGTTGAAATTTTGATTTCAATCAATATAAAAAAAAAATCAGTAAATTTTTAAACACAACAGATGTAATTATTACCATATCCCATATATGAAAGTTTATATATTTGTTCATTGTTCCCAAAACGTTTATTGGCATTAAGATTGTCTGCTATGTGTGGATTGCGGAGCCAAAGTGCGTGGGTGTACTTCCTGGCGCGACGGTTATGTGTTACACGGCGACTTGCGGCAAATTGTAATGACTGATGTTAATAATTATAGACACAGTCGACAGACACGCGAAATATTTGTATTAGCACTGGATGAAGTACGTGGTGTTTTGGTACGAGGTTTGGGTATGTTATTTATGAGAATTGCGTACCAATGCAATATACATACATGGAATAATTGGTTGACTATACACCATGTCGTGGAAGTATCGAGGAAATTTTTCAGCTCGATTGTGTAGGCAGTATTAATAGTAGGTCGTACATTTTAGTATGCGATATTAATTAAACGTTCCTTAACTTTTAGCACAGATATAATATATTGTCTGCCCTACTTTTATTGGCCAAAGTGGAAGGTCAGGTACATGACCAATATTTTTCGTGATCCCGGATTGAGATTCACTTTTATATTCAAGATTTTTTTTCAATCACTGATGAAACTTTGAAATATATTGTGACATTAAAATATACGGAAACATTTTGATTTTATAAAGCAGAACAAACGTTCCCATTAGTGACGCTACGTTGCTGTGTCTCGTGATTGATAATGATTAAAAATGGCATTCACCTACTAACAGAAGCTTTTATCTTGAGCAGGAGCCGCGACATTTTTCACAGAAACGGTGCCTTCCACCCCGCTTACTAAGTGTCACCGTCGCCATAGCGGGCCGACGGACTCTACTTGCGCTTTTAATTACGTCTATTGGCGACGATCCGACGACGATATGTCGTATTTATACTCAACCGATATACTCATAAATAATGCGCTTTTAATTACAGGTTTCACTGTCCCTCAAATGACAAATTTAATATTCTTCATAAAAAATAATATAGGAATATCCATGTTGAAACCTTAACAGGTGAGGTTAATACTGGGGTCACATGACATGAGGGCTGGTTATATAAATCACCATAAATATTTTAATATTGTTTAGATTGCCATTATATGTTGTAACAAACATTAAAGTTGCGTATACAATACATTTACTGTTCGTAAAAACTCCTGTATTGCAAGAAAGATTCAATTTATTTCCATGTTCATGTAATGAAAATTATCAAATATTCATCGGTTTACCTTGCTATGACTTTGAATATAAATTTTGGGATTTTAGAATGTATCATGTAATAGAACACTATAATAGTTGTATTTAGCAAATTCGGCCTTAGAGGTCTTCAGAATATTATGAAATGACATGAAAGAAAATATATTTGTAGAAGCGGGTTACAGCTAGTCAGTAACAACATTTATTAATTAGAAACGAATTCAGAGACGTTTTTTAATTGTTAAGTAAAAAATTAATTTATTCAGGAATGAAATCTGTCTAATTATGAAATACTTAAGGTTACTAAATGTATGAGGGGTTAACATTTTCCTGGTTGATCCTTGCCGTACAGCGTAGGTCGCGTCATATACTTCACCGAATCAGAGCAAATGTGTAATACATGTCACGTGCGACAAGAAGTGCGTTTTTCCAGCAAGAGGCTAGGTAGTCGCGTCGGATCCGGGTCAGGCGCGTCGCGTAACGGGCTCGCTGATAACGGGAGGCTAGGTAGCGGGATGAGCTACGCGGAAGTGGGATTGTGGACATTGATATACAAAAACCTAGATTCATATTCAGTGACTCAAACGCAACAAGTACACCAGTCTCCTCCGCCATTTCGATGTTGATATAGCGTGTGATAGCTTGTTTTCTTTTATTAGATTTTAGATTTGTGCCCTCATAATTGTACTAATTACTGTTCATATGATCAATAAAGGTCAATGTTATTGTAACTTGCATGTTTTATTAAGTAAATTGTAGCGGCATTTTTTATATACCTTACAGTCTATAGTCCATTGAAAAGTTACATTTGGGTTGTCAGTTCTCAGAGGACGACTTTAGATGTCAAGAAGGGGTTAGTGTAAAGTTAAATCCATGTTTGTGGGGTTGCAACTCGCAACCCTTGTGCCGCGGCGGCCATATTTTGAAAAAGATTTTTATGGTTTATCTGCCAAGCCATTGGTTTCTCAAAAATTTTATGAGAACGCTCTTTATTTCAAATTGAAAAGAGATTAAAAAATAAATAAATGTAAAAAAGAAGTAAATTAATCAATATGTATGTTTTATAGACCCTAAAACCATGGTTAGAACTTTTTTTCTGTTTGTCTGTTTGGCTATCACGTAAAAACCACTGGGCAGATTTTGATAAACTTTAATATGCTGAAAGACCAATATTATGTGCAACTTATAGGTTTATAAATTTTGTAGGGGCGGCTCTTCATACATGTAACTGGAGGATAAAAAAATCGCGAATATATGATTAATTTTGCTAAAATAAATATATTCTGAGATATTATGTGCTTCATAAGTCGTAAATTGTCATACCGCGCGAAAATGAGATTTTGGTTAGTTTTAAACTTTTAAAGCACCATAATTTTCTATGGAAATAGGGTTGAAGAAAATCTCACAATGTGCGCACGCCTCTACCAAATACATAATTTTGTAGTCCATGCGAGTGACGCTGCGGGCGGAAAGCTAGTCGAATATATATTATGTCAACACGCAAAATTATCCGTTATGTTTGATACTTATTGGCATTTCTAGTTGCATCTATTAAGCTGCTTGTATCAAGTTAATTAACCTATGTTATATAGATGATTACATTATACATGGTTACGTCACACGATGCTCGGAGCAACATACATGATATAGTGTTTATTAGTGTGAAGAAACAAGTGTGGACTAGTGAAATAACCGTTTATTTTTGCTTATTAAATTCTCTTCGTAATCGATTGGGATACTACTATTAAGAAGTATTAAAGAAGTAAAACATACCAATGTGCAAAATGGAAAATAACTGTGGCATTATTCCTAATATTCTTAATTATCCTAATGATCGTGCTTACGGGATACATAGGGTAGTACTTTAAAATTAGAATTTGTTTTATTTTCGCTCAAGGAACATTAACAATACTATATATTCAATTATCTAGTAATGTAATTGGGCATCATAGAAAGGCGAATTTAGCACTAGCACTCAAAGAATCATATTCTTTAAATTGATGTATTGTTAAAATATACATAGTAGCGTATACTTATGTTTAAAGAATAACCTTGAAAACTTAACCTTTGTGATCCACGCAAGTAATTAATTTCAATACATTAGTGTTTACAGCATTTTAATACATCCGCACTGAAAACGCTAGGGAATCAAACGAGTTACAATAAGCAATTAATTCTACTCACAAAAAAATGTAGTTACCTTTCCAATTAATTTTCACTTACTCCAAACGTTCTTTCCGATCTACAGAAAAAATATGTGATAACATTTAATTTAGAACATGAATAATTATCCATACCGAGGGCGCAACAATTAAAACATTTTCATATTTATTTCATATAAGATTTAATTAACTTTACATTTACCTTTTTAAGCGATTGGGTATAGGGTGGCAGCTATATAAATATTTGCAGGCGGTGCCGGAGTTTGTAGTGCATCAAACCTCTGAACAAAATGTATCACCACTCCAAGGTTACCATATTCAAAATGAGGTACACTCTCTGTATATACCTTTCGATCAAAAGAGCTAGATGAAACACAGTTCATTAGTTTGTGGTTTACGTTGATATATACAGATTTTGTAAATTATCTCCAGTAAACATTCTGCATTAGCAGACCTTTTCGAGTCCTTGGCAGCCCCATGTCTAATCAAGTAATCAGGATTTGAGCTCTTTTAATTGTTTGTTACTAATCAAAAACATTTTCATTTAAATTAACCAATCCGTGAATATCT
Organism: Phoebis sennae; assembly: GCA_001586405.1. Taxonomy (NCBI): domain Eukaryota; kingdom Metazoa; phylum Arthropoda; class Insecta; order Lepidoptera; family Pieridae; genus Phoebis; species Phoebis sennae. Next base: position 536,867 of record LQNK01001564.1, on the reverse strand, counting down.
AGCATAGGAAGTAGATTGCATTAAAACTAGGAAGTACGGCGTTTATTTTTATTTCCTATAATATTTATAATTAATTGTGGGCTTCTGTATTCTACATCAAATGAACCCAATTTTAAATACCAACCTTGGTTTCAAGTTTTCCTGATTACTTACGCATTTGAATTTAATTAAAAATAAACTATGACTGTCGCTTTTGTTGATGATCTTCGCTCTACAATTAATTTATTTTTTTCTAGATCGAGGAACCACCCACTTTCTAAAATGTATAATATGTAAGAGGATTCAAAAGTTTATTAATTTATTTAGTATACAGACGGATCGATTTCACCTAGAACTTGCATTTAATAAACTAACGCATGTATGATTAGAAAACAGATAAAGTAAACAGTAGTTGAATAATCAGATAATAGATAAAAACTTTTAACTGATGTTGAAACAGTTTCACGGTTAGTGGGAGCGCCTCGCGGGAAGTAGCTCCGAAGAAAGCCAAGTTCAGTGCCACGGCCGCCGGTGCGACAACCTTGCCCGTTTGCCTTCGCCTTGCTAATGTCATTAAAACTTATCTAGTGCCAAACGATACTTTTATATTCATGTGAGATTTATTCAATCGCCAGCGGAAATCGTTCAAGAAAAATGTGTCTGGCTTTAGATTTTAATTGGTCTAACATAGTTTACGTTGTATTTAAAATATTATCTATTGGTGTTATGTGGTGTGTATTAAATTTTTGTGATTTTCATCTGATACAAAAATTCAATAAAACAGGTCATAAATTCACAACTTAGTACTTTTGTCCTTTTTTACATTTTTTTACAATCTTATTTTAAAAGCATTTACTCCATTAAAATAGAAAACATTTTAACATAAACATTTCAATAATTTTATTTGATGTTAAACAAATTTGATATTATTATCATCACAAATTTAACAAAACATAACAAAATTTGATGATATTATTATTATCATCTCTAATTCATTGTTTTGAAAACTTTTATTTTCAACAAAAAGTATTTGGCTTGTAGCTTGTAAGCAAGTAATGAGTATTATGAATATGCTTCTTTGTAAGTCAAAATTGCTTAACTAATTATTTTTGTACGCAATAAAAATTTTTCACATATTAATTTACTTGCCTCCTTTATTCGTATAAGGCAAGTGCATATAAAAGGATTGCGACCGTGTTGGCGCGGCTAGGTCTTTGAAGACGCTTAAGTTGCTAATTAAGATAACCAGGTTGTCTAATTGTAGTCTTGTGTGTAATCGGGCCTACGTTTTTGCTTCACTAGTATGTTGTCTCCACTTTTTGTAACACGACTTCAGTCATTTTTACATTCTTTAAATCCATTTTATATTCCATGTGAAATTAATAACTTTTAATATCTATTATAATATTATAAAATTGGAAGCTAAAACACATCAATCTCTTACATCTTATAAACCGCTTCAAATTTTCACATCGTAAGTCATAACTTTATTGTAAGCGAATAAATTTTCGTTTCTATTTTAGACTTTTCCTCGGAACTCTACATATTTATAGATTTCTTATAATATTTATTTTTCTTGTACCTACGGAAAAGTTTCGACGGTTTATAAACTGGTTTGTGTAAACTGTATAACGCGTATGTCTGCTAGATTCGGACAGACGAGCAGGCATCTGAAATCAACAACGGGACCTTGAGTTATTGCCAGACAACGAATTCCAAAACGCTTCGGTCGGTGGACACCTACATGTTGCGTAAGGCTGAATCACGGAGCAGAAATGCAGTGAGTAAGCCAGAGTCAGCCATCACATGTAAATCGGCACGACCGGAAACTTCGCCATGTTGGCTCACCGACGCCATGTTTACTTGCGCTCCGGAAGTTGCGCGCGCGCCGACCGTCTTTAGCCATCATTTCCACGAGTAGATCGTAATACAAGTCGGAAATATTCAGAAGTTATTTTGGGTGTCGACGTTTTTCCGCTTCGTGCAGACATCAGCAGTTAATCATACATTTGACGACAGAGCGCGGTGTATTTTTAGAGAAAATTGCCTCGAAACGTATTTATATACTCGTAACTTTGTCTGAGCGGCTGTTTGTGGCACTATGTGCGTAAATATTGGTCGTTTGTAGTTTTATTTTCTAGATAAACAATAAAATCTAATTTATTTCTCGTAATGTATTTAGTTGATCGTAGAATAATAATGTGATATAGCATTTAGTCGACGTAGATAACAGGAAACAGTCTTCAATAATAACGATATCGACTTAGCTCATTTAATTAGTATCCTGCAATAGAGGCGTGCTATATTATTTGCATAAAATATCTGGTGTGATTTACTTTAACAATAATCGTGACCAAACGTATCAGCTATATATATGAAATGTAGTGAATCCGCAAAATCAAAGGAAATGTTTTTATAAACGGTGGTGGTCCTTGTATTCGATCTTTGTACCTCATCTTATTATTTACGGCTTTGCATTAAATACAAAAGGTAACTACTTCCGACTACGTAAACATGTAGTAAGTACGTGATGCGACTGTAAATAGCTCTGAGGAATAATCAATTGATGATAATTAGATTTTTAATATATTGTTGACATTTTTATGTTATCCTAGCCATCGTCTGCGACCTTGTCTCGATTCAAATGTCGCAATCCAGGCGATGTGAAGATATGCAGTTAAACGTGATTTAGGGAACAATTTTAATTATAATAAAAATATAATCTTTTAAATTACGTATTTTTAATGAATATTATATTTATACGTTCCTCTATTTTACGCCCAAAACACACTGTACCTACTACTACTATATGATTCCATTTCAAGCAAATACAAAAATAGTTAGCAGGTCCTTATATAACAAGTGAAACATGTGACGTGGACATCTCTAAATGAGTCGACGCTCGGGGATTCTTAGAGTATCTGCGCCAGCGCAGAGGTTGTGTTGGAATGTTGTTGGACTGGGAGTGCGGGATGCGGCGGGAGGTTGAGGGACAAAGGCCCTGAAACTGGTTTCGCTTCCTGTACGTGTCGGATGTCCTGCGGCTTCCTGCCCCCGCCCGCTCGCGACGCAACGGGTTAAAAGAAGATAGGGTTGTCAGTTTGCACTGGTTTAATATTTCAAAATGGCTAATCTATTAAAGTTCAAGGGATCTGAAAAAAAAATCATTATACTCTATTAGTTTTGACTTAACTTTGTATTCAGTAGCAATGCGGAAGTCGCGTAAAAGAGTAAGCTAGATATGACTTTTTTTTAAAAGCACTTCGTGAACTTGATGCTTGGAACCTAAGGTACCACCTTAAGTTGTGAGGCTGTATTAATATGTTAAAGTTATTTATAGTATTTTAAGAATCCTATTTTAAATGATGATTGGTCTAGCAGTTATATGTTTACATATCTTAACTACTCTGTTTGTTGTGTTGTGTTTTGGATCCTTAAAACGAACTGTAAGAATTATGAAAAAGAAAATTGTAAAAGTTATTGGTTATATGGTAAATTACATTTGACATTAAATAACTTTTTCAATTTTTTATTTCTTTGTAATAAAATAATATGATTATCTTGTAGCAAGCCCTGTGGCAGCAGGACACGCACGATTGAGGACATTCTCTCGGTTTGTTTTTGTTGCGTTGCGGTCACTGTAATATAAGACGAACGCTGTCTTTGGGACCCCGACTACTACATTACAATCTATGTTAAATTTAACCAACAACTGGAGAGTCGTCGCGTCGATAGAATATTTTATATTACTTGTCATATGATTTCAACCTAATAAAGAAATGATTTCAACTATTGTTGTAGTTTTACTATAGTTTTTAGTTTCTAGTAAGTTATAGAGCAAAATTCGAGGTAACCAGTATTATTTATGTTTTAGTTCGGTAAGAGTAAAGTTTTAGTAAGTAAAAAACATATAAGACGAAAATTAGGAGGTATTAAAGGTGAGTAGACTCTGATACTGGAAGTCGGTAAAAAATTAATCTGTCCAATTTATACGATTTAACGGTGTTCTTAGTTTATTGTTTACTTTAGTTTTATTTTTAGTGATGATAAATGAAAGTAAAACTATCTATAGAAAATAATTAATAACCCACGCTTTATAACAAAAGGGAATAAATCATGAGGGAAGGAACGGATTCCGTCTTGGTATTTCCTAATTAAATGTTAACTTTATAATATAATTATTTCGGTTATATTAGTCTTTTTTTTATCTTACTCTAAAAAAATTAGCGCAATTTTACGATAAATTCACCGTTAATATAAAACTTTTTTAGGACTTATAAAGATGTATGTAGGTACTTATGTGCAACCTCAGAGAATATTTACGTCAATCATTATTGTTACATTATGCACAAGTGAATTACTGATAGCGCTTACATCATGATTATTACATTTCTTTATAATTTCATTATTCTTGATCTTAGCGTTTCCACCAACCGTGACCACAATTATCGCAAAAATTCAAAGCACGTGCAACGCAAACAGGTAACGATTACAAAATCAATAAATAACAATTATTATGAAACCTTTGTTATTGGAATCTGACTCGTTATTTATTTATTTATGCAAGTCATAACAATGATTTAATAAGTGTAAAGATCACCTTACAGAATGCACAATGTCTGTCACCCTGCTGTTTAACTTTTACACAACACTTATATGCTGATTTTGTTAATTGATTTATTTTTGAATACTTAGGTCTCTGAAATCGTTCGATGCTCAACTAAAGAGCTTTTTTGATATATGTAGTAGAATGTTTATCTCAGATTTGTTATCGTAATTAAATATGTATAAATAAGTACAATGTCTTCTTTTTTAAATCAATATATTGAAAATAATTTTAAACTGTATCGAATAGCTACCAAGATGTATGTTTACATCAGTTTTAATTTTATGTGTATAAACCATCTGTTTTAAATCATGTTCATCAATATCAACATAACTTTCGTACAGTATTCCGTTATACATTTTATTTTAATAATAAATGATATGAAATCATTATATAATGTAATTTAATATATATTTAAAATCGTAATATGATGGAAGATAAATTTGTACATCACCTAATGTAGGCATATGAATACAGAAGCAACATGTTGATAAGAATAGATTTTAAACAAACTATCAAACTAGTTAATCATATTTTATAAGATTTGATAATTATTTTCAGTAAAAAATATTTCTGTACACATAAATTGCCCATTCACTTCTGCCCACTGAACAGAAAAAAATCTGAAATATGATGAGTTGTTTCCTCTTTTAGCGAGTAACTTGTCGAACACCTCCCCCTGGCCCCTCCTCAGTTCGCCGATCTGCGCTAAAACAATGCGCGGGCGCTTCCTCATCGCTCGGCGCCGCTCATTTTCCATACACAAGGCTAATGCCAAGGTCTTTGCTTTCTACAAGAAGATGCCGCATAATTTATCCTCCTCAATTGCATTTTAATTGTTCAAGAACCTGATTTTTAAAGGATATCAATATCTACATAAACATGTACTCGTACTACTCATTTATTAAAAACATGAACAAAAATAAACCAACAATTACTGATGATTTTATATGAATTTTAATTGAAAAAGGTGCTAAACAATTCCTGTTCGGATAACAATTAATAATTGAGGACATAAGAAACATCCGCGATTGCATCACACGATATGAGAAAAACAACGGGTCGATGGAAAATGAATGGAATCGAAGCCGGACATGGTTCTTCACACAATTAAAGCTCCCTTCGCAACACAGACTCATTATTGCCCGTTTGACGGCTCGCGCACTTCCTTGTATTGCAAGTTACGAGCCCGTGTGACGGGACGAAGTGCAATTAACATTATAGGAACAGGTTTATATTGGACAATGCTATTCAATTGTCGTCATCGTGTCCCTTCCTTGTAATGATTGTATTATTCTTGCCTTTTAGACTAAGAACGGATTAACGTAAGTTTTATCTCGACTTTGTTTACTGATAAACTCCTATCGTATCGTTGTACTTAGGAAACGAACCTTATAACGGTTGTCTGTATTAATCCTCAATTGAGACGTTTGCTCACAACGGTATTGTTTCTTAGCTTTGTGTAAGAGTAAGTTAGTCAATAAATAATGTATCCTTATCATCACCGGGAAAATGGAACAATACATGTCGGTATACTCGATTCCTATATGAATCATTCGTTTAATTTAACGATGCATGAATCTTCCATTCTACGTACAGTTTAATCAAGATGTTAAACTAACATTTCAAGTAAGTTTTCCTCTTTATACTTAACCTCTTGTACTTTTAATAAAAAAAATTAAAATATGGTAATTGGTGGTAATTTAGTTATCATATGTTTTACCAGGTACGAAAGTAAGTGTTTTCTTAAACGATTGTCTACGAGTTCATTGTCACGAGTTTCGCAAGAATCGCTCACGTGAAATTCCTGCCGCTCAGAAAGTGGTGTTATGAAGTGCGCCCATCCGACCGGAACGAGGTAAGAGCTGTGATTCATTGAAATCGTAATTATAGTCTTATTATCTATTAATATCAGAAACACTGAAGAGTGAAAAGACATTTACTTTTATTGCGTGTCCACATCACTACGTTCCAGATGATATTGTTGTTTAATTTTTGTCTGAAATTTCGCACATTTTGTAGAATTTGTGATTGGTCACAATATTGTTATAACAATCACTATCATAACACGATTAAGAAAGAAGACGTACCTTCCGACAATTGTATATGCTTCTTCATACCTACAGGAAAATTGTGCAAAACTAATTTGCAGTCACCATATTATTTTTATCTTCACAAAGCGCTACTTTATGCCTTCGACGATAAGTCGTTGATAGCGAAGAAAAAGGAAAATAATTTATCGATTGTTACGATAAGTGGTATTATTGGCGGACATATTATATAGTTAAGATAAGCGACATCCTGTGGACGTGAACGGAAATCGTATATTTTGCCTTAATGTCATATAATGTATAAAAATAAAGGCATTGTTTAATCGGTCCGATTGAATGGTCACGCATGCTGGCTGTAGAAACCCGGGGGCGTCGACTGCCGCACGCGAGACACTGTCACTCTCTTCTGTCCCGAGAGGAAAACAATGTTAATTTCATTGTAATTGTTATGAATAAAAAGATCATGTGAGCCAGTTAAGATATGCTTACACGCTAACAGCGTTCCATTTTATCTGTACTTTTTATGATACGTGATGGATTCCTAATAAGCATTTTAAAAATTGTATATAAATGTAAAAGATATAATATATTTTTTAAAATTGAACTCTCAAAAAGTTCATATAGTTCGCCTGTTACATTGACATAGATTGGAATCTATTGTGTAATAAATATTAAATTGTATTTATGGAAAATATTGTATCTAGGCCACAAGTAAAGTTAGGTTATATATTATATATCTACATAATATAACTGTAATGTAACGAAATACATAGAATAAAATATCATGAATATGCTAGCTTAAAATTATTCATAATAATTATCGATAATATAAATTAATTTAATATCATTCCATATTTCAATGAAAACTGAAACTGTCTAGTCTAGGGATATAATAGAAATGACTTAGAAAATAACATTTTTTATTTATATTATATTCATTTATTTATTTATTATCTTATTTTTTATATGTAACATCTGAATTGCGGATATGCTGATAAAATTGAATATAAATTGTAATGGCTTTATTGCAATTTTTCTTATCAAACCGCATGCAAACAAAGTTAACGCAATCGGAATATATGTACACATTACTAGAGTGTTGAACTTAGTGTATTCATAACTAAAGTAACCTAAGACCCGTCGCGTTTTGAACTTTGTAAGACAAGTACACAACAATTATTAAGTATCGCCACATAATTTTAACTGTGATATAACTATACATCTGTCTTTTGAATAAATAATTCGAGCAGCAATCAATTTACTAAGTTTTATAAACAAATTAGTTAGGTATTCATTATAATATAAAAGACACGTGTGGGCTGTGACGCTGACGTAGACCTCCTCACAGCGTTAGAATAATAACGTATTATAGTTAAATTTTGCGGAACTCACGTGTATGTTTTTGTAGTTTACCTCGGAGTTCTTGCAGATGATGAAAGGTAGTAGTAGTAATGTAGAATAGAAACTAACTGGGGCTGGTATATTGTTATGCGATGTAATGTTTCTATACAGCGTAGTATCGATCATCCGTCAGGGTGCCGATGTCGCATGGCGCTGTTGATAAGCCTTATCAGAACAGCCGGCTGTCCCGGAAATTGAGCGAATATTGCGCCTTGACGTCACTACACTTCGCAATTTGAGGAAAATTTAAATAACATTATATCAGTTACGTAACGTTTTACTTTTCCTTGTGTATTGTGTGTGATATGAGCAAACAGAAATTTCATATCATTTAATCTATTATATTTAGTTTATTTGTTTATAGTATTTCCACAAGCCACATTTTGAATGATTACATCATAATATAAGATGAGGTGGCTAAGGTGGTAATATTAAAGTGATATTGTTATTATGTATATGTATATGCCCAATACTTATACATATATGTGATACATATCTGTCATGAGATAGGCAAATGATAGATAAAAAACTAAAAATGTAGACTATTAGAATGTATGAAATTTTCAAGCTTATCTGATGTACTAAACCTCAATGTAGGTTTCAATAAGTAGTAAGTACTACTTGTATCAAGAAGAAAAGGCAGTAAACACAAATCGGAAAATTATATGTCGTATTTTTCTTTAAAACGTATTTTATCGGTCGCGAGATAAGGCACGACCTTGGTATTAGTCATGCAATTTTGCTAAATTGGAAAATATAAAACTATTTTCACCTTCAGTTTTCATGGATAGTACTTCTGCTATATTTTTATGTATAACAATATATTGTTAAATGCTGTTATTATGTTACGTTGGATTAATTACATATAATGTTTTATTTTGAATAGATCATTAGTAAATTCATATGTCACATAATATGAATTTATAGGGCGCATGCAATTTTATTTCATGTCACGTTTTCCTATAATTACCCATTTTGATGATAGGACAACATATTATGTATATACATTATGACATATAATAACAAGCCAGTCATTTATAATGGTACGATAATGAACTTATACACGTGCACGGAAATACACGATTCTCTCGGACGATATCTATACCAGCGGATATTAAAATTACTCTTTATCGACTATTGTTAGCTAATTCGTGTTACATAAAAGCATTATGCTCAACAACGTAATATTATGTACTCATATTCTAATGCATAACTTTCACATAAATTTCGCTGTACCCTTGAAATGAAAACGTGCAATGGCTATTCAATTCTATTGTTTGATGCGATTATTTATTATGCAAATAAATAAGGTAAAATTACTTTTCTATGAAAGAATTTCAATGTGTGAAGTTACTAAAGGACATAAATAGTTTATTTTAGTTTTGATCTAAGATATACACATTGAACAATTTTTATTTTGTCAAGTAATTAATTCTTTATTGTTCTGAATTTTTTAAGGGGGGGGGGTATGTAATAGTGGTCAATTTACTTTTGGTTGAAAGGTGTGTAGAGGGCGAGAAGAGTAATACACTGGGAAAGAAGAGGAATGGGGTGAGAATGAAGGTCTTAGGTTTATCCTAGATAAGTAAATTTAAACAGAATTTTTCTGTTTTTCTGCTTGGTAATGTTTGTATGTTTTTACATTTTTAGGTACAAATAAAGCCAATTATAAGTCTTCACATTTACAAACTATCAATAACAAATCTGTTAGTACTATTGTACTACCTACCAGATTTGTTTAAGAATTCTCTACATAAGATGTTTTTAAGATTGGACAAAGAAGTATAGAAAATGTCAATACCAGCCTCCCTGGATGCAGCATTATAAGTACAACACGATCTGATGAGGAACGAATTTTGTGTGTACATATCAATGATATCATATCATATCAATGATATCTATGTTGAAATGAACTTTTAAAACGCTGTGGATTACTCTCATTTCCTATATTTTCTTATCATTCAGAACCATTGCAAGGGTATTCACTATTTTTGTTGCTACAAGGTTTTCTTCTTTTTTATCGACAGAATCTCATAGACGAATTTTGCCAATGATCAGTTCTAAAAGTTTATCATGACAAATATAAAACAGATGGGTGACGGGACCGCTGACCGAAGTCAATTGAAGCAATTGCGAAAAGAAATCAAACGCTCAAACGTGTTTGAGTGTGTGCTCGTGCTAGTTGAGCTTAATTTGTGATAGACAGCTGTTCAGCTCATTTTAAAGATGTCGTCAGTCAATTAGTTACTAACATTTATGATAAGTGCGAAAAGAGGTCAAAACGGTACCGTAGTAATGCACAAGCCCATTGGGATGGCAGTCATTTGTGTCAGTAGTGTAATTGTATGTCCCGTATGTGACATGGGGCAAATTATTAAAAATAATAGGTCTACTGATCGATTTGTAATATGAGAGTCAAGGTGATCTGCAATTTGGTTGTAATTTTGCAATCCAAAAGCCTTTTGATTGTAGCTATAAAGATTCCTCAAACACCATTGCCGGGAAAGCATAAACAAAAATGATTGAATACTTATTCCCTAAAATTATTGCGGCAAAGGCACGGTTACTTTACATTTCAATTAAAAACTTTTACTGCTGATTATTGGCAAAAATTTATAGAATTAAGTATCGCTAAGGTCTTTTTAATTTTATTTATTTGGATATAGCATCAGTATACTGTAGGATTACCTGATTTGTGGGTTAGGCGAGTCACTTACCATTATGAATTGTTACTTATTTGTTTTCTTTACACAACATAAAATATACACACATGTCAACATCCAATATTATGACTGCTTTAAAATTCCAAATCAATTACTTGATATATTTTATAACTTAAAGCTGGCAACATCATAAAATAATCGATGACAACATTAAAAACTAGTTTGAATTGTGATAAGCGGCAGATGTTCGTACCGAGATGACGCCGGCACAAAAGCGGAAGGGTGGCGTTCAATTGGCACAATTGGGTATAATTGTGGGCGGAATGTCCGGGCGAGCGGCCCGGCCACATGCCCATATGAAACGAGATACAATTTGAACGCTCATTGCGACTTGTTTGCGCTGTTATTCCTTATTATACCTATGTTCTAAGCCGAATGTTATACAATACATTTTTAAAAGATGTCAATCAGAACGTTTTTTGGGAGACATCATGGTACATCCCTATACAACTGGTACATTATTTATTAACAACGGTCTTAAAAAGTATTTTTATCATTATATTTAAATTTACACGTATAAAAACGAATTCGGTAAAACATAAAAACAATTAAATGATGGTAATGAATTAAGACAGGATATTACAGAATGGTGAACTAGTAAATAAGATTTATAAGGAAATACCTTTTCATAATTTATCATTAATTCTTATAATCTGACGTATGTCGATTGTATAATAACTTCTATTTAATTCGATTAATAAATAATAATACATCGAGAAGTGTTTGCATTATTTCTTTATTGTATTCTACGAAGAGCGTTAATATTTTCCTTGAAAAACATTGTGGCTGAGAAATAGAAACTTTTAAAACGAATTAACAAAAACAGTTTTACTGAAAATAGCCCATTCGATTAATTTTACTGGCACAAAGAATCCTTTCTACATAGAGTAATAGGTACAATACTTCCTTTCAATTATTTTCAGCGAAGATAAATTTTAATATTGATTATTTTACTACCGCGTCTCTATAGGTTCCTCTTTCTTGTATCATTATACCTTAATACATAAATAAAGCACTTAATTCAATATCCTAGTGCACTTAAGTACATTTTCTTCCTCAATACTAAATCTCTAGAAGTAAAACAAGTTAAATCCAAATCCAGGAACTCACGATTGTTAAGTAAACCTTTCACCTTTGTGCCAACTATGATAAGAAATAGTTGATACCTAAACTTACCACATACGTACTAGAACCAATATTATGTAAGCCGAACTAGTCTTTATGCAAGTGTAGGTCCACTTTCTTTTCAAAATTGGCTGATCGCTATTTGTTATTTTTGGTACCATGGCAAAATAGCAAAAGGAAATCCTTGTTATTTTGTATATATCCTAGCTGAAGGAGTAGATTATAAAGCCACTAAGTCCATTTGTCAAACAATTAAGTGTTATATTTTTTTAATTAATCTTATATCTATGTATAAATCTTGTTGATTGACGGCAGCCGGCACGGCACTGCTTTATACTTCCTGGCAAGAAGACTACGAATTCTTTTGTCGTTTACAAGCTTATATTCGTATTTTTCATGATACCCACTCCTGTTTATAAAAGCCAGGTGGTACTTCAAATCTAGCCTTGAACTATGGCTGGGAAAAATCTGTCCAGCGTTTTAAACCTGATGCACAATTTGCAAAGAATCAACCGGTTTATAATGCATCATGTAGCAGTCACGAGCGCACGCAGCGCAGGGCGACGCGGAAGTCACACACTTCCGCGTGCCGCCATCTTGGCTTGCGAGATTCGCGCCTGATCTTGATGTTGGACGTCCGATTAATGCGTTAAACAGAACGAGTTATAATTATATATGGGATGCCTGATTTATGGTAATAGAAGCAACATTTCTTGACATATTATAAATAAATTACGTTGATGAAACACATACATCTCGTGTATTAGTTACACGACTTCACATTACTTTTATGTACCTGGAAAACTTCATAAGTAATTGAAGAGACTAAAGAAAAAGTATTATATTTATTTAATATCTAGTATTAAAGATAAAATATGTTTTGTCTTTATTAGTTATGATTAAAATAAGTGTAGGTGAAAGAAACGGTATATACAAAAATGTAAAATCATCATAAATAAAAGAGGTATGCGATCTCGTAATATATAGTAAGAGAATACTTAATGCAGGTAACGCTGTAACGTAATGAAATTATCACTAATTAAGTAATTCACATTAATTGCAATAGGAACGCGCAATCGATAAAGAAATTTACATGGCGCGTAATCGCAAACGCATTGTGTTGTGCGAACGTCGGTATCCTTACCCTCAGTTACGGAATACAGTGGTGGAACAAAAAGAGATGACCCACATTCAGGACCGGTCGTACGAGATCGGGTGCGCACCGTTGCACACATTACGTGTTAGAAGATGAGGTTATGCACAGACAGAACAAATGCGCTGAAGTAACGGAATACAGCGATGTGAATTTTCTCGCCCTAAAAGCTTTTTTGTCCAGTTTTAGCGATTTTACGCGCAACATGACGATTGTCGTGACTTGTGTAACTGTTGTCTTGGTTGCATTTTCGATAACTTTTCTAGAATACGTCCTCAATTTTAAAGATTGATATCAAAACATTGCATTCACCTTTTACCTGAATATTTCTTCGTATTATGTCAGGGAACTTTATAATATTCTCCTATAAAGTATATATTATCACTATAAGTAATTTATAAAATTGTGAAGTTAAGAGGATTATAATTTTTTTAATTTTGATAACTTTAGATCCTTGAGAACTGTTAAATCTTTGTTACCAATTGTATTAATCGTCTTAGCTAGTTCTGTTTAAGTAACAGATTACGTAAAGCGAGTACTATAAGCTACAATTACGATGCATAGATGCCCGGTCACCGGCTCCCGTAATGTCAAACAGGCATGAGGAAAGGCATAGCGGTGCGGGGGCAAGCCTCGCGGCTGCGTAATCCCTCTGCAACAGCACTCAGCACTTCCTGAAGGTGGCGCAAGCGTGCGAATGTCGGCCGTCGAGCATTTCGCGCTACTTTCGTAATTCGTTGCGTGGTGCGACCGGCCGCCTTGCCGGGCCCGCAGGAAGTAAAAGTTCGAAGGTAAGAAAGTAGGTCTCCGCTGTAATTGGCAGCGGGCCTGCATACTGATGTCTACGGTATAAATAGGCTGCGGGCACCTGTGCCCGTCTACCGACAGGACGTGAAAAATGACATTCCTACAGTTTAAAGAACAGGTAAATAATAAAACGCAAATGTTATGTCTCTGTTCATTTTAACCTTTTGCTTGCTATTTGTGGAAACGTTCATAGATACCAATACGCTCAGGATTGTTGACACTTCCGCGTAAGACAACATTCATTTAATAGTTACCATATTATACCAGTTTATTCCTCAGGCGTGTCTTTATTTATCTGAAATATATAATGGATATTATGGTTAATGATAAGTAAAGGTAGTTTTAAAATATCATGGATTTTCATCCGCATTAGAATGAAACAAAGAGGTGAAGATTAAAGAGTTCGAAGTTTTAAGCGAGCCGGTTAACAACTGTAACGGAGTCTTCCTTTTGAATGATATATCTTGACAATGATTGTTTAGTAATCGTATGTGACCATTTTGAGTTTCGTGCAACGTACGGTGCGTACACGTGTTACGCGCACGGCATGACATAAGTTGCGTAGGCAGCAACTGACCCAATCCGCTTCATAACTCTTTATTATGCTCCGGCGCCATGAACTGGGTCGCGACTCGCGAGATGCTCTGCAACTAATTGTTTGCGCAATTTTACAATTCATACCGTATCATTTATTCTATTGCTTCGTTTTAAAAATGGTATTCAGAATACATATTTAAAGGCGTTTTTAGATGTATGATTTCATTTTTAAAGTTTGCGCATATTGTGTGTCCATAATATCTATTTAAATCTGTCTGATTAATATCAAAATACATTACGATTGCTTTGGGTAGACCATCTCATGCAATGATATACTGCCATTAATTAAATTGATAAACCATTAATGACATCGCGTAATCTAAACGAAGACGGCCGCGGCGTTGTCGTTCAAATTCATCAAACACAAAAAATATGCAGATATAATCAGCGATGATGGCAGTTGATGAAATTGGGCGGCAGTGCTTCCCCGCAATAGAGGAAGTGTTGCTATCTGATGAGTAATTCTTACGACAACACCGCCAGCCTTGTGAAACCTCCGCTGTTTGAAATTATTTCTGAGTTCTGACACAAATTCTTTCGAAAGGTATCAGTGGGTATCATGCTTATGTTATTGTTAGTAAATTAACAACAACGAAGTGGCGTCAAATCTTCAACTACTTATTACACTCTACAAATTATGTGATCTTATGAGTTTTTGCATTAGAGGTTGAGAGGATAGGTCTTAGCTAAATAATGACTTGGACTAGGAATGGCACTACGTATGATCAAACATCTATAATTGTTTACTAAAAGTACCGTAATAAAATTACAAGTTGCCTAGACTGCATTTTTTTATATTCTATATTACTTATATTACTTATCTATGTTCTTGCATATATTTTTGAATGCGCCTGGTAATGTTAAAATTCAAAACCCTGACAAAAACGTCTGGTTTATTTAGTTTTTTTAGATTAAGCCCCGCTACTCACCAACCAGGTCTGCAGTTCCTTGTCGTTTAGAGGCATGATACAAGTTTTCAGCTTGCCTCAAACATTGTGTTGTACAAGCCGTTGCCGTTCCTCACCCAGAAATCTTAATCGTTCAGAGTGTAAAATTGATACGTAAGATTTTGTTTCCATGATTTTAGTAAACCACCAAAGCCAACTCAACGAAAAATTAAACTTATTTTTCGTTGAGTTGGCTTTGGTGGTTTACTTTCTTTAGGTTCAAATTTATCTATAGATAAGTGGACTTTACATATGAGGTGGAAAGAAATAAAATAACCCCTTATTGATAATAGTTCTTTTTTTATTAGTAACCTATCTTGCCTTCAATCAAATATAGTGTCTATTTGCTAATAGGGTTCAGAAAAGGTCACATTATATAACATGGAGCTTGGAGAGTTGGTATTGGCTGCAAAGTAACTTACACTATGGAGCATAGACTATGATAAGTTTATGTGTTTTAAAGAGGTTTTAGGCATGTTCCAGTTCTCTTATAATCTCTGAATCTGAGATTTCCTGAGATTAACTTTAACTGTATATTTTGTAAAATATTTTGTTAGTGTCTATTATTTATTTTATATGATACTAGCTGACCCCGCGGCTTCGCTCCCGTAGCATAATATTATATATAGCCTATAAAATATAGGCGTGTATACATATATGTTACTCGTGGATAAAGTAGCTTTCGAATGGAGAATTATGGGAAATTACAACCAAACAAACAAAGTTTTCCTCTTTATAAAATATGTGTAGATAATAAATTGTCATTTCAGTAATTCACAACAAATTAAAAAAAATTAAATATTCGTTGTAGAAAACTTTGTGACAAGAAAATAGCGTTAACGTTATACTAGTAGGAAATTCGCTGACATCAAAGGAAATCGGAAACCGGAAACACGGTAAGGGTTAGACCGGAGACGAGGCCCGTTTCCGGCGGAAGTGCGGCGCCAGGAAGGTGGGTAGATAGAGAAAATAAATAAATCGACGCCATATTGCCGGTCGATCAATAAATCCGTTTTGCATGTTTGTTACAGCTTCCGTCTCCTGTTTACTAGCTAAGTATTTTTTTCATATATAGTTTGTATTTTTATTTAGATTGATAAAGTTGGTTGTCGTATTTTACTAAAAGTTATCAAAAAACATATTTTAATAAAATTTGATTTAATTATAAAGATACTGAATGAATTGTCCTATTAGTGACGTTGCTTTCTAAAAGAACATTTTTATAAAATTCCTCTTCCTGTTTATGTACATGTTGGTTGTACTTAAATAGAAATAAAATATAATGAAAAATAACTGTGCTCGCTTCTGACGTAAATCGATAAATACGGAAGAGGAAATTTAAATTGTCTTCAGTAAAGAAACCCCAATTTCTGATGGAAAATAACGTAAAAATGTATTGCAAAGACGGGCCATTCTAAAGATGTTATAAATGTATATGTTCTGTATATTTTATATCTGTATAGAGACGAGGAAGGAAACAAGTTGATATTTGGCATGATACTACTCGCGAACTGGTTCTGCAAGTGGTATTCCGAAAACGAGATGACTCTGGACTTTCCGGCTTTGTTATTCTTACTTATGTTCGTAATATGGTTACTTATGCGGCATGAATCATTATAGATATAGAATAGAGCTAGATGAGAAATTTATTTAATACTATGCGGTACCGCGCACCTTCGCTTTTTATAATTACAGAATATAGCATTTCTCGGTTAATGAATCCTACTTCTATCTAACACAAAAATATTTTTTTAAATTAGATATAAATCGGACCACTAATTCCTGAGATTAGCGCGTTCAAATAAAGAAACTAAAATAAATCTGCACTCTTATATTATTTTTATTAGTATAGATTTGTTCGTTATTTGGGCTCTCTTCTGCTAGAATACTCAAAAATAAAATCGATTTATCGTTATTTTCTAAATAATCTGCAGTAGACAGTTTCTGCCACTCAACTGTATTAATGGTATATTCATTTAAATAACCATCACTACGAAATTTTCGTCCAATTATCTCTATAAAACATCAATTATCGTAAAACTCTAAATTTCTAAGTCGATATACAAAGCTTATTAAGCGAGTCGTCTAGTAAGCTTTAACTCATATATCCATGAAGATGAGCACTCACCGGAGGACAAACATGTTTTGTTGACGGACATCGGCTAAGGTCACACCACACGGAACAGACGAGCTCACCAGACAAGTCCGGAATACACTAGAACTTTTGATGTATATTGCAGAATTTTAAAATCCCTGAAAGGATTAAAAATTGAAACTGTTAATAATCATGATTTATACTGACACGCAAAAAATATGTCGTACAAATTACAATAGTATGCTTTAGGTCTTTTAAACGATTTTTATGTGATACTCTAATTCCTATAATTTCTACTGGACAGTATGTGGATTTGAAAAATGCACATTATGGTGAAAGATAATACCTCCATGTACAGATTTAAAGATGAAAATTGTCAATTAGTTTTCAGTTGTGAAAGCGGGAGTCGAGTATCTATACTTTGACACGAATCGGGTCAGTCTCACACGTCCGGGAAGATCACCACATCCTTACAAAGATAAGTGTAGACGTGATAGTGCGGTCACAATATTACGTTTTTGATATTTATTACAATATACAGTGAAACCTGGTTAAGTGAGACATCAAGGGACCTGCAATGTCGTTTTACTTATGGAGGTATTCCACTTACCCAGTGTCTCAGATATACAGGTATAAATAAATATTTGTCTCATTTGTGTTTACTCTGAATTTTTCTACAAAGAGTAGTTTTTGGCACATTAAATTCGGCACAAACTTCTTCGCGTGTCTTCCCACTTTCATAAACGGATATTAACTTCAGTTTTTCACGTAATGATAACGATTGTAGCTTTCGTTTTGGCATTTTTCAAATAAACATCTGTATGATAGTAAAGGGAAACTAAAACTGAAGAAGTGGGTAGAATAAGAATGAGTAAACAAACAATGTTATCTCAGTTACAGAGGTCTATGCATATAAAATTTACTCGCTGTCTCAGTTATAGAGGTAACTATGATGATAAATCGAAATAACAAATCCCAAATATAGAGGCTTACCTCGTCCCACTAACAGAGGTAATTCAGTGCCAAAGTGTTGGGACCTCAGTATGAGTTCCAGTTATGGAGGTTTCTCACTTATCCAGGTTCCACTTAACCAAGCTTCACTGTACTAACCTCATATTCCTTCATCTTCTTTGTATTAAGTCAAGAGCTACACTATCACTAATATTCGTTTTCACATACAATCATTTTGTAAGTAAAGTAAAATCCTATGCGAAGGAAGATAAATCTCAATGTGTTCCAAATGACAAATCTTTAGTTCAAAAAAACAATTTAATCGCCAAATAATTTGGAGTTATTCTTGAATTATTCTTGTACGGCGCGGGCGGATAAAATAAAATAAAAGAATGCATTTTTTTATAGACCTGTAATCGCAATTTTTTTAAAACTGTAATTATATTTATGCTACAATTTTAAAAACAGGATATTAAATTTAAGGTTCCCGAAAGTTATTCACTATATCAAGCTAATCCATTAATATTTCTACAGGTCAATAATGAATATGTATAAATAGGGAAAGAAGTCGCGTTGACCGCCCTTGGGGTCACTATCAAATAAGAGAACAGAATTAAACAACCATAAATTCCAGAATTATAAAAGAAAAAAGAAAGAATTAAAAAAGTTTTAGTACTTAAAACTATACATGAATATGTGGAAGATTAAAAATCCATAGAATACAGTCATCCGTATTTTATTTGTTGTAAAGAACAACTTGAGTTTCATCTAAGTAGATCCTTCAGAATCAGTGGTAAATTAAAAAATTATGTATGTGACTTTTCAAAAGAGATTACACAATATAAACGATTTGAGTTTGAATTTGAGATATTTTAATAATTTTAACGAATTTTGAAATGAATAATTAAATGTAATCACATTACAGAAATGTGATCTAGACAGACCATGACATTGACTGAAATGTGAATCATTTCGATTTGAACTCAATTAATTTCTTGCGCCTCCTACTTTTTGTGATACAATACAAAGTAACCTTACTTATCATTCACCATTTAAAAATGCTTCCTCCTTTCAAAGAATAGGGAAATATGGTTAATTATTCCTACGTCACAGTCTCAATCTTAAAAGGTAAATTGTTTATGATTGTTTTTTATTGTTTATAATTAAACATTGATATAAATGATATAGGTATACTCATTTGATAAGCGTATTATTTAGTATCTAATATTATCAATGGGAAACAGAACGTTGAAAATCTAACAAGGCTTACTGATAGTCGATAAATATCAGCTGTCACATAAAATGATTCCACAAAAAGGAAAAATTTTACAAAAAAACTACTTATAACTGACGACTTTTTACGATAAGCATATAATAAAACGAAGATATAGATGATTTCGCAAAATGATCAACAATAATCAGCATAACTTCGATATAAATAAAATCAAAGTGAAGATATGGAGATATATAATAAATGTAACAGTTAGCATGTGCATACAGCGTGAACGAGTTGTCCAATTGGTAGAGATTGCGCGTTTCCGCTGCGGACACTTCCTTCGATAACCAAGACCGAGGTACTCACATACCATCGCACTTAACGGTCAACGTACTCTAACTACCTCCGAGAAATAAAATCGGCCTAGGTCATAGACGCCGTCGAAATAAGAAAATGATTGCCTCCAATGTTCTCTTTTCCGCTGTAGCAACTATAGATAGATCTGTTTATTATGAATTTCTAATTGTTACACATATTTTCTCTTTTTAACCGACTTTCAAAACAAAAGAGGAGGTTATCAATTCGACCGTATTTTTTTATCTATTTTCAATTTAACAAGATTTTGCGCAGACTTTGTATAGATTTCAACAAAAATGAAATAAAAGTTATTTTCTAGAGCGAGGAAGTCGGTTCTATTTTTTGTCAAAAATTTTTATATGCTTGTGAAATTGGGTAAATAATACTTTTATGTTTTACTACGGAATTGACCAAATGGGGCACTTACCAATGATTAGAATTTTATTCATGAATAAACTGTAAAAAATATTGATGTTATCAAAGAATATGAGGAAAAGATAAAACATATTTTAGGAATTGTATACCGATGCAGGTTACTATAATTTTTCTGTAATACTTACTTCCACAAAATAGCGTCGCTTTATCTTTTAAATGCAAATTATGTAATTAAGTATCTCTGATAAAAAGTTTTGTGAACCGAACTACGTTTATAATAAGTAGGTACCTATTATAACTTAATATTAACAATTATTATACAACAGACGAATATTGTACATCTACAAATATAAGTTCTAGCAAAATTATGCGTTGGACATTGAAGAACGGTTCCAGTTTGCAATACCTAGACGTTCCGTTAATAAAACTAGAGGGACCAAAAATATTTATATTTATTCCTCATTTTGTTCTCTTATAAATGACCTTTGTAAATACCAATATAGTTTGGATGAAAAAATAAACTCACAGACATAGATCGATCTTATTCTTTTCGAAGCGGATTCAAGATAACGAAAAACGTGGAAAGGTCAAAGATTTCTGATAAATTATTTCAACCGTTTATACCTGTCATAATCTTATGTACCGAACCAGAAACACGGTAATAGAAAAATATACCTATTAATTAATAGTAGTGATATGCTAATGTGTTGATGGCTATTTTTTATGTCAATTTTACACATAGTAGGGCATAGGGCTTACGAAATATTTTTTATGAGACTAAAAAGTAGCCTTAATTGTTTATTTGGTTTTCCACAAAATATCCTTATGTACGTAGTCTGTTTCACTATTTCACATTTTTTTTCAGTATTAAGTTGCAATTGCGTCACTATTCGTAATAGAGTTTACAACTTACATTTAGGGCGAATTCACAATATCCGTGAATTAGCAAAATGTTATGTTGCTTAACGGCGAGAGATTAAAAATACGCGTTCGCTCATATCAACGAAATATGGACAAATTTAGTATCAGACATTGCCGTTAAATAAATCATTGGTTACCCTACAAAGGAAATAGCTGAGAGTGGCGAGGTGCGAGGCGACAGCGGAAGCGGCGGCCGTTCCCACGACATCATCCGTTACTTCACCTCGCCTGCATGTCTTGCACTGCTTGCATACCATGACTTCCCTTGGACGGCATTCCGGAACAAATATTTTTTTGAATTGTCTAGCCTAACTCTTTAGTAAACTAACCTAACGTGTACTCTTGAAAATATAAGAGAAAATCGAAGTTAATCATTTCTGACTAATCTAGTTTTAATGCTATTATGTTTTCGATGATAGGAATTAGGATATGTTGAATCCTATAATATTTAATTGAGTAAGTATTGCAAAGAAAATTATTTTTTCTGTATGTATTTGTTATATTTAAAATATAGAAACGCGTTTTTCAGGAGTAGGGACACAAAACAAAGTAAGATTTCAAATTCTTAGTATTGAGACATTGCTCTAGTTATTAACATCGTTGGCAACAAATGTTAGGGCTGATATGTTGCTTACAGTTCCAATTTAGATTGTTTATAGCACGCATATTATCCAGTTCAATTGATGTCGTTGTTGGAGTCTATGAACAGTGCCCACAAACTAACAGCTGATCTCATTGTTTAGTCTACATTTGAGCGCGGCAGTTCCGTATGATTGAAATTATAAAGCAACATTGTGATTCTTTGCTTGAGAAAATCATAACATATTTGTTTACTTTTGACGTTGAGGTTGAATGAGTGTAAGCTCCTGCTTATGCGAATATACATAGTATCAAAGACGAGTAATAACGTTAAATGTTTATAATTTTAAGGTTAGAAGGCCATTCATTACATGATGCGTTTTGAAAATTTCATATAACAAAACACTTCACAAAAGGTCGTGAGATCTCATTGCATTAAAAAGTTCATGATCGACAAAAATACTGTTAACCAAATGCGACATCTATAGCATAGCGATGTATAATTAACTGATTTAAAGTATAATATTGTAATATGGATGCGCCAGCGGCGAAGCGTGACCGCTGTTCCCGAAGGAGCGGAAGTCTTGCGCGGTTCCGGAGCCACGACCCGGAGATCCGGCCGATACTTGCCACTGCCCAACCGTTTCTTTTTAAATTATGTCGTTATTACAGCGCTGTATCGTTGTGAAACTTCATTACAAATTAGTACATGATGTTTGTCTTTTCTACGGTTTATACTAAATTAATGAGTTTTCAAAAATTAAGAATTTAATTGATAATTCTACATACCTTTTTCGATACGAACTAGTATTTAGACTTAAGCAAGCATGTAGTTTAATAGGATCGCATATTTGATCAACTAAAAACTTTTTTGATTTTTGTACGTTTTAGGTTTTAGTGTAAATATTTTATGGATTCTGCCAGAAATTGTCAACTTGATAGATACAGATAGCAGGATACAAAAATATTATGAGGATAAACCTTGATTGGAAATTATTATGTCTTCTATCAACAATAGAATACACACATAAACGCGATTTCCTTCCTGTTATAGAAGGAAAAATATTAACTAGATAACATTATTTCCATCCGTAAAATGATTTTGTACTTTTACAGCAAATTCAGTCCTTAAATCTTGACATAAATAGGTGGTTAATGTTTTCTAACCATATTATATAATAAGTATTGCGTTTCATTGTACACAGGGCTGTGGCTGATAATATGTATTATATTTTTGTAGTGTTTGTTGTTTCGAAGTTATGGCGTCGCTTACAGATAATACCGCAGGTGCAGGTTCGGAAATATTTAACCCACTTCCACCAGTATTATGTAATAATCCAAGACTAAAAATCGACCCAGAAAAGGTTTGTTATATATTAGTAACTTTAACGGCCGCCTGATGAAAGGCAAAGGATGAAGGACAAAGGTCACTATATTTTTTTTTTAATTTTTCAGTTATCACTAAGCAATCTATTCAAAGATAAACAGAAAAGTCCACGAAAATCAGTGACCGTTGCACAACATGAGCCGTTTAATGATCCTGTCCCTATGTTCCCTTTGCATATAAGTTGGTCACCAAATCATTTTTGTTTTGAGCTCACTCACGAAGTAACGATTTGTAAATTACGGTATATGTTTGTGTTTCAATTGACATTCTCGTTTTATTTTGTTAAATAGATGTGACAAACTTATACTTTCAGGATTTGGAACCCAGGCAAGCGCACCATTTATGTGCAATGTTGTGGGTTATGGGATGACTCGGCACGTCTTGGTGCTAGCTGGAGAACGTACCCTCGCACTAGATTTCGTCTAGTACCTGGTTTCGGAGGCATGTTATACATAAAGGCAACTCCTAGAGATCGATCTCCGATACCTTTGGCTCACATAGCCTTGCAAATAGCCGCGGCTTATTTGAGAGATAACGTCGTTGGGTACTTTGAAGTACCACTGCTTGTTAAATTTATGACGTATGTACCTCCTTGTCTTATGGTGGAGGAATGAATTAAATGTGTAGAGGTTCTAACAGTGCAGAGAAACAAAGGGCAAAGCATGTAAAGAAGGAATATTTTTATATATTTTGTGCAATTTATTATTTTTGTATTTAAAAAATATAACTTTTTTTATTGATTTGTTACGGTTTCTTTTACTTCATAACGGTAGGGCGTGGGTTTAGGACACATTATTTGAATTTTACATTATATTCTTCGTGTACTTGGCATTTAAATATATCCATCGAATACTTTTGTCTCTTTAATTAACACCAATAACTTGATATTCCTATGATGTTGTTCGACAACTTTTTTTCTTTTAAGTCGATCGCGATGTGATTTTTTATCCGGTATATAATCGAACGTCTCCTCGTTTCGTTTTCAAGTTTCCTTATGACTTACGTCATGTTTGGAAATATTTCTCAAATACCTACCCAGGAGAGTCGTCGCTCGGAATAGCAATCAAGACGAATCACGAGTCGAGACCCTCGGCTTTGTGTGTTCATGTGTTATATTAGAGTTAATAATCTCGTCGGTGACTCACAGAGCCGACCGCCTTTGTTCACGCGTAGAAAGCTCCTGTAACTTGCAAGTGACTGTGACTGATGAGGCGAAACGGATGTTTGCTACAGTACACCTATTATGAAACTGCACTTGTAGTCAAACAATCTGATTATAATTTAGGTCATAATGTTAGGATCTCAAACATCATTACCTCACCCAAATCGTAGGTCTGCTGATAGTCTTGATGTTACTAATTCTATAACTAATTGTTTAAAGCCACTACAGATTTCTCATGAACAACAGAATATGACGTTTAGACTCATCGTCCTTTTTTAATAGTTTGATAGTGTTTATACAAAAAATCTCTTTCTTATAGTAGGTTCTGGCGTGGGCTTGGTGCAAGAAATAGATTTTACGAGTGCGTGCGGCGCGATATTTACGCATGTTTACACTTTGGACATTTTATAGGCTCAACGACACCGTCACTGCATCGTAGTAACATTTTGAGAATGTTGATACCCAGCTTACTAGCTAGGAACTATACTTACATACGAGACGGGTTTATGGGACCCGTCCACATAGTGGATACACTTGACTATTAATAGCTATAAGAAACAATGTATAAACTATTTTTATTTTTTTTAAAAGGATCCTTTCTACGAAAATACACACTACATCTACGTGTTAAACTTCTAACCGCAACTGAAATAACCCTACATTTTCCCTTTGTATTTAATTTGATATTACAATGATACCGTTAAAGGACACCAATTACTTTGGTTACGAATGTTTATGAGGCCTTGTTAATAAGAACACCAACTAATATAATCATGACCGCGAAGAACCGAGAAGGGACAATCACTCTGTCCAGCGATAAGGCTTCCGGGTGCAGATTGATGCTGATTGGTATTGATTCCTGTTATTATTAACCCGCTGCTCGCTAGCAAAAACGGCCTGACAGAGCACTGACCGCTTAAACTAAATTGGCATGAAACATTTATAAAACTAAGTTATGAAAAAAAAACAATAATAATGATGAACACTCTTTGATCTCTATCTGATAGCTAGATAAATTGAAAAATCTTTCCAAGCCCGTTAATGAAAAAAAATGTCTTTGGCCATTTAGTTTTACCACGTCGCCTCTGATGTTCCACCGTTCGGAACACAAATTATCGACTCAGTTTGATCCCACGGCTAAAATAAAATATCATATTTCCTGTCAGACGGGCGAGCTTCAGCATTCGAGTGTCTTTTTTCTACATTTTTTCAGGTCGCCGCATTTTTTAAAGAACTGCGACGCACATGTTTGTTCAACAAACGTGACGCCTCCTTTTGATTTTTTTTATCTAGGCGGGAGTAAACGTTAAGGGGATTACGAAATTGGCATTATTAAAGTAGCACTGCTGTAACGTTTCTCTGTGCAATGCAGTTAAAATAATTATAAGGAACTAGTTAGTGATCAATATGGTATTGTCTATTGCAGTTACAGCAAGCGTGGCGGCACTTAGCGGGTGCATTAGATTGGTTGTATTGTGTGTTGCGCTGCTTCTCACGGCGGCGGCGGGTTGCGCGTCGGTTCCGTGCGCCTTGCATAACGGCCAAAGCACGTAATACTCCGTAACACCGCGCATTATGCATGTAGGGCGCGTGTCTAGAACGCGTAAGCCCGCTATGCGGCGCTAATCTACCATCAAAACACCCATAGAAGACGACTATATACATACTATAATATTCCAACGTATGCTTTGTGTGCTTCATTGTGTTGCTGCAGATGTATTTAACAGCTTAATAAGATATGCCTTTTTAGGCAGGGATATCCCTCATGGAACGGGGAAAAACAGTATGGTAATTTGTTAACATTTCCCTCACAAGAAACACGGGGATTAATTATTTGGTATTTATAGTCCTTGCGATAGACAATAAGTACCTACCCTAATAGGTATATAAAGATTTTTATTTAGGAAATAAAATGTATTTTGATTTATGGGGTATTAAAACAGAAGTTAAGTTTTATAATAATATAAATTCGTTGTAATAGTAAGGAACTCACTGATCTCTAAGATAGTAGTGATGACACTTTAGACATCTTTATCTAGTCAGATGGCACATGCTGCACAATTGTGAAGCTACCACAATGGCACCCGGTATAGAGTTACGATGACTAGCGCACGAGACACGTCAGATCAGCAGATAAATACCCAAATATCGCTTCTGACAACAAAAGATCGAATTGCGAGGTTGCAATCGAATCCGCAACCATTCCTCGGAAGCTCCGGCGCCAGCTGCTGAGTTGGTATCAAATTGCTTGCAGATAATAAAGGATTCTTTAATACGAAAAATGCTGAACGAATCGGAGGCATGTTCGAAACGTTTTTACGCTAAATAGAGTCCAAACAGAGGCCCAGTTGTAATGTACACCGGGTACGTCTTAAGTCAAATCGAAATTCTCTTTGCCTCTCAGTGCAATCTCATGTTACGCGTAACAAATTCACGTTAATGGTCGAGTGCTTGAATACTTATTGCATTTAACAATTTAATAATGTGGTGTTATGGTGTTCACAGTCCAAACGTAGGATACGTTTGGTTGTTAAATAGTCTACTAATAAGTTCAACATTATTACATTTACTCTGGCTGTTTCTGGTTATTGGAACCCCGTTATTTGAATTCTTCTTTATTTTTTCCACATTGCCAACATAATCAAGGAATTTATAATCTGAATAAAATTTTTACTTCACTAGCAATGAAAATCGAGCACGGAAGTATCGGCCCGGAAAACCGGGAACGGACGAGTTCTGGATCCGGCCCTCTTCGTCCGGTCTGTAATTACTACCCATTCACTGATTTTACCACATTACGCTATTCTTGAAACTTATATGTAAATAAATATTCAAGGACATTTATCACTACGCCATCTTGTCCCAAACTAAGCAAAGCTTGTACTATGGGAACTAGATAACTGATAGACATACTTTTTTAGATACATGCATACTACAGATAGATTAACACCCAGACAGTAGAAAATTACAATGTTCATCACATAATAACTTTCTACTCGTGGGGACCAAACCCACATCCTTCGGCGCAGTACACCATTCCCACAGCCTCTTCGCCAATCGGGTCGTTATAGTGTTATCTATATGTGTCTATCTGCTATTTTTCTATTAGAGAGCAAACCAAGGAGCATGCCGGGCACCTGTGATTGACCCGAAGCGATTATTTCAACCCTGCAACCAAAAATGTTAATACTTTGGTTATGTTACTTTGGTACAAATGAAATGTGAACACAACCCGTCTTATTTCTTTATTTACTTTTTACTATTACTTCACAGAACTACATATTTACTTATTTTGTCTCAATAACAACATTTTGCACTCTAATGTTAGGTCTAAACATAATATATTATCTAACTGAAAAAGTTAATAAAAGTGGAAATACTTTAATTACAAATCTTAAATATAAACAACAGTCATAATTATAATCCGTTTATATTTTTATGGGAAGCCGCGGGAGGGCGCGTGTTTTATAAATATTATTACGCCATTACGGTTTGAATGGGCTGTATCGATGACTATGTGAAGATTCCTTACAAATACTATAAAATCCAAATTAATACTTAATAGAGATCATTAAACTGAAGTAGTAATTACTATTAAGATAAACAAGATGCGAGTGCTACTTGTTAATTGGCGATTAATAAGGTTGGAGGGCGGACTGCGGAGTATATTAATAATTGAAAAGTAAAATCTTAAATTAAGTATAATTTAATTCTTAAATTTTCTGCTCCTCCATAAAGGTGACATAATCTTTATAGATTAAACTCTCGATAAATAAATAAAGAAAAAAGCTTAAATAACTAGTTAAAGTATCTTTCTTTAACTCCCAAACTAAGATAGCAACAGTAGAATTGGCAATAGAATTATTGTATAAGCACACATCTACACCATTTAAATCGATAGATTTGACGTAAAATAGTTACAGAGTATGTGAAGTGTCCACACGTGTGGTGTCGGCAGGACGAGTGTACTAGCAGAATGTTTCTGTTCTCGGAATCGGTTTAATTTGGTCCATGACGTCAGTTCCCTGTCGTCCGACCACTGCTGTTTCCTCAGTCTTCCGTGTCTAATGATTATTATTGACTATTTAAGTCTTCCTGCAACTAGATGCCCGTCCTTCAGATTGTGGATATTTTTCGCTTTGTACATCCTAAAATGCATTTTCAGACTAAATTTTTTTGTGGCCAACGTGTATTTTTGATAAACTTATAATGCATGGAATGGTATAAAATAATGTGTTATCTGCAATCGACGATTTCCTTCGTCAAAACATTTGCAACATGCTATAAAAAGTATGATCTGCGCTAAATCAATAATGCTCCATTGGTAAGATAAATATCGCCCGCAGTGCCATAATAAGCAACAAGGAACTAAACACAGGGCGATAATAAATAGCTGTTTCACGACACGACAGATGTAGGAACAATCGGCACTGCGGGACGTCCGAGGTTATGACGCCTCATTGACTCTGCAATCGATGTACATTCACTAACAACCCATTATTTTATCCTTTAAAAGTAAACAGGGATACTTCATTCATTTGCACAACGGTTTGTCCTGTTTTGGCCTTCATTGATAATTCCTACGGAATTTTCGTACCAGAACTCGCCTATCGTTAATGATAAATTCAAATACCTATTTTCGGCACACGTGATTTCGCACATAATAAAGTAATTTGCACGCCTCATTCGTGGAATTTATTTTGGGATTCTTGTTATATGTATAAACATTAAAAAAAAAGTCTTTTTTCCCTAATTCCCTAATGTAGCTGTAAAATATTGATAGAAAAACGCTAAAAGGCTTGACGAACCCTGATTGGAAACACATGTCGCCACCGAACTATGGAACAAATTAAAAAACAATCACCAGATCATTTGAGTAAACAGAAAAAAGGTTAGGCGTCACTGCAACTGGGACATTTGCTGCCGTAAATATACGTGGTTAAGTTTCAAAGCGAATCAGGTTGGAACAGAGTTTCGGTAAGTCATATTTTTGTAGAGCAACGTATACGCGGACGTTTTTGTTCCAAGGGCTTCGAGAATCTCGGCGTGGGAAAGTTCAGTAAGGTCAGGTGGTAGCACATGTGTTCCTTAAATGTTTGGAGGTTTAAAAATAATATTTAACAAAATACGAATGTAGGTGCTGAACAGACATGAACATTATCTTCGCGGGGGGACTTGCCGCGCCTTACTCTCGCCTGGTGGTCCGTAAACAATAACAAAGCATTATTTTATCGTAGTTATGATGAGCATGGTTTATATTGGAGTATCTTTAAATGTGTGGTTGCGCCCCAATCAAATTAAAATCGCCGCCTATCATGTACACTCGTTTAATTAGCAATTTCGTGGCATTAACATTTCATAATATGCACTCTACGTCTGCATTTTCATCTTTAGTGCGTTGCTTAACGATTAACACATAACAATCTACATAAAGCATAACAGAGTGGTAAATTGACTTCTAGGAATAATGCATAGATGCACCATAGTCGTTGCTCATTCTTGGCGAGTGATATATTAAGAAGAATGTCTTTTACACAAAAAGTTAATCTCGCGTCCAGACAACGCCCAGTATTGGCTCCCGTTGGTTACTCGAGCCCGTGGGATTGAAAATATAATGGACTGGAATTTGCGACGTGGGTGTCCGTTTTGCACGCATAATGCACAATTTTTTATATCCGCATACTCTGAGTACTTTTTAAACTCATTGAGGCGTTATAATATTGGTTTTGTGAATGAATCCTCAGTGTAAACATGGTCAATGCAAGCTTATGTCGATAAGATGCAACGCGTGTGCAGAATCTTTCGTTACGACATGTGTTCAAAAAACTTTTATATATTATCTTCTTTGAGGATTTCTGTTTCAAACGTATTACTGTCTCTTCATTATCTGAATGATTTGGCTTGTTATTTTTATACATTTTGATTAATTATTGAATATAAGGATTTATCTATATGAACTTAATTCCATGGCCATTGGTGACCCAAAATGGATCTTGACGTCCGAAGCGAAAGACTTCATTTTTTTTCTATCTTGCGCCATTCCCTTCCAGTTGTTAGCATTCAATTCGTGCTCGTCTGCCTCAACGCGACCAATCCAACTATACCTGGGTCTACCCACTGGTCTTCAACGCCTCAGTTGTTCCGGGTATGCTATCCCTTTGTCAACGAATTCGTTGAGCCTTGTATTCGCTGATGACATTTGGCTGTGCTCCTAAGGTCTCAATCTCAGACTTCAGGATCCACCCCCGCATGATTTTGCGTTCCGTCACTAACACAATCACTGTTCATGCATATTACATGCATGAACAGTGATCAGAAACATTTTCATGAGTATTTTTCAAGTATACATAACAATCTTAAGATATAATTGAATTGGTTACAATTAACCATAACCATAACACAAATAGGTAATTAACAATTTAAATATTTTGTCTGATTCGAACGCAGTCACCAAGGAAATAAAATAATACCACGCGGTAGTAAGTGTTAGTCAGAATCGCTGACAATGATTAATACTTCCTTTAAATATGTACTTGACGCCTACGCTTTAGATATCTATCATCTCCACGATACTTGATTATGTAAATAATGAGTAAGATCTTTATAAGCTGAGCCAAATACATGGAAAGTATTAAAGCATATGATTCTTAAAAATGCGTGTAAATTACCTAAGATCTATATAGTTCACAAAAAAGTTTAATTGTCACTTCTTGATGTTTAATAAATGTGAAAATAGTGTGAAAAAGACTTTAATGCTTTTTTTAAGCAATAAAGTCTTATTAATACTTTAACGATTATTTGTTTTAAAGCTATTAATAAAAACTTTATTTCATTTACAACCGGTTTCGAAAAATCACTATCATGTATTATTTCTTTTACCTATGATCTGTATTAAAATATTAATGCGGAAAATTATTATTGTAGCAAGCAAGTAAAGATTATTTTTATTATGTTTGTTCTAGAATGAGATTGTTTTTAATTTTATAATTAGATTTTTACATAAGATACTTACTGAACAATACTTTTTCTTTTTTAAATGTGGATAGTAAATACATAGGTTTATAAAATTAAATAAAAATATTTAGATGATTACTTAATAAACAAAAATCACTAATGCTGCGTCACTATATAGTAAGGTATTTAATTATTGAATATATTATTCAAAATACGGAAGCAATAATAATTTAATCTTGGTTTAGGTCAAGACCAACAAGTTCAAATCTTTTATTACCTCATTTACCGTTGACGGAAACCCTTATAAAGTTCTCATTAATTACTTAAAATAGGAAACTCAACAAGGTCCATCTCTATTCAAGCGCAGGCTCGTAATGTCTAATAAATTACCGTTAACTAAGGTAAACTGGATACCTTAAACCTTCAAAGTAACCTTAAACAATCGTCATCTATTCTTGAAATTTAGACAACAGTTATAATCTTCCACGATATAAGAATGTAAAGCTCCCAAATTAGTAACTTTTTTTAAATCCTTCATTAAGAAAGAAGGTATATAAACAATGTTATTGTTTATGAAGTGGGACAGTTGTCGGAATCGATATTCATTAAAGTGTTACATAAGTGCGATAATAGTTACACAAGCTGAGAGCTGAGTTACGTGGAGAAAGCAAGGTGGCCTTGGCAGTGAACAAGCGGTTACGCGAGTCGCGTCGCGCAATAGCCGCGCCCCTCCTCTACGAACTAATGAGATTTACTTTTTTATACAATTACTGCTGCTATCCCGCGGTTTCTAAGTCACGATTAATATTTAAAGGTTCGGAATTAATTGACACAACATTCTCAAATCCGAAGAATAGAAACTGTGCTATATATTTATTTTTTGAAAATGGGTGCAGATTTTATTGATGTGCATGAAAAAAATATAAATACATCAGATTTTTTAGGTAAACAATATCATTTTAAGTGTTAAATTAAAATATTTCTACTGCTCGTCACTCGTCATGTTCTGTTGTGTTTAGGGGTAACGTTTTTATCCACAAAGCGTGTGTCCACTTAAATAATATATGATACAACGTTATTTTCTAAACAATCTATCAGTCTAAGCTCTTTATTTAACATGACATCGTCATAATTCAACCGGCGCAAGAAGATTTTACTGGGCCATTTCAACATCGGCAAGATGCTGCGTTTTGCACTTGTTTTCACACAAACAATACTTTCATTGTCAATGAACTTGGAAAGCGGGGATGCTCATTGTCATTAGATGCGGAGAATGCACTCTCGCTCCGTTACGTGTAAAATCATACACGCGAATGATGCAATTATTGCTTATGCTGAGGATTCTTGTAACAAAATTATGTTAACGAATTCCGCTGAATTAATCTATATACCTACAATGCGCTCATTGTAGGTATATAGATTAATTCGTTCTAGGAAAATACCACACGTGATCTATCGTTATTATCCTTACAGATCGATTTATGTAAAATATCGAGTTTGTTATGTTTGATCCTGATTTACTTATGAACTTATTAATCATACGCAACGGATAAAGAATTGTGATACAAATTAGCTTATTTTTGGTTACGGTAGGAATAAATAACATCGAACTTTTGCCAATATTATCAACATGTTAAAATTAATCTAGGAAAAAACGTATAGTCCTTCCTAATTAATATGGAAATTAGTCTAAATAACGGTATAGTGTAATTGAGAATGCGACTTTTATGTCAGTACACGAGACTGTGTGTTCGTTAACATTATTTGGATGCACACATAGCACCGGTTGATAGGAATTACTTATTGCTCATCATTGTTAAAGTATTACCTTCTTACCAAAACAAAAAAGAGCACTTTTTTCTTTGACGTCAATTTATTCAAACTTACATATATTTATTTATTTATATATTTAACAACAAAATATTAAAATCGCAATTGTCAAGTGTTTCATTCAGCTAGACATGCATTGTTGCAAAATGTTCCTATAAACTTGCGAAATTAATATATTTTTAAAGCTACTAAATTTCGTAGTGCACCCAATAAAAATGCACTTGTTCTTTAACTTTTTCTCAATAGTAAGGGTATGGATTAATTACCCTTTAATACGGCTTCAGGGTTCAGGTGACAGCTACTCCTTTGAGCTGTGGGAAATCGTGGGTGTAGTACCCTTAGCTCTCGCACTCGACGCTCCAATGACCACGAAAACTGCTTTGTGATGAGCTTTAGGAAAGGCATTGAGTCGACTGGTCTGGAATATGCATTATCATTAAATCATAATACAGGTACAGCAATAATTGTTGCTTAAATGAAGCACCATGGTGTGATTGAAAGCTTTAAATGGTATCCATTTTCGCGCAAAATAACACATTAACATAACCCTCTATCGTACCCTTAAACGAAAACGTCGAGTTACTAATAATCTTGTATATATTATTGTTTATATGTATTAATTTATAATTTCTTCAACTGAAATTAAAGGTAAATAGAAAAACCTGCTAACTTTTACACACAAGTCAAGTAAACATCCTAGACATTGTTATGGCCACAACTATAATA
Source organism: Phoebis sennae (assembly GCA_001586405.1). Lineage (NCBI taxonomy): Eukaryota > Metazoa > Arthropoda > Insecta > Lepidoptera > Pieridae > Phoebis > Phoebis sennae. The sequence continues at coordinate 502,925 of LQNK01001564.1, read as the reverse complement.
TATATACCTACATAAAATAAAATATGTATACCTACAATTGGGTGGCGGGTATTTAACTAACGCTTAAAAGAACGTAACTACTTAGCTTAGTAATAAAACTCATCTCCACAGTTTTCATCGTTCTCAATCAGTGTTCACAATAAGAAAGGCTCAGGAAGCTCGCTCCATTGGCGGCGTCGTTACGCCAGCCCTTGAATGTAATCCGGACGCCATCTGACGGCTTCTTCGTGACACCTACAATTGTTTACATGTATAAATTAACTATTTAAAGACTTTATACGAATAAACAAGGAATTTTATACCTTTAACGAGTATCTATTAGTATTATTTTTGTTTAGATTTTTTTCAATAAACCTTGAAATGTACATGAAAAAGTGTGATCAATCTTAAAAATTATGCAGTTAAACGAATATTCATACGGTTTTTTAAGTCGGCAAAAGAGAAGTCTTATTGCAAAATGGACTTTTTTTATGAATAACTTTTCAGGTATTTGACGTGATCTCGCCTGATGGTAAGCTGAAATGTAGCCATAAGTGATTCACTTTATGTCTGCCGATATTCTATTCTATTTACATGTTTTTTGAAGACGTCTTCACTATCAAGGCATATGGCGGTAGATTTTTTATTATACAGATGTTGTTAACATTTAAATTTTGGCGAATTCAACGATTGTTTACTAGCCAAGACTAATATTAGGTCTTAGTATATAGAAATAAAGTCATAATAGACTTTATCATACTGACGAAAGCATGTCATGAATAACTTCACTACAATCCTTCAATTAAGTACATAAAATTAAAATTTAATTAGACCGACCTTTAACGACCACAATCTTAGCGTTGATTTATACCTACTTAATAAAAATTTGCTTCCGCTCTATCACTCAAATGTCAAGTTCCATAAAAATAAACTAAAGCCAAGTGGGTCAAATTACGATCGAACACAACTTCCAGTTATTACGTCAAATCTAAATAGTTTTCAAGCGGTTTCCGTACAAGTCGAAATTAACTCCGCTCAGTAGTAATTAATCATGGACCTTGACAATCTCTTATCGTACAGGGAAATACGTTGGAAATTGCTTAATCCACTCACATCCGCGCAGCCCATCGATTATATCATATTTTATTAGTTATAGGACTAACTGGCTCTTCTTTTGACTTCGATTCCAAGGTATATGAAATAAAAATCAATTAGGTATATTCATTCACTGAATAAAATAATGTTAGCTATTAGTATGGCGTACCTACTCTCGATTAAATTATAGCAAGAGATTTATAAAACTCACACTCGATCTTAAACATGTATGTCTTCTTTCATAACAATAGCTATTTATTAGAGCTTCCTTAAGTGTCATAAACTTTATAATTTTTTGGTATATTATAAAAATAATAACATCGATTAGTATGATCAGCCTAGATTATTGAAATATGCGTGTTAACAAACATAAAACATATTATAAAACGTATGAAATTACAGAACGTAAAAAATTAAGGCAAACATTTATGCATACCGTGTATGAGATTATCTGTTTCTTTTCCTCATCTTAATACAGGGAAATCAGAATTTATATTACGCATAAGATAAATGAAAATAGCAAATGCCTAATAGTAGAGGTGATATGATAACAAAGGGTATTACTAAAATCGATTCACGTTTATGGACGTACTTATCAGTTAAAAACATAAATAAGGAAAAATAATTCAGTCCTACCTCCACCTTTTTCGAATTGGGTTTAAAAAATGAAAACCATCTACGAAATCACAAA
>LQNK01001564.1:490194-500419 GCA_001586405.1 Phoebis sennae | reverse complement strand
AGATGATATGATAACAAAGGGTATTACTAAAATCGATTCACGTTTATGGACGTACTTATCAGTTAAAAATATAAATAAGGAAAAATAATTCAGTCCTACCTCAAAAACCATCTACGAAATCACAAAAAATGAAAGAAATTTACCGTGCAAAGACAGGGCTGGTTGTTAGTTCAATACATAGAGGATGTGACAAAAAAAGTGGTTAATGTGGCACCTGTACATAGAAAAATAGATATATTACTGAACATAAAATATATTTTTCTGAACCGTCATAACTTCTTCTATCTGCAGGTACACCCAGTATGCCCGTTGAATGTTTGAATGATGAAGCATTTTTTTAATGAAATCAAATCAAAGTTTATTGTGATCATAGTTCATAGGCAAAATAAAATTGTGACGGATAACCTCTGCCTTATTTGCATAAAGTTTTACTTCTTTTCACAAAATCGAATTATCATTTCCCTTCTTACGTATATATGGAGATAAAAATTAATTAAAAGTCAGTAAGCATTAGGTATAAACGATGTGAATTGATTTGGGGTGCGTCATCGTCAATCTACAGTAGTTATCTAATTAATAATTATTATCGTATTAATGCTAACGACATAAAGATAACATTTAGATTGCTAATCCAAAGAAATTGTTAATCTAATCAATTTGCCATAGATAATAATGTCAACTTCACATATTTTACGGATATTATCTTCCTGTTGATTATCTAATCTTTTTTTCTATAAACCATTATTACCTAAGTATATTTTTTGCATGATTTTCCTGCATCGGGTCAACTGCTACAGATTATATTGATATGTTCTAAACTTGGGGGCTTTAATGGTAAGCACAGATACTGAGAAGCAAAGGAAGTGAGCGGACGCAACCTTGACATTTCCCGCCAACAATCGTAGACGCAGCCGTTACAAGGAAGTACCAGCAAACAGATCAATGACCAAACTACTACATACTTAAGTTTTCTTTTATTATACTGAAACTTTCAATTAGACGTAATAATAGGTTTCCAAATTCTTCACTCACTAGCTAGGATTTTTAATAAAAATATAGACACGAATAAAAGACGCAGAGAATGGGTAGATAAAATAATAGTGCGTATAAATGTCTTTTTCAACACTAAATATTATCTGCAAGCATTTTATCATCGATCATTTATTAAAATAACCCATACGATAAGCAAGCATTAATATTATTTATTAGACGTAGACATGAGTCAGAACGTTGAATCGTACATTCTAGTTAGCAGTGGCAGATGGAACTGTAATTCCATACTTCCAATGATGTCTCAATAACAAAATAAAAAGTCAATCTACATCTGAGCCCGAGTGTATTAAAGCGAGGCACAATGTACCCGCAGACCGCGACCACTTGAATCAGAGTACGGAACATTCGCCACACGATGAAAAACCCTTTATGTTCATTTTAAACAATCATTACCTATATAAGGATAAGGATATACCAGAAATGTATTGCAAACTGTATTACGTTCTTTTAATGATAACTTGAAGACAATTATTTATACATAATATGTTTCTGCCCGTGCCCATTTCAAATCTTTGATTTGCTCATTGCTATCGACGAAAACACATTGAAAAATATTATGTAGTGTATACAGACATAATAATATATGAACATATTTAAATGGATATCCTGCATCCGACACAGTCTAGGAAGCATTTAATAATTGCCGATATAATACGTTAAATTCATTCTTTTCAACTTACTGTATCCGAATACAAATATAGGATTTAATCAAAAAATCGTTTATTTAATTTACTCAATGTTTCAATAAAAAATACAAGGAAAAATGGTTGTTTTTATATCTTGAATAGTTGAACTCTATCATTATTTAACATACAGAATATGACTTGATTTTGCGACTCTGTAACACCATCTGTATGTTTAATAAGTAAACTATTGTTTTGCTGTATGTTGAAAGATGGCGTTCGACTTTTATGATTATATATCAAAAAAAAACTACGCGTATAGAAATGAATTTCTTAATCTTTTATGAGGGTTTATTTTTATAAATAAAATTATATTTTCGAAAATAAGTAAGGGTTTGTATCAAATATATTGAATGCCAAAGAAACACATAGGCGAATTAAGCACACGTGTCAAAAACAAATTGCATGTGTTGGTGATAAAACATTAAATGTTTGTGTAAAAATAGTGATGTCGATATTTTGACCTTAGTTTAATATGGATTGGGATTACTTCTGACAAATACATACTAATAACTATTAAGGTAACAGCAATACAGCTGGTGCTAAGGATAACAATGACAAAAATTTTAAAACGGCATTTATTTAACACTTGTACAAAATTGTTCATTATTTTAATCGAATCTTACATTATTATTTATTACCATAAAAGGATTCTAGTCTATACTAATATTCAATACATTCCCAAACTATAGGACCGATTTAGATGAAATTTTGTACAGAGATTCTTTGAAACCCCAGGAATGATAGGATCATTTTTATCCCCAAAATCCTACGAGTACAGGATATAAGCGCAGGTGAAACCGTACCTCAGCTACTTTATTATAAAGAGAAACAAAATTTAACGATGATTACCTATACGATTGTAAAATAAGAATTAGAATTCTACCCAACTTAATATCCCATAGATCAATTGACAGCCTTCATAAATCATTAAACTACACTATCATAGTACCATACTATAAAAATATTTATATACCTACAGCATACCTTCACGTCCATACCGAAGTTAAGGCCGGAAACAATTATGTTGCTGTTCTCAGTACTAATTCCCATACGGTGATTTTCACATGGTCTACGTGACATATGGAGTAAGTAACGTCACCGTGCGGTACGGTCGTAAATTTTCTTAGGTGTTCTTGTTGCTTTGACCGTCAAATATCATCATTTGTATTCATATACCGTTTTTAACAACAAGTCCGCATAGTAAAACGCTACTTACATTTACTTTTGTGTCATTTGAGCCATTTCATTTTAATGTGTCTTCGATAGACTAGCAGTAGCCCGATCGTCATATTGTTGTTTTTTATTTTATGCAAATGAGAAAAAATCTTATTATAAAAAATAAAAAATATATTTGAAGAACTAAAAATCTTGTTCAGTTATAAAAAATAAGCTAGAACGTATTAAAGTTATTAAATGACTATTATTAAATATTCATTTAAATGAATAAATATCTTTATTTTATAGTCATTAAATAGGAAGTACCTTCCAATTTATTCATATTATTTCATAAAATCCGTATTTGAATATTTATTAATTAAATACAATATGCGGATAACTCTTCGTAATTCATATTGACTGTAATAACTTACTACGACCACATAAAGACTAAGATAAAAATAATTGCATGACAAACATGCATTTTAATTTGAGATCTTATAGATACGTTTCCTTATTTTTATTTTTACAATTATTATTTTATACGAAGTAAATTATGAATATAATTTAAGTATGACACAAATACGGAAGAGACGAACAAATAAGGAACTTTCCAGTTCATTCATCTAGATAAAAATAATTGAATAAATAGTTTGAATAACATCAGTGAGCAGGATTGTGGATATTTCTTGTGACGCGTGAGTGTCTGATGCATAGTTATTATTCACATTTGGCATAGTATCGCCAGTGTCATCATCGCCCCTGCGTAGGGCTTACGTACTTACACTGCTGAGGGGAAACCCATGAGCTTGGTCAAGCATTTTCGCTATGTTATTTATAATGTTTTCTGCAATTACTCGTTAAGAGGGTGAAGCAGAAACCCAAAGGAAAATTATAATTCGTTTCAATACTTATTTTAAATGTGCTCGAGTCACTACAAAAACCCTCTCTGGGTCTCCCTATAACGAGGCATAAGGTACGTTAAGAAAAAAAAATTATGATGTTATATCTGTACGTATTCCGCCCTAAGCATCCGAACCGTGCTAGACCGCTTGGAGGAAAGCACATTTTTACTTCTCAATTCCACTATAATTTTTATGTTATGTTTTTCAAAAAAATTACAAAGCAGAGTATAAAGTATACCTGCTAGATCAAATCATGTTTTATTTTTGTTTAAATAAGGAATAGTTTTAAATATTTCACAAATCAATTTAATATTAAAAGTTTACAGGATGTTAAATAGCATAGCACGTGAATATGTAACACATTAAACTTATTGACGATAGTTTCGTATTTTAGTATTTAGCTATTTAGAGTGACATTATGATAACATTCCGTTCGGTACTGGGGAATTCCGGGTTATATGTTTTAGTAACTGATTACGGTTGCCAAGCTCACGTCAAATTATACAATTAAATGACCATAGTGGCCGGGAACCCGGCCAGCAGGAAGCAACTGTGTCTGCCGCATACTGATACCATGCCTTGCCTACAGTGTTGGTGTTATCGCATCAGATATCATGTTTGAATACCCCCAGATAGCTGTAAATTTAGTTTTAAACAATATAACGAACACAATTCCATGGATTTTTTTAACCCTTACATATTTCTAGATAGATACCTATCTAGGGCAAATCGGTTACGTTACACTGATTCAGATTTCCTCAAATACTGTGTGTTCAAAATCCACGGGTATCAAAGCTCATTAATATTTATGACAATTGTGATAGCTACGAAACAATTTTGGCGGTTGAATTCAATTTAATAATAATAAATTCACTGAGGTGTCTGCCCCTCATTATTATGTCGATCGTAGAAAAATGACAATGGTAAAACATACACTACTTGTAGTCAAAAATAGTTTCGCACCATTTGCATTACGGCTAGTTAGGAGTCCGTAGCCATACCAATTCGAATACAAAGGCGAGCTGACAAGGCTCGATGGTTATGCAAGACGACGCTCGCGGTCACCGACTTTGTCAGTAGCTTAGTAACTCTTCCCTCCACGTGGTAACTGTTTGGTGTACGAGCGCGACTGTGGCATAGGTACCGCGAAAATGGGCATTTCCACGAACCAGCCGGAACTGGGAACAGTGACAAAAATACATTATGCTCGCGACAACTGTCTATTTATGTTATCTTCTTGGAATATAATATGTAGTCGTTGGCCTTTTCACTCTGGTATGATATATTGTGTACTTACTTTGATATGAATATTACATTTTAGATCTTTCATAGATATCCTGATATATACCTACTTAAAGCGTATGAAATTATGTCTTTAAAAAATAAACAAATTAAGTAAATATATATTTTTTACTATTATATTTACTGTATCTCGATCCAGATGTAAAGGCGACCGATGGAAATATTATCATAAGAATAATGATTAATTAGTATCTGTCAAGCCGTCAGGTAAACAGATATATTGTAAGCGGAAGAGATCTTATTACCCAATATGGGAACAGGATTTCGCGTTTATCTCTGTGTTACTAGTGTTGTTGGGTAACTGGGAGGCGTTAGCAACACTTGATGTAACCACTAATGCCGCAACCTTTCCGCTGACGCAACGTTCAGCTGGTCCTACGGAGGTATTAAATAGTGTCAGTCTTACCGATGCGGAAATAATTAGACTATTACGTAATCGCTTCGAACAGGTTTCGTAAATCCGTACAGTTTGAACACTTACACGAGATTACCCATTTCTGCCAGGTTTATAAACTACTAGCTGTTCCGCGTGGCTTCGCTTCCGTAGACTGTATTCATCAGGGGTAATGTAGGATTCCAATCGTCAAAGTATTTTTCAAATCGGTCCAGTAGTGTCGAAGCATATTCAATTCAAACAACCAAACAAAATATCAAATTCCTTTCCTCTTTATAAAATATGTATTAGTGTAGATATTTCATATTTTACAAAATGCTTCCATTTACATAAACATGAGTATGTTACCTCAGCTCATACTGACTTCAATCAATAAGAACAGGCTACACACAAAACATATTTCTTTTATTTAAGTAGGGAGCAAGTATATAAAATAAACACTCAACCAATACATATTGTATAACAAAAGCCGCACTCACCGATTTAAAATGCAGGCAGCACACGATGCCTCCACAATTCTCGATACGAAGTAATGGTCATTATTTAAAAACACTACGCACACGTTGACATAATCGCGCTTCCATATTGGGCGAAAATACATTGTTCGTTGTATGTTCCCGAACAATAGTTAACAGTAAGCCTGTTTCTTATTCCGCTCGGATACGGACACAGAGGGACCGGTTAAAGTTTGTAAATTCCGTACATTGTAATTCAGATTGGATGTCGAAATGCACGAGTCGGCATGCGGCTATGCGGATGCCTCGACTAAGGGTTTAACGTACTTTGATGTGTAAACCACAAATAAATAATATACTGCTAACATAAGAAGATAAAATACGGTGCAAGAATTTAACGTCATTGTCCATTTTTAAGAGATTTCCCATAAAAACGAGGAGGTTATCAATTCGGAGCGTATTTTTTTATTATTTATAGTAGTATGCAGATTTTGTAATGATTATTAAAGAAATAATGTATACTATAAAAATGTATAACATAAAAATACTTTTTTCTAAATACATATGTACAATGTACATACATAATAGATATAGGTAAAATAACACCCAGACAGTAGAAAATTACAATAAGTAATTATTATAATAATGTAAGAGTAATATTATAAAAATATCGTTTTGAATGTTTATTTCTGAGTTTCATTTTATTGATTTATTATAAATTAATAATATAAAAAAAAGTTATAAAGAAACTTTCATGAGCATAACTCGCGCATATTTAAAGCATCTTAAATTTATTCTAGGAAGCCGTTACTATCATCTTCCGCATCTCTACCCACTTTATTAATCAGTAAATGTCTCGCTGCCAATAAAACTGAGGCATTTATAGACCTGGTATATAAAACACATAAATCTTACGCAAAAGAATGGTCTGATCTCGTGAACCTAAACTAACATCACAGAAACTGATTTCAAAGGCGAGTCGTTTTTCATTCAATTTACGCTCAGCCTCAGGTGCATAAAAAGGCGCCTGTCACTTTTATAGTCTCTAATAATCATCCATAGCAAACATTGCAACAATTGTAAAAATACTTTATTATACATATATGTACTTAATAAATGATCAAATGTAAAAATTAGTAATATAAAAAAAAATTGTCTTTTGAAATCTGAGGGAAGGACGCACAACTATTAACAAAAGCTGTTTCAAATCGAAATCATCAACAGAATAGTAATTGGAGTACCTATTAAAAAATGACATCGGCGTTGTGTTGTGATTTTTCTGAGGCTGTAAACCTAAACATGTGTTTATTGTTTGCCGACTCGGATGACGTTGATCATTTTGTCTTGGGCTCTACAAAGATTCGCACTTTTGTACAAGTGCAAAGTCTTTAGTTTTCGTATCAAACAATCACAACAGAACCTGATTCCTATTTTAAATTTTACAAACGGCTGCCGAACGTTAAGCTTTTGTCAATGATTTGCCGCATCGCCGACAAAGGAAGAAAAAATGGTGTAACGATTGTTATAATCTGACATAACATTTAGTGTGAGAAACCGCTTTTATTCACAATTCCTACATTATATTTTTTTATCTTTGTTATATTTAATGTTATCAAAGTTCTAAAATCTTTGTCATCACTAAATCCGCTTTTTCAAAGACATGTATATAAGAAACGTCATATTTTTTTGCTTTAATACCTTATATTTTTGGAAAATAATACAGATCTGAACCTGCAATAAGCAATTTAAATATTTAAAATACAATGATATATCATAATTGTTTTTTATGGCAATAAAAGTAATTTTATTTTATTTTTTTATTTTTATAATGTATAGATAAGTTATATGCATACTATTGTGAAAAATGCGACTATCTATTTTTTTTTGATGCTGATGCGAATCACCTGTAGGAAGGAAAAGGAGAGGATAAGAAAAGCAATAATGATGGCAAACTAAGAGTGGAGTAGAACAAAATGGAAGAGGACAGGTATGGGAATATAGGCCTCCGGCCTCTCCTCACTGTTGGAACACAGTGCAATACTGACACCTTCATTATCTTCTGCTGGGGGGGAGGAGATTGTAATCGTGCTATGCTTTTTTTTGCTGAAGATGTTATGCAGCAGTATATACATACCCTTTCTTGTCTTTTACAACATCCAAGATTAGAAATGGGGTGGCGACCCACGCATTCTAACCCGTCGCAACACGGGTAAAGTCATTTGACAATTACATCATAGTTAACAAAGATTATGACAAGGAGAAGATTTAATGTAATTTTATACATAACAACTATGTTACCTTATATGATTTAAAATTGCATATATTTATCAGGTATTGTTTTAGAGAGTTATTGGAATTAGTGTTATACACGGTAAATTTCAATGTGGTAAATCAAATTTGCTTTTTGATAAAATATATTTAATAAAATTAAATTTGCTCAAGCTTTACAACAAAATATAAAATATTAAAATGTGCAAAAAAAATTCTGCGCGAACATATATAAAAAATCCATATAGGTATGGTTCTCAATTCTACTGTAGGCAGTAGAATTGAGAACCGACCTCTTTTGGAAATCCGTTAAAAATATATGATCCCCCAAAACGGAACTGGAACTGATAAATGCTGTTTGAAAAATTAATTTTTATTGAATTACTAGACACGCCCTGCGGTATCTTCCAATCTTATTAATTTCTTTGCAAACGCACAGTAGCGAACCATTCTTGCATACGCTCTTCATTGCTGGAAAATCCGTAAATATTTATTTTCCTAGCAATTCATTATTGGTTTTCTAATTAAATTTTTGGTTCCAAATCAAAGGATCTTAGATTTGTATCCCAGGTGGAGGTGAAGAATAGGGAAAAAAAGAAACAATGGGATTTATTAACCAAAAATTTGAGAAGTAACCAGGGAAGTAGGAAATAAATATGATATGGAAGGAGAAGAATGAGTAATCCTACTACTATTATAAAGGCGAAAGTTTGTAAGTATAGATGTATGGATGTATGGATGTTTGTTACTCTTTCACGCAAAAACTACTGCACCGATTATGATGAAACTTGGTATACATACAGGTAAGGGTTCAGAATAACATATAGGCTACTTTTAATCCCGGAGTTGCCACGGGATCAGACGTTACGCGGGTGAAACCGCGGGGCGCGGCTAGTATAGGCATATGTCAACCTCACTCACCGCACGAAACATGGTAAAACATTATTGATCAATCACCAAGTATAGTGACATTAATATAATGCCTACGATTTCATATCTACCAGTTATAATCTATGAAATTATTGAATTGAATTTAATCTATGAAATTATTGATATGGTGAAAAAAAATTAAGAAAACTATATTTTCTAGTGCGAATGATATGATACTTTTTGTTTTTTATTTGCAAAATGGTTCATACATTTTCTAAATACACACGAAGGCATTATAAAGACTTTCTGCAAAGACTATATTACTAGCGTTCTGTCGTAACCTGTGGTCGTAACCAAGCCAACGTTTCTATGTAAAGTTCTATCAACAATCACTACGTGAACTTGGAGACGCTCTTTGAAACCTCAAAATAGCGACATATCTATAGTTATTTCATATCATTATTAAAATATACAATTTAAAAATATTTGTTCTATTTCTAATGTTACCTATATACAGTACTTAGTGTTGTTTGTATATGTGTACACTTCCTAATATAATATTATTAACAGGTAGGTATTCATTAATAAGTAAATTAATGTTGGAGTCGCTCTCAACATATTTTAATGGAAGTAAGCAACTAGCTACGCCGTGCTTGGGCCTGCGCTAATCAACCATCGGAACCTCATCAGCATTTCCAGAATACTGATTAAATACGAATCCGATCGAAAAGTATTGAAAGTCGGAACAAGATTTATACAAATGTTAACGGAAACGTCTTTGTTCCGACCCGATTCACAAATCCGATTTTCGATATTTTTCGATCGGAATAGCACTTGTGAATAAAGAACCGGGCCTATTAATGAAACAGCTTAGTAATAAAATCAATAAGATTGTATTTATTTCGAAAGAATTATAAGTACCTAATTCTCGAAGATTTTATTCTTGGCTAGAGACTATACAATGAATCCGACTCTTCCCACATATTTTTTAAAAAGTTTCTATCGCATACATTGACGATTATTAAGAGCCCGCCATAGGCCAAATGGCTTCGCGAGATCACTAATATTATTAGTAATAATGGATCGAATATTTCGAAATTAAAATGTAGCAAAGTTCAGGACTATTGTCTGCGACCA
>LQNK01001564.1:455164-489878 GCA_001586405.1 Phoebis sennae | reverse complement strand
GTTTCTGTCTCTCACTAATAGAGGTTTTAGGAGCTAAAAATGACGGGACCTGGCTATTACTCTCACTTATAGAGTTTTCTCACTTATCCAGTTCTCACTTATCCAGGTTTGACTGTATATTTCACTAATCTGACGATTTGAGCGTGACGCAAAGGAGGGAGAGGGCTACAAAGTTGTAAAAAAAAAACGTCACCTGGACATTCTCGAGCGCAGCTAATTTTTTTTTTATTTTGAAGAGAATCATTCAAGGATTACGAAAAAAATATAATCTGTCGATTTCCACAAGCCGAAGCAACAAAAATTGATCGATAAAGTTCAGCTACGTGATGCCTATATTCCCCTCTCTGCGTTTCTATTTATCTCTCTCTTTCTCTATCTGTTATTCTCTCACTCCGTCCCCACTCTGGTTTGGGTTGCCAATTGCCATGACGGACGCCATGACAGCTGTTCACATAGACTCGTTCTAGCATAGCATTATTTACAACGTATTTCCAACGTTTTTCGACGTTTTATGGTTTTAATATAAGTTGATTAATTAATGAATGAATGAATTAAGAATAAAAACAAAAATAAAAAAAAATAAATAATGAGGATGTTAAAAAAATACTTTAAAAATTGTATGTTTTGTAATTATTCTCTTATAAATACAAGTATTCTACTTAAAAACAACATCTACTTTCTCATTTTCATGTTATTTCCTGAGTTTTTGGTTTAAAAAAAATTAAAAGAAAAAATATAATCGTCAGATTAAGCGAATCCCTCTAGATAATTGTCAGATTAAGAGACAGCACGTCTAGGGCGTACAGACGAACGATATATATCTTAATCTGACGCGCTCGAGTATTTCAAAATGGCGAATTTTTTTTGCATTTTCTAATAAGGGCCGTGACTTTGCGTCACATCCAAATCGTCATATTATTATATAAAAGCATTTTTTTAGGTTCACTTAACATCCCCTTCGAAAATCTGACGCGCTCGTAAAAAAATTTTTTTTTTTCACTTTTACGGCCACCCCCACCATGGAAACGGTCAGATTAACATATGTACATTTTCAAAAATACGTAGGACATATATGACATTAATATCTGACACGCTCGAGTATGTCCATGGAAGTGATTTTTTTTACATTTTTGAAAATTTATAGCGGCTTCCCCCACCGATGAAACGGTATGTATTATATGACATTTTTTTCTCCTAATTATGTAAGCTTCTCAACCCAATAGGTCTCTATAACGCTCGAGTAAATCCCGATTTAGCATCGTGGGCTCCCCTACCATAGTAAGATTATCGAAACAGATCACCAATATTAACTTCTGATTAAACAATATCAATAGTCTGTGATGATATCCATAGACAATAGCATTGGCGTCTATGGTCACATGACATTTTGATATGTCATCGATGACAGTATCAAATTGTCAAACATTAATTGTCAAGTAATTGAAAACAGTAAAACACGAATGAAGTGTATTTATAAAATAAATTTTAAATATTAATGTATCAGAACTGGATTTTACCCAAGGATAAGATGCAAAGCACGATAAAAGAACTTTTAGATGCTTTAGGGTATTAATATATTATCTTATCAATAACAAAGCCAAAATATTTCTTATTGCGTTAATCGTTATTTTAAACCTCTCCCAGGTGCAATTTAGAAGCAGATACAGTTTTAGACTACATACAAAATGATCCAAATTATGGAAACAGTACTCTTACGCTAAAACAAGCTAATGAGTATGCTCAAAGATTGGCGCTGAAGGCCTCCAATGCTAAAGTGTTTATGAAAAAATATGAAGAATTAAAAAGTCGAAAGTAAGAGCCGAATATTTTACATAATAAATATAGTATGAAAAGAATGAATACAACAAAACGAATAACTATGTTCATATTTTTCAGTACTGACAATTTGGCGGACATTATAGCATTATTTTACAAATTGGTGTGTGAGGAAAAGAAGTCTAAAATATCAAAACCCAAAGTCGCTCCCAAACCCATTTTGGGTGATAACAAACATCAAATAACCAAAGAAGACTTACCACAGGTGAACAATTTTTACAATGTGTCATTGAATATGCAATGTTGAAATGATTTTATTTGTAGGTGCCAAATATTCACAAATAATATAACTTAAATGGATTATAAAATATCTGTTATTACAAAAATTACAAATATCTCTTTGACCTCCTTTGAGGTGCTTCAAAGAATATTATGAAACATCAGAATTAAAAATCCATGTTTAGCACAATTACAAATATCAAATTTGAATATTGATATTGATTTTGATGCTCTGTATCAGTATCTGCTAAGTATACTATTACCAAAATTTACTTAAAATATATTAATTTCAGATAAAAGACAAACTTCTTAAAGCTGTAGATGAAAGTAAAAAATTGGTAATGAAGTCATTTGAGGAAAAGGAAATGAAACTTAGACCCAATTGGTACAACAGTCTGGAATTACCTAATTGGCAAAAGGATCATCCATCTATGTCTTGGGACTTTCCTAAGGAACCCTTACCTGTGATTGCATCATTAGGTATGTTTCAATATTATTTTACTTTTAAAAAAATAAAGGATATGTTTTAAGCGATATTTAGATATATTTTATATTAAGTTCACTGATCTATAAAGAATTTCAGCCCGTGGCTTCACATCCGCAGACTAAAAATTTCTGTATTTTCCGCCTTTCTTTCGCGACTTTTGTTTCGCGTCACTAACATAGAACAAAAGTTAAAACAAAATTACGGTCTTGACTTTCATAGAAAATATGTTTGACCAAAATCTCACACTGCGTGCGCCTCTTCAAAATACAGAAAATGGCAGTTCACGCGAGCGAAGTGGCGGGCGGAAAGCTAGTTATTTGAGGATTTTATTCTTAAGAATTTATTGAGTGTCTTTTAATCTATCTGTTAAAATTATAAAAAGGCGTGTCCGCAACCCAACCCAAATCTGCCTCGGGCGCGCGGTATGACATCGTAAAATATTTATTTTAGCAAAAAAGCTATTTAGAAACTTCTATTTCATTTTGAAAAATCTATTCAGTGACACCGCATTTATTTATAATTCGCAGATTTAATTTTTTTACCCTCCGTTTATATGTATGGGAGCCACCCTCAAAGAAATTTTTAAGCCTATAAGTTGCAACTAAATTTGGTCTATCAGCGTATAAAATTTTATCAATATCTGTTCATTGTTTTTTCGTGATTGACGCACATACAAACAGAAAAATAGACAAAAAGATTTGGTATCTATATTAGAACACACATATTGCATGCCAATTACTCTTTTTAAAAAATATTCAATGAACAGAAATGGTTTGGTTACTGTTTAGAAAAACATGTATGAGTGATGAAATTTGCTATGTTTTATTAATAAATAAATAATAACATAAGAAAAGTTATACAAATGTAATGAAATTTTTTTTTCTAGCTGGAATCCCAATTGCTTCACAAGAAAACATAATAATTGATGAACTCTTGTATGTATTCAGTGGTATTCCTGGTAATTATATTGTCCATCAGCCAGTCAAAGATATGTATGATCCAAGGCAGTTTTCTGTATCTGATGATCTGGATGATGCATTAAAACAAATTGTGCAACAAATGTTGCCTATTGCATCAAATTACTCCATAGTGAGGAGGTTTATAGAACATTGCAATATGTGGTCCGGACAGGTTTTGCATGCCCTGGTTGCTGCTATAGAAATATTATTGAAGGATTATTATGTAAGTAAGAAAGTTCCATTAATAAATAGTTATGACATTAATATCTTATATCTAGAGTAATTTTTTTTTAAATGATTACTTTGATTTTTTTTATTACATAAATCAAAAGGTATTACAAATTCAAATTTGTTATTTTCAGACAATGATTGCACAATTGGAGACTGAGCACATGTCAGGGAGCTTGAACCTGCAAAAGCTGTGGTATTTTGTTCTACCAACAATGCATACTATGCAAGTATTAGCAGCCATTGTTACTAGCATTGGAAAGGTAATAGATTATTATTTTTGTATGATAACCACTCATTTATAATAGCCACCTAACCCGAAAAGGGTAATCGGAATGTATAAAAGCTTATACTGATTAGAGGGTGCATAAGTATTTTGAAATGAAACAAAAAGCTGCTCTGCTTTTGGCTTTCTTATAATACATACATTTTGTCGTATTTTTGTCACAATTTATACTTAAATTGTGTATTTTTAAACTTGTAGAGTGAACTTCGCGGCGGCGCCGTATTGACAGTTCTTCATGATAAAACAAACACGTTAATGGGCGATGCGCGTGCGCAAGAAATATCTTTGTTCCTGACTGAGCGTGCTTGCCGACCCTACCTCTGTATTTTAGATCAGTGGATACATAAAGGAACTATCACTGATCCATTTCAGGTAAAGTATTTTAATTTTTAATGAAGAAGTTGTTAGGTATTTATCTATATTTTGTTGTTTACTCTGGTCTGTTAAAAAAAAAACAACTGTAATATGTAGTAAATATAGGCCTTTGTTTTCAAAATTGCATAGTAATTAAGAATCTTATTAAGCAGTTAATTTTTAACAAACCAACCACCTCCCATTGATTATAATTTTTTTTTCTTCATTCTAGGAGTTTATGATCGAAGACAATGAATTGATAAACAAGGAAGAATTACCAGTGGACTATTCAGCCGATTATTGGGAGAAGAGATACTGTATACAAAGAGATAGGGTTCCCAAATTCCTTGATAAATTCACTGATATAATATTGCGCACTGGGAAATATTTGAATGTGATTAGTCAGTGTGGTAAGGATAGAATTATAAATATATAATTATAGTTTTATGATACCAATATTTATAAATTCAAGTTTAATATTGATATAAAAACATAACACTGAAACCATTCATTAATATGAAATAACATTAATATTTCTAAATCGCGCTTATTTATGTTTTCCTGTTAGATATATATACTCACAAATTTATTTTTATAGGTAAATCAATCACCAAAACAAATACCGAAGAAATAAAATACTCATTGCGGGAGCAAAATTATGGCGCGATAATACAAAAGGCGTACGCATTCGCAAGTAAATCTTTGCTCGAATTATTGCTTAAGGAGTATGATCTGATGGGACGATTGAAATCTGTTAAGAATTATTTCCTAATGAGTCAGGGTGATTTTATAGTTCAATTCATGGATGCTACTGAACAGGAGTTGTCAAAGAAAATTGATGATATTATACCGTCCAAGTTAGAGTCTCTATTGGGACTTTGTTTGCGGTGAGTACCTATAATTATTATCAACATATTACATAATACTTTAATTTAGTTAAGTTCTTTTTTTTTTAATTTATTTTCAAGAAAACTTAAGCACAATTACTTTTGCAATACAAATTTCATTCCAGTAATATTACATTAGTAAACAATTTTTATACAATAAGTTCTTCCAGCCTGCTACTTTTGCAGCATGATTAAATCAAAATTTAATTATTTTATAGTTATTTTAGTAATATTTCCATATTTTTACATTTTTCTAATAATTTCAGCCTGTCTGCTGCAAGCCATGATCCTTACAATGAAGATATGAGAGTGGAACTCTTGCCCTACGACTTACAATTCCAAATGTTTAAAATCCTTTCTATTGAAACGGAAGAAGAAAAAGGTAATTCGACTTTTAAAAGTTCGCAACTTCTTCTCTCAATGTTTTTTTTATTTTAGAGATTTTTTTCTTTTCTATTAAAGAAAGAAAAAATGGGTGAGAGATTAAGTTTTATTAAGGGACTAGATGTGCCTGCAGTTTCACCCCCATAATAATAACGTAATACTAGATACCTTAAAACACTGACATGAGCCTGAATGTAATAATGTAAACGAATTTTTTAAATGCCATGCTGTTATTTGAAGATAAGCATATTTAACCAAAACAACCAATTTTCCGTGTGAAATATTTTCCTAAGTAAAAGAATGTAATTTAATGATATTATTTCCAGAATACAAGCAGAACAAGGACTGTCCTCCATTAACGGGCATAGAGATATTCTCCTTTGGTATGGAGGTGAAATGGCCGGTGTCTCTCATACTCAACCATAAGGCCATCGCTTGCTACCAAATGATATTCAGGCATTTGTTTTACTGCAAACACGTTGAAAGATTACTTTGTCGGTAAGTTTGTTATTTGTATTTGAATGTTTTTCAAAGGTTCCAAGTTAATTAAGTTTATAATTATGAAAAAAAAAAAACACATTCCGGGCCCAGCGCTGATTTTCAGCAACTCTCACTGTTATTTTTTTTTTATAATTTCACGACACTTCTCCCTACTGTCATTCTGGTACATTCGTGCACTGGACCACACACCGCAGACTTGATCTGATCAGTCCAGCGCATGTGTGACCTTTCGCGCGGTCTGTTGCCATCCACTTCGGCGTTCTATGGCATTATTACTTCTCCTTGAAACGTCGCTGAAGAAGCTGAGTACTCTGGATTGTACAACGGCAGATAGATGTTGCTTTATGTCGAGTTCTTGGTATTGACTTATTGGTGCGATCCCCACAAGTAGAAAATTATGATGTGATGAACGTTGTAATTTTGTACTGCCTGCGTGTTCATTATATTATGTATATGTATGTATTATTTTGTATACAAAAAAAAAAGTATGTCTATCAGCTATCTAGTTTCCATAGTTTAAGCTTTGCTTAGTTTGGGACTAGATGGCATAGTGTTAAATGTCTAGGAATATTTATTTATTGTATTTATATATAGAGGCATATATATAAATAAATGATTAATTTTATTTTATTGTTTGCCATTACACAGGGTGTGGTTATACAACAAAGTAGTGAAGCGATTCTCGGAGGCGCGTCTGTACGCGGACGCGTTCGCGCTCCGGCAGCGGATGCTGAGCTGCATCCAGCACCTGCAGTACTACATGTGCGTGGAGGTCATCGAGCCCTCCTGGTGCCAGCTCATACAGAGCTTGGATAAGGTAAGGTTATATAACAAGGTAGCGAGTCGATTCATATAAATGTACCAGGGCTGAACAATAACACGGACAGATTATCAAAGGCGATATCGACAATATATAATTTTTGATGTACATTAGTAAATATATAATAGAAGAAATAAAGTTGGTCTGTGACACTGAAGACCTAACAATGTTGTTATGTTATGATAGAAAAGCTACCGATTTTAAAAGGAAATCGTTATAAAATATCGGTATCTAAAACGCCTTGATATTTACTAACATTTAACATTTGCCATTTTACTTGAATAAGATATTAAATGGTGTTGCAATGTAACTAAAACACTTTTTCTATATTTAATATTTATTAGACAAACATAAAAATGTTAAACATTAAAAGAGGCAGCTGTGCTTAAAAATATATGTTACGTTTTAAAAAATAAATTATAGTTATCCTTATATAAAATATATATTTCTTGCGCTGTTTAGTATTTATTCTCGAGAGCTTGTAAAACCTTTTTCAGTGTATTTTCTATATTTTCAATTTTCGTCCCATAGTTAGAGAGTTTGTTTTTTATTTCGTCAAACTCTGAAATATAAGTCCTCTTACTGATGATTACTTTTGCATTCTTAACGATTTTGCGATCTAATCTGTAAGTTTGACAACGCTCGAAGCAACACTTTCCACCTTCAATATCTTCATAATCTTCTCCATATTTATTTAGGGGTTCGGGATGTGGAATGATAATTCTGTTGTCTTGGTTCGGTTTCACAATAATGCGATATTTGGGCAAAAAGTGCGGAAATAAACTTATCCTCTTCGCAAATGGTTTCATACACAATGTTTTGGGTGTAATAATATTTAAATCCTGTATATACTGCGGAAACCAAGACCAACACTTTAATGGTTTCGTATACGATTTTCCAATAAGCACACTTTCAAAATATGATATCAATTTTACTCTTGAAATATGTCCCACTAACTCTGCATTGGCCCTTATTTCTTGCGTATCGCTCACAGCTAAACCATTTAACAAATTGAATAACACAATGGGTATCATGAAAACGAAAACAATAAATATTATATGACTCGTTACTGGGAATGTACTGAATTTAATTGAACTAGCATCAAACTCGCCTGTCAACATAACTAAAGTCTTGAAGAGCGATCTGCCTGGGTCTTCGAAGAAATCCTCTTCTTCCTCTTCATCTGGAACTACATTAGGATTCGGTGGTTTTTGGTCTTCTTCATCATCTTTTCTAAACAATGTGTAAAAACTTAACGCAAACGCGATAATTAATATACAGTACCAAAGAAGAAATTTGAAGAAATTCCAAGACACAGTTTTAAGCATCACGATATTCGTTGATAAGGTTGGGAACTGACCAATGAGAAGAACAAGTTCAGCCGATGAAAGTAAAATTGCCACTGCTGATAACTGTTGCTTTGTCGATTCTTGTGCTGAATCGTAACACACAATCCAGGCCGTTACAAAAATTAATGCTATTTCCATCCAGTTCTCAATGCTTTGTAGATATCTCGTTGGCGATACAAGTAACTGGAATAATTCTCGGACTATAAGTAGTATGAGTCCTATTGATGCACCGATATGAGTGATAACATTTAGTGCTTCCACAGATTCTGCCTGTTTCTTTTCTACTCCGTAACCCAAAATAATATACAGCATTAAACATAACCATAAAAGAGAATAAGATGTTATATTGGCATAGAACAGACAGCTTATTCTTTGCCATTTCAAATATAGGAAACTTGTAATGACGGGATGTTTTAACAATGGACGGAGCTCTTCGTTTCTTGTCATGTACAGAAGTGCTTCAGTTTCTGGAGCTAAAATAGCATCAAACTCCTTTTCTGTGTTATTATTTGATTTATCCATTAAAGGTATTTTACTCAATTCGTTTTCTAATGAATTATTTGGATATACAAGAAAACTGTATTTAACATGTACTTCGTAGTCATCATCGCTCGGACGTTCCCCGTTAGTCGTTATACATTCGTCTAGATAAGTTTCGAGAGTTTTAGCATTAATATCTGCTAATGGAGGTTCATCAAACTTGTTTCGTAGTCCAACGCATGCCCCATTTCTTAATAAATCTAAAACCGTATCGCTGTCGCCGTTTCGGGCCGCGTAATGTAGAGCGGTGTTATCTTTTACATCTTGATGGTTTACATCGACATTGATTTTAGGATGTTTCAATAACATATCCAAACAGCTTTTAAAGTCTACTTTAGAGCTCTTGGAGCCTGAACGCATTCCTTTAATTGCTATCTGTAAAAGAGATTCGCCATTAACTGGATCAAATAGTGTCGATTCATTTTCTATAAACATCTTAAGTATTCTGCTATATCCATTGTAACAAGCTATAGCCACTGGTCGGCTTGTGTTACCAGAACAAGTAGCATTTGGATCTGCTCCATTATTTAATAATGTCATAACTACTTTTTCAAAACCTTTATCAGTGGCTTGTTGTAGCATAGTATTCATACCATTATTAAGTGATAATACTGATCGATGTTCATTCTTTTTTACAAGTTTGTTAAAGTCTCGAATAAAGTTGTCTTCCTCATGCCTACTTAAATATGAAAAGAGCTTATCGCCATCAATAGCTTCAGCGATTTCAGACGACGAGTTAAATCTTTCAACAAGATGTGGAAATGCTTCTTGTAAGTAATAACGTGCTGTTTTTCCGCGAATGTCTTTATAAGCGTCAAGATCGACTGGCTCTTTTGAATAGTCTAAAATATATGTTATTACTCTTTCAAGACCTTGTTTTGCAGCAGAATACACTGGTGTTACTCCTCTCGTGTCTGGTGAATTTGCATTGCATCCTGCTTTTAATAATAGTTCAACCATATCCTCACATACAACTAAATCACGCTCTCGATCATCATCCAACTCCTGTATCTTCTTTATTGCCATAAGAAGTGCAGTATTTCCTTTACATTTCAGATTTGTATCTATTCTGTCGTCATTCAAAAGTGCTGTCAAAGCATCTATGTTTCCGTTTTCGACAGCGAAATGTATGGGAGCCGCACCATGAGTTTCATTTATTCGATTAACTTGTACTTCATGTGCCAACAAGAGTTTAACAAATTCTATTTTATTCGGTTCCGAAACAGCAAGTTCGAGGCACGTTTTATAGTCAGGGTATGGATAAACATATTCAAGATCAACTGCACCGTAGCTGACGAGTTTTTTGAAAGTGGCAAAATCATTATTACGTAGAGCTGTTTTCAGTTGAGTTTGGGGATCTCCCCCAAAGAGGGAGCCGCCTCGCGACAACCGGTTGTTCATCTCGTAGCTATCGCGTGTCATTGCACGCTACACACTCGCATCTGAAAAGATAATTTGATCAATTAGAATTTAACTCAAACTTAACAAATAACAATAAAACAATCAAGTGTAATTAATTCCAAATGTCGCTTCGAAGAAATAGGCAATTATTTAATTAAAGTCAAATAGTTATTTCGAAATACTTGATATTTTATCGTGTAACTGTACGGTTACTTGTTAAAGATTGTAGATTTGTGCGTTCCGCTTAATTCATTTTGACTATTTGTGCAGTACCGTATGTGTCAATTTGATTAAGAGGGCTAAGTGCTTGTGTAAACTCTCGTGTGAACCTTCCAATGATTAGAACGTAGTAGGAATAATCCGTTGGATAACAACACATCAATGGCATGTGCATGTTTTTTAATTGAATTTAGCAGTATAAATACATTAATCAATGTTATTTGACTGTTTTTTTATCAAACATCAATTTAAATGGTTATCAGGTATTATGAGGTATAGACTATAATAGCATTAGTCTATACCTGATGAGAGAAAGACCGCCCGGAGAAGCTAGTTGTTTATAACGGATTATAAATAAAACAAGCAGCATTTTTTATTCATAGGGGTGTACTCAGTTTAGCGGTTCTATCCATGTTTTGCGTTATAATTTAATCGTAAATGTTAATGAGCACGTTCAATGTGAACCGACAAAAACAGTAATGAAGGGGGCAATTACTCCGAAATTCTATTACCTACCGCACGTGCTGCTAACTTACGAGATGTGTGTAATTATTCTGATTTGCACTCTTCATCATTAATAATCGTAAACTTACATTTTCTCCAAAATGAGCCTTATTGCGTCAGTAGTTCGTAACTTTTTATATTAATTTGATAGCGGCCAATTAAGAGATAGGCATAGCGGAACGATTGTTCGTTTGATTCAATTCTGAGTTTCATTATATTATTGTTGTAAATTTGTGTATTGAATACCCGCATAGTCTTTCGACTTTCATGATCGTGACGCGCTATATCGGTCGATGGCATAATTGTCTCTTTGGTGGAGGGTCAGACGCAGTTCGGGTGCATCCATTGTTTAATACGAAACAATATATTTTATCCTTTGCTGGAAATATGCAGCATTTGACTTATTGCAACAACTGCTGCATATGCATCGATACGAATTTTGCCTGACTTTGATTATTTTATTTTCATTTCTTTTTTCTCGCTTCGATGTTTGGAACAAACAAAAGTATACATTTTATTTTTATTCTTTCACTCTAATTACCATAAAGTTACGAGTATAGGAGCATGTCGTTGGATTTTTTTTATTTCTTTATAAACAACCAGCTGAGCTCCGCGGTTTCACCCGTGTATGTCTCCATGCATTTTCGGCATAAAATCTATCCTATGTCCGGCATAAAAAGTATCCGTGAGTTTCATAAAATCGGTTCAGTAGTTTCAGAGCCTAAAAAATTAAATCTTTCCTTTTTAAAATATTAGTATAAATTCCGAAACAAAAAAATTATTTTGTCGGTTCCACATTGTGTTAAAAAAGTCGTGGATCATAAGTATCTCGGAATATCTATCCCTAATCCCCAGTCTGTAAAGGAATAATTATTTTTAATAAGTAGCTTTTATATCTTCATAGTTACGTCATTAGTATAGATCATCTCGACTAATAATCTTGTTAAACGCATTACATAAACGTAAACATACCGTTTTAAATGAGTCATAAACAAATATTTCTCATGGATATCCAGAAGACCAATTAGGCTTTGAATTGAATTTGAATTTTACTTTACGTTTTATGGTATTTCAATTCCTTTTAAACGGTTTTACATTTTTTTACCTGTATTTAATTTGATTCTATTGATTCTATATTGAATATTATTAAATATGAGATTAACTGCGTACTCGATACTATACTCCTGCGTATCGATGTCGATATTAAAATTGCTTGAAAACATCTATAGTCATACTATATGAATCTTTTACATAGTAATCCAATGTGTTATATGATATCCTGTTGTGTTCTTATTACCTACTTCGTGCATGTTAATAAGAGGAAGTGTCTCATTCACTGCCGCGTCGATCCATTTTACTTGAACTCTTATTTGCATAGTTTTTATTTCAAATGGTGCTCTATACCGAAATCCAGCTTCAACTCTTACTTGTTTGTGTTCATCCATTGGAACCGCGCACTGAGATACCCCACATGTTCAAACGAACAGGCTAAATATGTTACAATGGATTTTGCGTCCGCTTTCGCCAGATAAAAACGCTATTGTAGTGTACACCTGTTTACAATCGAACTAAGGCGTTTACAACACACGTGATTTATTGCCGAGTTGATCCCAAAATTTATTTCCGAGTAATGGCGCTGAATGATTAAACACTTTCCCTATCCTTTGTCTATTTTATTGCGCTTAGATACATGTCTTTTCAAATTGGACAGAAAATTATTCAAGAGACGAACTGACATTTCGTAAGGCTCTCGGGGGTCAAAGATTAGTCATATTTTACTCCTCAATTATTTCTTAACGTAATCATAATTTCATATCAAATTATAAATTCATATCAAATTGTGTAAAATAAAATATTTTAAACCCTTAACCTTATAATCGTAACCGATTACAAAATCTGCTAATATTTGTATAAAACATTGGTTTTGTATTCAGATGTACATATTTGAACAAGGTATTATCGTACTTTAAGCTAAAATGCAATTGTGTTAAGCTAATCGCAGTCGTAGCGTTTAATAAAAATAATAAGGATAAACTGTTTGTTTAAAAAAATATCACTATTTCATACTCATTATTTTGTTTCAAATATTTTCTTTTTTGGAAATTCAGAACTTGTTTTTATTTTTTTACCCGTGTGGCGACGGGCTAAAAATCAGAATATGTGTGAATCGCCACGCGATTTCTACGCATGGGTGTCGAAATAGGCGACAGAGTAGTTCTGCTGTATAACATCTTCAGTAACAAAAGAGTGGGAGCCGAATTTTATTATTAACTAGCTTTCCGCCCGTGGCTTCGCCCGCGTGGACTACAAATTTCTGTACTTTGTGGATTTTCGAAGTAGAGGTGGTATGACAATTTTTAAGATTTAGAAACGTACGTTAGTAAAAATATATCTCGTAAAAGGTTTAAGTTCGAAGTGTATCCTACATTTAATATAACAAAAGTGTCACTGTTCAGTTTTATATAATTCTAATAATTCTATTTTAATTTTTTTGCAAAATATTGACATTTTGGAAATCCGTCGTGTACTCTCAGAATAAAAGAGTTGATGTTTCCATGGATTTAACACATATTTGCTTATGGACGCAAATAATATCTTCTGCATGTTGGTTAGTCTTTGTTGTGATTAGCCGCCATGATCGTAATCTACTTTCGAGATCAAGAGAAGGCTACATTTATCAATAAAAAGTGCTTTAAATAACACTTAAGATATTAAATTTAATATACCTACGCGCATTGATGATGTTTTGATGGATCACTTTGAACCCTCATATCTTTTTTATTTGTTAACCGATTTGAATGAAATAAACACTAAAACCTCCGGGGGGCTAGCCGTAATACATAATTGAAAACCGAATTTAAATCGGTTAGGCCGTTTCGAAGTTCACTGCGTACAAACGCCCGACAAACAGACAAACAGACAAAAATTCTAAAAATCATTGTTTTGAGTTTAGAATCATAAATGAAACACGAAACACTAATTTTTTCTTGAAAATATTAAATGTACAGACATGGCTAGTCTACGATTTTATTATATGTATAGATTATTCCCATCCTCTCCCAATTTTTTCTCCTTATTCCCTTCCCTTCCTTCAGACCGGCAAGGCAACTTCGACATTTCATGTAGTAAATGTTTTTGGGCTGCAATCAGTTAAAAAGCATGCTCAGCTACTAGATAATATGTAGTTATTATACATATTAATCAAATTGATTATCACAAAACACTTGATTATCAAAGTTTGTATTTTATATATATTAGTCGTTGTGCATTGAATATTTATACCGTGTATGCGTATCGTTATCCTTGCTGGTGGCTAAAGTTACAAAGATACTATTCAAATTGTCTTGAATAACCCTATTGTAGTTGATTTGAATAAAACATCGCAGCTTTATTTATACATTGTTTTTGACTTTGTATGCGAAATCCGAACATATTTTAGCACCATTTTTGCCACACGGTGAAAATACAAACAACATTCAGAATCGGTGTGATGGTGAGTCCGACTTGCACTTGGCCACTTCACTACATAGGAGTAGGTTTCTAATGTGATGCCGTTAATTATCCATTTTTTCCGTTTACATTGCAAACTTAAACTGAACCCTACGAGATTTATCAAAATAATATACTAATTTTTATATACAACGTTTTAGTTTTTCTGTAGTGTATTTTGTATCAGCATTGCACCCGTGCGAAGCTGGGGCGGGTCGCTAGTTTTTTATAATTTTGGGACCAATAGCTCTTATATAAATATAATTAGATTAACATCTTTAGGTTTTCCAGTAGTTGATTCCATATAACTTTTTTTTATTCCACATGCGACTCTATATATTTTGTACTCAAATGCAAATTCGGTTTAAGTTTACAATGAAAACTAGCTACGTACATAATATGTATCGGTGAAGACGATCGCCCTTGTTTGCACCTTATGTTTATTTTAGGTGTCGCGATATTTGATTCATATTGTTTGTGCTAACAGCGGTCGTTCAGATTTCTTTTTAATTTTCACCGCATTAATTTTTCTTATTTTAAGTGTTTTTAATTTTTATACGCATGGAAAGTAAGCCGCATCAAATCGCATATCATTCAAAGTCAATTCAAAAATCCATCAAATTGAAATTATAATAAATCGGATTAAAACAAAATAACCCTTTAATTATTGTACAAGAAAAATATTTTAGCAAGAAAAAATCAAGAATATATGATAAAAATGGTTACAAGTGTTAATGCATGTATATCTTAGACAGATCTTAATATATTTTTCATACCATACATTGAATAAGAGATAGAGCGAAACGACTTTCCACATAAATTAATTTTCTCTGGTGTTCTTAAGAAGCTAACTTAGGTAACTATATTATATTAATAAACAAAAGGGTTCCATTCATAAAACCTGAAGCATAAGCTTTTATTCTATTTCTAATCTGTATTATTCAATGGGATTAAAGAGTCGTTATATTTTATTAATATCGTTTTTTTTCATAGTTTACAATCTACCATTTATGCACAACAAAGAACGTATTCTTACTTTAAAGACATATTGAAAACGTCAATTTGAATGGTATTTTCTATCAAAAGCTAAAGGGTTGGGTTAAAATAAATGATCTAAAATAAGAGCGAGATAACTAATATCATCGATAACTTAATATCAATAATGTTATCCCAGTCATATTGTCCAACAATTTTCTTAATGTTCTCCTATAGAAAATTGCGGTTTGCGGTTTTCTATATTATTTTCGAGTCAACTTATCAAATTTCAAACACGGGTGCGCTAAGGTACGCAGTGGTTATTCAAAATAAGTTTTCAATTACTATAATTGAAGAGTTATCATCTAGTGCCCCCATGCCTATTATAAAAGAAATCAAAATTACATAAGCTTGTTTTAAGAATTAACTGATTAAAGAAATACTTAACGGTGATTAGTATACCGTCACACAAATAACTTTTAATGCGAGTTTCACTCTTAATTATACCATAACTTGTTTAACAAATTTCACAGAAATTTGAGCGTAGCGCGGTATAATTCATAAATAAGATTAGGCGACCAGTATTCGAATGAACTTACGAGAAAACTGATTAATGATCTTCAGTTATCAACATTTAAGATCAAAACATGACATCGGAGAAACGTAACTAAGGCAGGAAGTAATCTTTCCAAAACAACAATTACATATAATAAGTCAAGTAACATACAAGTAAAAATAACGAAATTACCGGAGAGATCGACGATGATCGCTCTCTCAACATATCCGGTGCGTGAACAACCGAAGATTTAAAAGCCTTCCGTTCCGCATACATTTCAATTTGGCCTCTCGTTTCGGCGCTCTTGCTTTTTGTCAACATTGTGCTTAATTTGTTTTGCCCTAAATACTATTACTTGTACTTTCTACAAACATGCAAATGACTAAAACAATTAAAGACACACAGCTATGATGATGTTTACTGAATGTACCTATTGCAATAAATAAAATCTGGTCACTTTATAGTGCACTATAAAGTGCGATATTAGCAGTGACTATTTTAAATCTTTGCAAGACACGAAAACGACTTAAAACTTCTTCCAAAAGATTACGTCATTTTTGATATCGAAATCGATGTATGTTTATTTTGGACCTGCGTTATTTTGCTGCGTGCAATCGACATGCCTGTTCCAGGTCGATTCTGCTGAACTCTCCAATCAAAGTACTTAATAGCCCATAAAGATTCATGCAAAATGCTGGATCATTTACGACACCCTGAAGTGCGATTAGTGTACTGGTTCGAGTTTCTATTTTGAGGCGTTGGAGCGACGCGGACTCAGATTGCGATTAACAGTTTTTACGAAGATCATTGCTACATTTAAACCTACTTTTGAGACGTTTTCCATTCGTCGTTACGCACGGCGGGTGCCTAACATTTTGACTTGTTCTTATATACTTGCTGTGTAACGATTATCTATTACTTAAGTGCCTTTAAAATATAGTTTACCTTAATAAGACATTAACACATGCAACGATTATAAAAACGTACAACTGATATAAAAAATTAAATTGAATTATTTGAAATAATATCACCCAGGTAACATAAAAGACAAACATTGGACGATGTTATTTAAAAATTAATATTCAATGCCAATGACACTTCCATTTCTGGATAACATAGTTAAGTGATAACTGATTCGTAGCTATTTGTCTCTATATGGACTATCGTTTATTGGTTACTGTGCCGGAAATTTATAATGTATTCACGAAATAATTGAGAGCGTATTTGCGTTCGTCTTTCCCTATTTGGTGACAAGTTATGTGGGTGATGTGTAGTCATCGGTCACAATTTACAATTGCATCAATGTTAACGACCCACTGTCGTCATGCCATAAATGATTTGTAAACACTCAATGCATATTTACCGAGCTATATTTTATTTCTGTAAATTATACTTCATATTGCTAAAAGCAAAAGATAGCAAACATCAATAAGATATAGCCATAACCAATATGTTTATGATTTTGTATATATGAGGACAAACGTGCACCCTTCCAGGTCCAAATGAAACCTGACATTATAAGTGGAAAGACCATTCATTAAGCAGTCCCAATAAATTTATGTTAGATATTTTTGAGTGTGTACTAAATTAATTTAGTAGGGATATGAAAATAATAAGGGCCTACGTTTCGATTCAAGGATTTAAGAAATCTGCTGACATGACCAGTTTTATATACGTTTCGAGTATATGCAATAAAACAGACAAACATTAAGTAAATCTCAATTGGTTATGCGGAATAGTAAAGCGCGTTTTATACATAATTTACAGATTAAACTGCACAAACGGGTTCCAACTTCCAGTGGTCAGTTACGCGCTAACCGTGAGAAAACATCGACCTATTCCTATGATATAATGATGTACCGAGATTATTGCTGAATCAAATCGATTACTTTCCAATGCAGTAGAGCACCATTCGTGTCAGGTCGTGTCCATCAAATGTATAGTTCCGTTCTTTTGTTAATGCAAATTGGTTGAGTGATTTCAATAAGTATTATAATATGGAAATAAGAATATTTCCAGTCTAAAATATTTTATATTGCTAAATTTTAAGCTAAATTTAAAACAGTCCGATTCATCATACACAGATGATATACACTTAAATTAATAAATCGTTAATTTTTAGACAAGGTTGTTTGCTATTTATCAAATTGCAAACTATTACGAGGTAAGTGTTTTTAAAAGCGACCTTTCCAGCTGCAATTTCAATTGGAATATCTCAACACTAAGAAACACTTGGTCAATCAATACCCTTTACTATACTCTGAGGCTAACCAGTTGCAAGAACTCGACTTTATGGATATACGTCGTATATTTGCAATCTAACGGGTGCATTGTCTGGCGAAGTTTTAAATATGGACAGGATGTGTATGTGTATATTTTTGTAGTGGAGTAGCACTTTATCAATTACCACGCCTCGTACCACAGACGCGGACCCGTATGTCCTGCATCATCATAAATTTAATGACGTCATCTTTGACGACCTTGTTCGAGGGCTCCGTCAACACATGTATTGCTCCCAGTTCAATATTTACACCCACATATGTTAATGTCGTTGCTTAAGCTGGTAACCTTTATATGGGATTACGTTATTGTGTGATATATACAATTTTATTGCTGTTTTCGCGCAATACTCAAAACATCATTGTTTGATTCTTTTGGATCAGCTTACAAATATGAACTGACATATAACAATGTAACGCACTTTGTACCGTCATAAAAACATTGAACATACCCTTAACTTTACATATCGTATACCAAGCAAAAAGAACCTAGCTGTATAACATATATAACAGCAATTTATTTAAAATTATTAAATGAAATTTATCAGTAGATAAAAGTTTACACAAAGTTAACAACAATTTAACTGGGAATCACAATATACGCAAATTAATTTTGTAGTTTGTATGTAAAATTCTGCCCGAATTATAGTAAAATGTTCACTACATAGTAAACCCACCTGAATATTTTAAAAAGTTAGCACTGAAAAATACACAGTCACAATCACTCGTTTAACTTTGTTCACTGACTTTGTCTGCAATTGGTTCGCATGTCGTGCGGCCGCGCCACTCAGCCTCTGGTATAGAGTGAGGAGTGAGGAGGCGCGCGCGCAGCCAATGAGTGGGCGCGCGGAACTCGCTGATCCTGCGCTAATGGCAAACCCAATTACATCTATTGCCTTACAAATATTATTATTACAACCGGCGTATTTGTTTTCGAATGAAAGCACTTTTGTAATTCGTAATTTAGGAATTATGATAAAAAAAATCGAGCCAACGGTAACTCGATATAATAGAGTATATACTTTTTATGAACGATTATAATCTCAATCGCATACCACTATACCTTTTTGCCGTGCCGTATCTCACAATGCATTTTTTAAGAAAATTTTGCAATTGTGTTTTTCAGTGGGCGGAGCAGTTTTTTATTTCTTGTAGGCGTTGCTTTTATTCGTACGTCACAAGGCTGCATTACTCATTGCTTTAGCGGACAAGCGTTTCTTGTTTTTGTTTTTGTGTACTTTAGTTTTTATTTTTTTATTCTTGTCTGAAAGCTTATAAAAAAACCTATAACATAAGTATGTCGCATTATTGTTAAATGTTATTTTTAATAGGTCTGGTCATTAATGACTCATTTCGCCTAAGTGCATTGCGTAGATTAGTATCAGTAATGTTTTCCTAATAAGCAACATCATAATGCACAGGTTATGATTACCAGTTAACCTAATTAAGAACGTTTAATAGTTAAGTAATGTTTACAAAATTAAGAATAGTGTAGTATAGTAAAATTTAAGTTAATGTATGTTCTTTGATATCTATATCATAGTCTCATAAGTTAACAGTACTACCATAAAATATTGAAAAGCATTAAAAACACTTTCAATATACATAAATTACTATTACAATGTACATACAATACACAAATCAACTTCGAATATAGGAACGTTTCTGTATTTGACGACTATACGAAATTCTCTGCATACCTGTTCATAAATATTAAAAAACGCTTATCATATTAACTCTAAATGATAATGACGCAAATTCCAGGTGAACAACGTGGACGAAGTACTGGAGCGTCACAATGACTTCTTGGAGTCGTGCTTGGGCGACTGCATGCTGACCAGCCCACAACTCCTGAAGGCTGTTACCACGCTGTGCCTAGTTTGTGTGCAGTTCTGCACCTTCATACAGGTATACTTTTATATTATGTACACTGCTGGAACGCATGTTATAAAATACCTTTGATGTATTGTTGGGAATAGCAGAAAATAGAAATGATGCAATATAATCATTGTTATTTTTGTAAACTATAGAGAGACAAACGAGCAAACGCAACACTGTTTTATAAATGATCTCTCTCTCATAGTCTGAAATATGCGGTATAACCTGAACGGGTAATAGTTTCACCCAAAAATCTCTTACTTTTAATCACATTAATGTACTGAATCATGCTACAAAATAGAGGCGATATATTGTACCGAATGTTCCAATTTTGGAGTTATATCATTTAGAGGCATATAAAGATTTAGGGATATATTTCATTTGATTGCCAATTTTTTGTTGAAGAAAAATAAACACCTTGGCATTTTAAACAATCTGTAGCTCTTATTAAAATGCAGATTCCGTTTAATAATTCCAGTTGCTTTTGAATGTAGCTATGTTTGCCCTGTCCGATACAAAATATTGTTCATGTAATTTAAGTAACCCATTTTGACCGCAGCGGTTCGTGGTTACAATTTCACTCGTATTGAATACCTTCATAATCAAATTTTACGGTTAATGAATAAAATTAAAACATACTTTCTGCAGTTATATATATGTAATTGTCTCTATATATTTAGGGTTTACAAATAATCATATTATTCTATTTCACATAAAGAAGGCTTTACGGTTCAAATGATATTATACTGTAAATAACACAAATATAATTCTTCTCTATTAATTTTAATTTTAGCTTTTATAGTTTCTTGATTTTACCTGTCTATATCTTACTTCAACTCTATTAGTAACCATTTCTTCTCTATATCAGTCTTAGCATCTGCAATAGTAAGATCATTTGGTTAATTAATTCCAATGAAAACTTTGAAATTGAACAGATTTCAAATCTTTCTATTTTTTGTGTCTTTTATAAAATAATTAAGTAGGAATTTCATAATATTCAGTCGAAAGGTTTTTAAGTTGAATAATCATACTAATGCAGAATTTAAAACTTGTTTATTATTGTAGATGCTTCTTATCGCTCAGAATGAAATATAATTTTATTTATTTTGTATTGTTTAACGCTACCAAATACTTTAATTGGCTAAGGAGATGCACAAGTACTTCGTGGACGCAGAGCTTAACAGTATGCTTGGATCGACGTATGACAATACAGAATATTGTGAGGTATAATATACAAGCCGTACTATTGTCATTGCACAGGCGTTTGTCGAGTTGTCACGCATACGCACTGATCACGATCATTTGTGTGAACACGGCCTTATATCGATAATTTTTTTTTTTGAAAATTTTGTTTTGTAATGTATTTATTTAACTGAAAATGTTATTACTCCATATGTTTATACATTCTATGAAAATTCACGTTAAATTAAAAAATAGAAATCCAACTAATGTTATAAATGTGAAAGTTTGGATATCTGTGTGACAATCAGGCCGAAACTACTGAACGGATTGTACTGATTGGAATAGGTGATGGGACTCTTTTTATTGAGCTATCACCATTTTTAAGGAACATACAAGTCCATCAAAATTCGTCAATATCCTTTTAAAAGAATTAGGAAAATCAAAATCATTTATAATTTTAATTAAAGTATGATTTTTTTTATTACAAGTTTATATCATTCTCTTGAATATCCAGGCCGTGATCACACTTAACTAAGTATTGTACCCGAGTAATGTCTCCATGTAGTATTTGTGTGCAAAATCATTGATGTTGTCTTTATTTTTTCATGACTCTTCTTTTCTTAGAACTTCGTGGTAAGTGTTCTTTTATGTACTTCCATGCGTCGTATGCGTTGTGTAATTGCAGCTGTTGTTATTTTTGTAACCCTTTTCACTTTAGTTCACATTTTCTGTAAATTAATATATACTAACCACTCATACTACATATTAAATTAAAAAAAATGTAATGGTATTTAATATACATTAATTTTGTATAATAATAGGTAAGGTACTGTACAATAGTATATGATGACGAATAAACATTATCTCCTAAAACGAACGCCGTAAATAAAAGCTAAATTAGCTAAAAGAGTAGACCTGAACATCTATTTTTATGTTACTGCAAGGCAAGTGGAGCATGCGGTTCACCTGATATTAACTGACTGACCGTAGTCCATGACTGTTAAATCGACAAAGTGTCGCAGATGCCTTGCCGGCTTTAAGAAAGTGGACGGGATAAGGAGAGGATTAATGATGGGAAATCATGAGAGCAGTAGAACAGGTGGGAGAGGATTATGATCTGTTTCCCAATTTTACAAGTGACTCCTGACGGTCAGGATTCTTATAAACTTCTTAACTTCGAAAAATAGAAAAATGAGTAATTGTTTGGACTTTATCTATATATTGAGCCAAATAAACAAGTGTATCACTATAAAAGAGAACTAAATAAAGATTTTTGTTCTTTTTATTTATAATCTATAACACGGAGTTTATACGACTGCGCAGAGCTCGGGGTGCGGCACAACGACGAGCGGGTCGGCGGACTCGTTCTCGCGCTCGGTGTCGCGCTACGGGCTGCGCTTCACGGCCGCGCTGCTCTCCGTGCTCGCCATCATCGAGCGCATGGCGAGGGACAACAACACCAACAAGCTGCTCAACATATCGGCCAGGTATTATTTTGTATTTACCCCATTGATATGTAAAAACTCTACATGCATACAAAAGTAGCGCTCGAAAATGTCGCTATAAACACCTATAACAATATTTTTGACGTAATAACAACTCCTTAAAGAACACTTCGGCATTTTTAACGAGCGTGCCAAGGCGCGGGTGCTTTGAAACTATTTGAAATGAGTGCTTCATTAGCTTCAGAGAACAGATAAACATGTTTGAAGTAATCAGGACTTGCATATACTTATTGCTTTGTGAACACTATATCCATAATGGATGTGTAACATACAGGAATAGTACTAAAATTTAAGAGCTACTTTCAATTCATATTTTTGAGTTTAAAGACACGAAACTGCAATATATTAATTTATTGGAAGAAAAATCATGAATTACTTATAGATACGTTGCGTTACAGATATTTATTTACTTATTACGACTTATGTATGTGTGCATTGTTACAGATTAAATTTCAACACATACTACGTGAAGCAACTGGAGAAATTTTGCTCCGATGAGAAGTTTCTAGACGGAGAGAAAAAGGCATCTTCCTAGCGCCGACACCGGCGTGCGCGCCATCTTGTCACCTCTGTGTGACAACATTACCAAAACTACATGACAATATGATTCAAATAGGAATAGGCGTGGAATTACGAATCTGAGAACATAACAATATATTGGATTTTAGTTTACGAAATCTTATCTTTCAGAAAATGTGTTCCTATTTTCAAATTTTCTGCGAATGGTCTAGCGAATATAAACGCTCCTCTTCTTATTTGAAACGTGTTGTATACCCCAAAGTTTTATGAGAATCAATAATGATGGACAACAGATAATTAAAAAGCAAATACTTATTTCCAAATTCCAATATAAGCATCACGAAACATGAAGCTAACTAGAAAGTTAACCTCTGTAGTCATGTGTTACACCTAGTATTTTAATTAATATTACAGAATTAACTCGTATAATAAAATTTTGCACAGAATATTCTAGAAATGTTCCAGTACATTTTTTACTCAACCTCTAGTCCGAATTAGGTCGAGATTAGCCATTACCTTCTTACATCATAATTAATTTAGTAGCACTTCTCGAAGTTAAATAACGATATTATGAACTTCGGTATTGAAACATTTTAAATTCTCCTCACACATATAAACTGATTTCTCTTAACTATACAGTCCGACGCTGGTCACTAAAGTCGAGATTGAGACTAAGAATTATATTTGAGGGGGGAAAATGTGATTCGGAATCTCTTTTCTTTATAGTCTCGGTATCAACACTCAACAATAATTTAATTTTTCTATAATCAAAATAAATCTCAATCACTATCACGAATTTTAGACTAAAGAAGACATTTTTGCATTTAGATCTAGTTCTTAGATATATATAACTTTGTATGCACACCATGACAATAGGATAATTTTAAAATACATAAATAAGTCCAATAAGGAAAGTTATATCAAAATCTTTTGATGATAAAAAACTTTGTCAAATGGTCCATTTTATAGTATTAATTTAGTAGAACTCACAATACATTCAGTATTTTCTTGTCGCATAAACATTATATAGGTATATACAATGATCTTATGAGTTTTTATATCTCGAGCAATAATAGGCGAACACCAATAGTGCATAGTGCATGTATAATAAAAATAAAAGTACAAAACGCTTAAAAATTACAGTAGTTATATTTTTACACAAATATATTAATAAATAGATTTTA
Organism: Phoebis sennae; assembly: GCA_001586405.1. Classification (NCBI taxonomy): domain Eukaryota; kingdom Metazoa; phylum Arthropoda; class Insecta; order Lepidoptera; family Pieridae; genus Phoebis; species Phoebis sennae. Next base: position 465,337 of record LQNK01001564.1, on the reverse strand, counting down.
AAGTGATTAAATTGAAATAGTAACCAGAAATTACACCAACTAATTTGTTATCATTTTAACTACGAAATTAACCTTAATACTCAAAAATCTATAATCAATTAACAAAGTAGGTAGTAGTGGGCAGTAAGCGCATATGAAAATTTTAGTAGTTAACTTGTAAAAATAGCAACGTCACCTTTCAATAGTATAATGCAAATGCAGGCCTACATAGAAAATTATAAATTACCGGTGTATAACATGCAGTTAAATTTGTAGCAATAGTCACGATTTTTATATGACATTTTAGAAGAACACATGAAGCATAAGTTTTAAGTTTTTAAGATGCGCGCCAAAGACAGAACAAAATGGTTTTGAGAAAAAATCTAGTTTCTTTCAAACGTTTCTGTATTGGCGTTATATGTGGTAGTTTTGTAATGTGAACCCTTTGAGTAAGTGTCGTGAAGTAAATGTTCCGTATGTATGTCTCTAGATTAAATGGGAAAAAATGAGGAGTGGAATCTGTGTCGGTTTTAAAAATATTATTATATTTTGTGATATTTTAATTGTGTCATATAACTTAGCCATTAGACATAGAAAAGACAAAGTATTGGAGCTGTTGTAAAACTATTTTCGTGCCATTGTAATATTAAATTCCTCGAAAGTTGCCTATATATCGGTTATATTTTTGTAATCAATTGTAATGTTATGTTTTATAGTAACATGATTATTTTCGTCACAAAGATAGCTGGTCACAGAATAATTGTAATAACATATGTTAGTCACACATTAATAAAAGCCTTTTTAATAATCTATTTTTTTTATTTATACACTTCCCAGTATATAATCATATAATACTTCCCGACCGATAACGGTCATGGTGGCAATCTCAACAGAGACTAGCCAGGTACGCAGGGGATATAATAATGCACAAGTGTGTGCGCAAACACATATGCACTCTATATATTCCTTTACTCTCATAGCGCGATGGGGGCAGACCGACACGACCGTAGAGAGATCAGGCGCAGGACCGACAAGACACGTGCTCTCCGAGGCACGGGAGTGTTCCAACACCGCCAACTTCCAGACTCAGGGCTGCTACTAATTTTTTATTAGAAAAATCTCAATAACATTGTTCGGCCTCACCCGGAAATTCGCGGGTGAGACCCCTCGGTCTGTAGTCAACAATGCAACCGTTAGACCAACGAGGCAGTCAAGTTTCCCAGTATATCATATAGGTACCATATTAGAATTTTCGCAAACAATAATTGTTTTTATGGCTTTGATCAGTAACAATCAACATTAAAAGTCTCAAGGGCTTTCTTGAATAATTAAAGGAAAACATGAAATTTTATACTATACAGACGTGTTTGAAGTAATAAAGACTCATTTACATTGGTCAAAAAGTCAGTAGTAAATAATTCTATCAACCAACGTATACGCCTTAAGTGCCGCTCGCAGAGTATAATTATGATATATTTCTTTCCAATACATACTTGATGTACACGATAACATTTACGGAGCAGATGCATTGAAGATAGATTTTTTTGATATGAGAGGTAAGGAGCGAATGTAATAGAAATCAATAAAACACAAATGTAAAGGTGACAATATTCTATTTAATTTATAACAGACTTTTAAATACAATCTTACGTTGTGTAACATTCAATTGGTTTCGGTACACATAGCACATCACACTGCGGACTATAACAATAAATATATTGCATAACATTGGAATACTAATCTAAATTGAAGATAAAAATTATATTTGCAATATCGTAAATACCTTTCGTTTCGACAATGACACAAATATGACTTCAAAACATGCAATATTCATAAAGGAACTCCATCATCATTAAAACATACTGTAAAAGCTTTATTCCTATTCTAAAATTAGCCAATATTTGAAAGACAAAACGAGTATCTATTCTACAAATACCATGAGCCCTGTTTGCAAGTAAGTTATAATTCACACATAATTTTAGAACAAACATAACAATCGAACAGTCAACACAATTTCATTAACCCAACATCCGTGTAAAAAAAAGCCCCAACAAATTCTACCACTTTAGAAGGGGCATAAGAATCACTAATTAATATCACTGTTTTTCACTACAATGTTAAATGTTACACTTGATATTACCTTATAAGCATTTAAAATACATTACAAGCGAAATGGTAACTGAAGTAACTATGTCGTTTGTGCACACAGAGAAAACAATTGAAGGATCAGTCCTATTTAAAATTAAATTCGTTTTAAATATTGTTCGTCTTAATAATAGAAAGACTTTCGGTCAACTGCCATTTAAACATGCAAAAACATACACTAAGAAAGTATCAATAGGACCGATTTTCCAGGAGTGTAGTTGTTCTCAGTCTGAAGAACTGCACTTAAGTGTATCAATCAAGAATGTTACAAACTACAATCGTTAATAATAGTAAAAAATACGAGTGCAAACGCTGCGCTATAAAACAGCGAAAATAAAATAACTAAGTTCCACTTCCTCTCTTAAAAACTCAAATATTCCACAATTAATGAAATAAGAATCAAGTGTAACGGCTAAATAATAATATCTTTAGCTTCGATCCTGTTCCCGTGACGAATTTCCAAATAAAACTGTCATGTGTCAAAAGGCGCTTACAAACTCTGAGGACTTATTCCCATTCGAAATGAGTAAAATGCAAGTTTTTATATTTTAAGGAACGTTATTTGGATTATTTAATTTTGTTAAAATATATTGCACAAAATTTGGCCTCCTCCCTCCTTCGTTGTCGAGTTTGTACGCACCCTTGGCTTTAGAAATACGGTAGAACAGAAGGGTTATAAGTAAATAATGCCTAATGCACATAATTCGCCTACGCTATAGGAGTATGTACAGTTCAAATTCACTAATTCACAGACTAGAGTCCTCCGGCGAGGAGCATCACCACATGTGTGTCTCTCGGATCTCGCTTATAATTTGGCCGGCACGTTGCAGAGCCTAATAAGATTAAAAATATATAAATAATAAAACTGTGGAAATGAAAATTCTGTATACAAAAGATATTTAAAAAATTATTAGCGGGGAGTGTTACAATATAGAACCCAGAAATTTGGTTAGGATTTTTTTTGCATCATTGATCGATCTATTAAAAAACTGAATCAAAATCCATTGTAGTTTTAAAGATTTAAGCATACAGTAGACGTTGCAAGCGCTTTATAAGTAAGTGCTTTATAAATAGTATGATATATAAATTTCATACCTTCAACATATCCGCAGCCTCCTTCCTCCTCTGAGCGATATGCTCTGACTCATTGAGCAGGCTCTCGGCTTGGTCCGACTTATACAAGTGCGTGACCAACTCCGACTGCAGGTTGTCTTTGACATAGTTCACAAGGAAGTGCATCACTGCCTTTGGTACAGAATCCTGGATCGATTTGCGCACTATGTAGAAGTAGGACTTGATTAGTTTCTCTGGAACAGATAATTTTCATTAATTTTATTGAATAAATTGTAGGAATACTTTAGAATGTGTTAGTAATTTGTGTACTATTCGCGTTATGTGTGCGTGTTAGAATCTAGTATGACTAGGACTTGTTTATGTGTTACTAGAATGCAATATGCTTATCTTGCTCTTGTTTTTTTAATATAAAGATAGAAATCAGAGATTATGTACACAGGAGTTTAGTAAACACGTTATGAACTATTTTCAGCATATCTTTAGTTCTAAATTTAATTCAATATTTGTACACTCATGACTTGTGTTTTGTACAGTTTATATTATGCAATGTATTCGATGCATTGCATTTCAATGAAGTGAGTAATTTAAAACTAAGACATTTTACTAATAACTTTTATCTAAGAACATCAAACACGGCACAGGGTCTAATAGAAAAAAATTCATCGTTCGCTATCGTGTTTAAAATGAATTTACAAAAATATTATTTTATCTAGATATAATCGCTGAAACAAGATAGAGAGCGAAATGATACCAAAAAGAAATAAATTATTCTTCTGTACTTGTCATTGAAAATCTTTTAATGTCTCCTAAGATAACATTGGCCACATTTGCTTATTTCAATTTGAATATAAAAACCATATTAAGATCAGTTTTACAATAACAAGGCAAGAAGAGATTCCCAACAAAATCTGACAGGTAAAGAAAGAAAAAATAGATTTATACGAAGAACCCAAGAGTACACAAGCAACAAGCACACAGCAATTCAGATGAAAGGTGGTCGGAAACCTAGTGAAATGAGAAAGCGTTATTTGCACATCGCCTCTAGTAGTTCTCACCGACTAAATCACCCATATGATTCAAATGCATCATACTGATGCCGTCTATTGTCTTTTGATTAGCTTTTTGACAGATTCCGTTCTCGCTCCGTCCACCTACCATCACAAAATGTATGTTATACGACGCCATGGATGAACATACTAGCTCTATATAGTTAACATTGGTTATTCTAAATATGAAATTGTTACGATATTATTAGTAATGGAAACTGGATTTAGTATCTGCCCTAAATCCCAGATAATATGCTGCATGCAATCTTTAATGTTTATCCATAAAAGGATTTATTTTTCTTCAGTTATTCAAATATAGATATGAAAATATTAACATTTGCTTTTAAATCTATAAATGTTCACTTTTAGAAAGTACTTCCACTAAATAAGCACCTCCTCCCTGTTATTAAACCTTTAATTTCAAAATTCAAAAATAATAAAGGAACAAGGGAGCATAATAAGTATGCACAATTGGCATATCAATTATAACAGACAGAAGGCCATGTAAACTTTACTAAACGCACAAAGTAAAACTCAAAAGAGGTTTTAGTCAAAGAAAACATTAGTAGTAAGAGTAATGTTTGAACATGAGCTCACCAATAACATCGCAGTCGTGTTGTTCCCGGTCGGACAGCTTGCGCGAGGTCTGGCTGGGCACTTCTGGCAACAAGTTCACCGGCTTTTGTGGAGTCAGCGCTTTGTTTTCGGGACTGCCGTTCATCTGATAAGATATATGTTATCAAGAAAATACATACAAAATTTAATTTTTGCTTTGCATATTAGGTATATAAAAGATAAATGGACAGTGGATACTTTACAAACTTTAACAATGCCAGTTAAAGTTTTAATGCAGATTCCGATTCCTTACTTTATTGAACTACTTAATTTATCAAATCACGTACAGATAAAAGCAAACAATATAAAAATTCTAGTGAAAAGCCGCATCAAAAAAAATATTAATGAATTATAATCATGAGGCCAAGGCATTCTAAAAAATTCGAAAAGAAACATGATTTTTGTCTCAAAAACAGCAGCAATAATTCAAAACTATGCACTCATTTCAAAAAGATTCGCGTCTAAGCGCCAGGACGGGTAGGCACGCTCGTTAAAAATTCCGGAGTGTTCTTTGAGAAATTGTTATAATATTACGTCAAGCAGATTAAATGAGGATGGGATAATGTATTTACGTTAAGTGAAAACCTTTATTGATTTGTTTTTATGAATGATTATAGGAAATAACATGTGATTTAGATTTCATTACTAATTTGTCTTAAAATTATAATATAACCAAAACAAAACGGGCCAAACGGCAAATTTCAATGGCTGATAAACAAAACTTTAAGTAGTTCACATAAGGTTAAATTTTACAAAATATTTGTTGTCAAGTGATCGAAAAGTGACACTCATCTCATCATGTTTAGCTTCAGTTTCGAGTGTTACATTTGTATGAGACTCTGCATCTGATTTTTTTATATATGAATGGGCCGAAGGTAGAAGTCATTTATACTTCAATATTAGAAGGTAAACCTTAGGATGCATGTGAGATGTACCTGCGGCGTGTTAGGAGATTCGCTGTGCGACTGAGACGGCGATCTGTTCTCGTAGCCGTCCGTAATCGCGGGCACTTGCTGAAATGCACCCACGTGAAGTTAGTTATGAGAATGATACGCAGAATTGTAATGCTAAATATATAAAATAATTCATACTGATATGCAGTTGAAATGGACCCTGAATTGATTTTAAGTAAATGATAAACTAAGGCAAAATAAATGTAACACCACTATCTTATTATACCATCTACGAGAAAAAGATAAATCTGCATGAATCAAACAGGCAATTAAAATTTCAATTTCAGTTCTATTTATTTCGATCATACTATCATGCAATCATCTCATTATGTGCAAAAATTAATAAAACTCCACTAATTTAATAATGAAATGGGAAATAATTAAGTGAAAGAGAGCCCACATGGTACAAAGCGTATGTCCAATGGTTCATGTAAGATTGTAGTCACACAACTCTATTACCTGAGAGTAGGCCTCCCATATTTTTGCTAGGTATACCAGAGTGGACCCTCTTTCACCCATTTGTCGTAGAAATTGCTATACACAAAAAGGGAATAACAATTTAATATACTTTATGAAAATATATGTGAATTGGTATACTTTTACTTTTGTATTTGTGTTTAGTATGCCTACAAATACATAAATTTTTAAAATAAATATGTTTTAGATTAATCATGCTGATATCTATTTAGAAAGCAAAAAGAAAAGATATATGATATACATATATTATTTGTTTCTGAAGAATTGATTGTCTTCAGTCCGATAATTCTACTTTTCATCTTAAATTATTGATTCCATAAACAAGTTTTTAACCCAATGCAAAAAACCTTCTACATAATAAATACTGTAAAAAAAGCAATATAAAAACCACAACTTCAACAATTATAAACAAACCAGAAATGTATTAAAACACTCAACATGACTGATTTATGATGTTATCACAGACATAGGTAGGTTAAGATCGACTGCCGCATCGTTACAAAACAAAATATTAGTCTAGTTACTTGCACAAAAAGTCACCACGCCTTTGACACTATTAGTATGGTTAAAGAACCTCCCCCAAGAGCATCAAGCCTCGCCTATCATATGAGCTATATACTTTGAGCACAGCGTGTACCGGCGAGGGCGCGGGGCGCAGCGGGCGGCGCTCGTCGAGCCCGTCCGTGCTCTTGAGCAGCCCCGACACCAGCGCCGCCTCGCGGTGGAAGTCCGGGTGCTTCGTGTTTATGTACGCCAGCTCGATCGCCACCAGGTTCTCCACCTGAAATTGACACATTCTATTTAAATTATCCATTGTTTGTCGCACGTTATGTCTAAAGTTAAAATTTTCTTGATGTCCTTTTTAATTATGGTAAAAGTTGAAAAATATAAACAGAATTAATTTCACTGAACCATTAATAATTTTGCCATCCAAAATTTGTATTATTTATTTATGGATAAAAAGTATTTTTATATACTAACCATACCTATAACGTATATAATCACTACTATATTGATGGATTAGATATATTCAGTATCAAGATAACTCAGTTTCGTTACATGAATTTGTGTGGAATTATGTAGGTGTGTTCGCGTACTTACCATAGAGTTGGTAGCGGGTAAGCGCGTTCGCAGCAGCTGCGTGACGACATCGACGATGCGCTGATGCAAGCGCGGGAACCGCAGCATCTCTTGCTGGACCTCCGTGCCGCAGTGCTGCACGATGCGTTGCATCTCCTCATGTACCTGGAGGCGTTAACCAAACCTTTAGGTTGACTCAGAAAATCGTATATAACGATTAAATGCGTTTTCTTTTCTTTACTTACCAGTAGTTGCGGCGTGATTGACACGCAAACATCCAAAGTTTCACATTTATAATATTATTAAAGGAGCGTGACACGTAAGCTGTCTAGTAAGAAAAATGTATTCGGTCGCCATATAATTATTTTATTCATAGAGCTATCTACATGTAATCATGAATTCTAGATTAATTACAAATGTTTTAAAATCTCACCAATTCAACACAACGCAAAGAAGGATCTTCTAATCTCCTAATCTGCCTCTTGACTAGCAATTCAAATGACACTTCAGGTACAAACAGCGCTGGTCTGGGACCGGTCGCGTTTCGTATCGCTGTTAGTATATCCATACGAGATAATCCTGAAATGATAAACTTAGTTAAATATGGAATACATTTTAATTAATAAGAGTTTTAATTTAATTAATATCATCTACCATAAAATTTTATGTAGCCAAAGAAATATTGCTTATTGAAATTCCCTTACCAACTAAAGGATGAATAGAATCCAAGGTACGCCCAAAAGTTTCATGGAAAATATAACATATCCTGGCACCACCACATAATTCAGTTGTTTCTATGTTTCTTGCTGTGCCTTCAATAGTTGAACAGTATGCACTCGCAAACTTTGTTATAATTTGTAGCAAAGTTTGGGACTTGTCTGATACATCCTCCCCATAGGAGTTCAAGAGAGATTGGAATTGGGAAATCATAACATTCACTCGAACCTGAAAATGGTCAGAATAGACACTTAAATACCCATAGCACCAATTTTTTTTTTTAACTGAGGCATAATATTATACTGAGAGAAATGGTTTATTGTACAATCTTCTTTTGTAATACATACATTATTTATATTTATTATTACATTTATTTTCACAAAACCAAATTCATTTATCATGAAAAATGTTTACAAATATTATTTATTGAATCATCAAAAATGAGTCATAATCTATTTTTTACATAAAGATAATATATGCAAAATACCTATCTACTTATATATGCAAAAATAATAATTACCTTCAGTTCCGGTAAGCAATCCCGTATATGGTGCATAAGGAGCCTATTTAAGGTCTTAGCCAAGTACGGCGTACCATTCCGTGTCGCTATAGTAGGGTACTTTCTTTGGAGGTAGGTTGCTTCGTCTTTTAATGCATCCTAAAAACAGACATAGTTTTATTCATCAAGGTCAGACTATATTTATATTTTAACTGTATGGAAATATATTTTGAAATTAATGATGATGATAATTTATATAACACGTTTTTGTTGTCAAAATGATTAATTATGAGAATGTTTTTTAAAAAAGAAGGACAGAAATAAAATTAATACCGTTATTGTTTTCTTATCAATAATATCTTGTTGTGAACGATTCACAACACCAATTATGCCCAGTTTTACTGGTATAACTCTGCCACACAGAATATCAATTGCATCAGTTCCTGAAACAAAACATCATTACACTTGATGTGACAATTTACAATTAATAGTGTTTTTCTGCTATCAGAATTCAAATTGTGGTTAAGTGATAGGTTAACTAAAAATAGACTGTCAACCACTCATCATTTTTGAACTTGTGATAATTAACTAATGTTTATGTGGTTTTATATGGGGAATTCAATTTGGTGAGATGAAACTGATTAAGTACTAATCCAATCACTTTTAATCTGATATTTCTTAAAAATGCAGTGAAAAATTAATAACTTTTAAGCCTAACATCTGTGATAATTTAAAAAAATATATATTTTCTCCTAAAACAATTGCTTCGTGATTTTCAGTGTGGAATATAAATATTAATTTTAAGCTATTAAACTACTATCTACCATATATATTATAGCCTAGAGATATTATAGTCTACATTAGCTTGTCTATATATCTATTACATATGTATGACAAACATACCTGCATCCATGAGATCTAGCTTAGTAACCACAGCTAATGTCCTCCGGCCATCAGGGTCTACCTCTTTAGCCATTTTGATGGCTTCACTGGTGGCCATATCTGTGTTAGCAGCTGTCACCGCAAGGATGATAGAGTTGGGATTGGCTATATGCTTTGTAATAAGGTTTCTGATTTGGTTTTCAATATCTTCAGGCTGATCACCTATTGGCACCTACAAATTAAAAAATAATTAAACAATGTGATATAACATTCAATCCAAAATACATCATTACAAATAATTTTGATGAGTACTGTTTTAGTATAAAAAAATAATAATTAACATATCATAATAGTGTATTTTTAATAAGTAATTTACTGATTCAATTAATAACAGTCATTAATTTTTTGTTAATCTCAAAAAACATTTACAGATATGGCCAATTAATTTCCATAATTAGACCAGAACAAATTAAACAGTTATTGATGCTCTCTGTTCTCTGATGGTGAGTCTTTAGAGTTCTTTGACTTATATTATGTTCATATAGAGGGACAAAATAAAGAAGTATAATCAAATATATTCTCACAAATCAATACATATAATAAAATCGTAACAAGTCCGAATTTGTACATTGAATATATTGCGGAAATTTCAATACAGGGCGTTAATATAAGGAATACAGAAGGCAAATCAATATTTTTTTTCTTT
>LQNK01001564.1:440483-454926 GCA_001586405.1 Phoebis sennae | reverse complement strand
ATAATTAATGTCATATTTTTTATAACAACTATGTTCATTTTGTAGTCTACGCGAGCGAAGCCGCGGGCAAAAGCTAGTATTACATAAAATTTAATACAGGGAGTATTCAATTTTATGACAGTGATTAAGTGACAGACATTTGACAGTGTAATTTAAAAAATTATTTTAAACTTAATAAAAAACTATTACCATACCTTTGTAATGCCAGGCAGATCTACAAGAGTAAGATTTACAACTTTGGTAGAATAGATCTTTAAATTGATGGGTTCTGGACAAATGCCTTTGTTGCTTCCTGCCATGCGATCTGTCTCCCTCTCTATTTCTTCTCTTATTTGATCGAAATCTGTGTAAATTTTTTCTTTTGTGTGTAGAAACTTTCCCCATTCTTCCAAGTTTATTGTACCTTAAACAAAACTCAAATTATATTTCATAACCTTACTCAATACAATAACTATAATGTTGTTTATTAACAGCACAAGGACACATTGAGAAACAAGGTATATTATTGAACTACACAATAACAGTGTTAACAGGAAAATCATACAGGATATTTATCTACACTAACCTGACGAAAAAACTGATTTAGATAGCTGGGTTATTGGGTTCCATGATTCTTTCCCAGACTCCTGGCTTCTAATTACTGAAGGTATTATAAATGAAATAATACTTTTAAATACATTCTATTTTACCATGGATATGACATGTAGCAATTACATTTAAAGAAATAATAGCATGAATATTTAGGGTTGTTATAGAGTAAAACATATAACCTATTATTTGAATCAAAATTAATAATGTAATCTGAGCATTAAGACACATTAAGGTTTTTTGATATAATTGACAGCAGTGAGATAAATTTCAATTAGAAATTATTATATGTACATAATAATGAATTATATTTTTGTATCTTTAATAGAATAATTTGTTTAAATAACTAACAATTCTATTAATGGGAACATTTTTATTAATTGGTGAAGTAAAATATATTCCTGTTTTTATTTAATTAAAGTGTGGGTTAATTATACAGAACTTATTTTGGATAAGGTCTTTGACAGCTTGGCCTTTAACAGCTTTGTGAACAGCATCCACATTATAATGTTGAAACTATCAAATATATGTATTTTTCAATTGTCTCCTTACATAGTGTACCAATATATTTTTCAATTCTCCACTTACATCTTTGGTTCAAAATATTAATAAAAATCTAGCTTGAATCAATCAATGTCATTAAGTAACAGACTCGGGATGTTAATATGCATAATGTAAAGATTACAATAATGAGGATGTTCTTATTGATCTAGTTAACACAATAGTGTGGGATCAAAATGCAATTATCATTGTATGCATGACATTGAAATTGCATACAATACACACTAAGACAACTCAAACCTTGATATTCTTTGTTAAAAAATGTAAACAGAGAATGATTCATTGACCTATGATGTTTAGTCTTTTGTTTTATTGTACAATTTCATTTTCAAATAAAATTAGGAAAATATGCAATCAATAAATTCACATTTATTTAAATAGTTATTATGTTTTATTATCCAGGTGAAATCTTTGATTTCATAGATAAAAACATGTTTGTTATATCTATAAATAATAACAAAGAAATAATTGGTGTGTTGGAATGTTGTATACCTTCTTCAGCTGAACGATGTTCCTTGCTGTCTTTTGGGCTGTACACCAATTGCAGGATAAGAGGACGGCGCGTTACAATTCCAGGCCCCCGAGGCAAGAAGGATTTTCCAACAAGACTTTCTATGACAGAACTCTTACCAGAGCTCTGAGGAGAGATTTTAGATTAAGTTTATAGATAAAAAAAAATAGCATTTTGTTTCAGATTAAAATAATTTTTTCCCCTATTGTTAATTATTGACAGAAGATCATTGATTGATTTATTGAGGGCAATGAATTGGGATTGACATATTTACATAACCATTGTTAATTTTTTTTCGTAAGTTATGATCCTGATTTTTAATAGAAAGTACAATTTTCATTCGTTCAATACATATGAAATATCTTAAAAATTACCTGTGTCCCCAACACGACAATCTGAGGTAATTGAATGGCATCAGCTCCAACAGTGTTGAAAACGTCTTGTAATTTGTTAATAACAGGTATAAGTGCTTCCATTATTACTGATTGAATCAAAATATGCTAAAATTATTTTTTTTATGATGATAATGCTACGCTAGTCTTTAACTTTTCTTACAATTTAATAATTCCTATCAAAACACAAAAACTGACCGGTAAAAATCGGCCATATTGATTTTGACTCGCAATTCTATTTGGGCTACCAGCGTAATAAATGCTTCGATGCAAGGAGAATACAAAAAGAAAAATGCGGGTTATAATAGCTCTAGATTCGAAAAGATAAATTCTATCCCTATACAATAAATTATCGATGTGAATGTGAATTTTACATATTAGGTAATTGTAGGATATTTTTATTATTAATGGATGACCGTATAATATTAAACTGCTATGATCATTTTGTATTGGCTTTAGAATATTCTTAAAACTGTTTCGACATAAGAATAAAGTTACTTTAACTCACCGCTTTAGGATAATTTTGATTATATTTATGGAATTATTGGCACTTCATGCATTAATTTCATCACTAACTTTTTTGTTAATGTATATCACTGATGGTCGAGTGAATTTCTCTTCCATTTATTCTATTTATGCTTTTTTTAACTTCTGATTTAAAAAGAGCCCCCTCCTTTATCTTATTACCTTTTTCCAAACAAACGAGTTCCTTAGCTCCGTACGAGTAGCAACTCTTATGTATAATCTGTTGCCTAATATATAGTGTCAAGTGTCAACTTCTAACTCACAAAAATACATGTCATTTGTCAATTGATGTCACATTGTTTTGCTTGAATGTGAATTGTGAATTGTGATTGTATTTTTTTAATGAAGGAGTAAATTATATCGCCACTAAAATATATACTAATGGCTGCTTATGTCCCGAATATGTTTACCGATGAGGTAATTAAAATTATTTCAAAATATGCGCTCAACATTTTATTGATCCTATTTTGGCAAAATATATTTGTTGATTTCAGGAAAGCCGGGTCGACTCAGGACGGTACACCACCAACTCGAAGTCTATAGAGTTTGGTCCGTGGAATATATCTTTTGATATTAGTTGTATCTTGCCCAGTGTATGCTCTACGAAAGTTGTATGTGAACGAGATGACGATCAGTTTTGTCAGTTTTGCATGTAAGTATTGCTAAAAAGTGGGATATATATCATAATATATATCCCACTTTTTAGTCAGCTCATAGGTTGAAATTGTATGAAAAATTATTTTATATATGCTTTGTTTGTACATTATATTTCCTTGTTTACAGATATTGCAGAGAATTGTCAATACCACATTTCCCTGATATGGTGTTTCCTAAAAATGTTCTTATACTTGAACACAAAGCTGGTGCTAAAATAGAGTTTAATCCTCTTGATGCTTTAAAAAAGGTATCCTCCAGAGTTGATGCTATTGAGGTTGCTTGTGCTGAAGCATGGCAGGAATCCCGGTAAGGCAGATATCTTTATGATTTTCATTTAAAGAATCAATCAATATAAATACTAAGATTTTGTATTTATATTAAAAATAATACACAAGTTACATTTGAAGCTCATACTGCAATTAAGCGGGTACTTTACCAGTAATATAAATAATAATTAACATTAAAACCTGATACTGCTATCACTATTTAATGTGAACTTCTAGTTTTAAGGTTTTGGTTGTGACAGTTAATAATTTATTAATTTATTACTGGACCATTTAATGGGAAACTATAAATTATTTTGTATATATTGAAATAGTTATCAGTTTAACATTTTTCAATTGTTACAAGCACATCTCTTGTAATTTTCAGTCCTGATGCAGAAAAGCAAAAGAAATCATTTGACTGGACATTCTCAACAGACTACAAAGGGACCTTATCTGGGAATGTCACAGTGCAGGATACGGATGAAACTATAAACTTTGAACTATTGAAGCAGAAAGAGCAAATTTTGTTCTACCATGATCTTACATTGTTTGAGGATGAGTTGCATGACCATGGAATATCAAAGCTATCTGTGAAAATAGTAGGTTTGATGTCTATTGTTTTCGGTAAAATAGTAAATTAAATTAAGTGAGTTAGGTTCTCTATAAAATATATTCAATTCTTTTGGACTAGATTAGATATTCTGGTTTAAGAAGATGTGCATCTCTATCTCTATAGTTGATTCATATTTTGAAATAGTTATCAGTTTTATTATTTTGAATTATTTTATTATTCAAATTCAAATTCAGTTTAATTTCATCAATTTATATTGTCCCAATTAAATGTTTTTTGGAAAGTTTTAAAAAAAAAAAATTCTTTAGAATGTCTGGGTTCCAGGTGTAGAAAATCAGTAAAGGCTTTATTAATTTTTTGGCTGAACTACTACAAAAAATTCAAATTTTATTATTTTCATATTTCAGAGGGTAATGCCTTCATACTGGTATGTGCTACTAAGATATTTTCTTAGAGTAGATGATGTCCTAGTAAGATCTCATGAAACTAGAATGTTCCATCTACTCAACACTGATTATGTGATACGAGAATTTACTGCCAAAGAAGCCAGAGCACAAGATTTAAATGTAAGTAAAGTTATCTTTAATAATAAAAAAAACTATTTTACAGCTGCAACTACTACAACAACAAAATGAATATGGCTTTTTTTGCATCAAATTGCAGTATTTACAGACTGCCAATGGATGCTGTAAGTTCAGCAAAAAAAAAAGATTTACTTACTTACTATTATCATAAATGGGAAACTTTGTCGCTCTGTCTATCTGTTTCTACAGACCCAGACCACTGTACTATTTTCTTGAAATTATGTGCAAAAATAGTGTCAACAGGGCATGGGGCAGGGTTTATTCCAGGAATCTCACAGGAAAGGGATGTGTACATAGATGAAAATAAACCTCAGATAAGCCAGCTAACTTTAGATAAGTTTATGTTCTATTATTTTTAGATAAAAACAATGGAGTCTTATTAGTTATTTTATCAAATTTTATCAAAATCTGCCCAGTGGTTTTTACCTGATTGACACACATACAAACAGATACAAGGACAAACAGAAAAAAAATCCCAAGTATGGTTTTAGGTTCTCTAAAAAATATATATCACATATCAATTACTCTTAATAGGGAATATTTAATGAACAGAGAGAGTCTGGTTACTGTTTTATTATATGTATAGATGTTACTGGGCTAATATACATAATTATATGGAAAGCAACTTTATTTTATACATTTTGTGATGAGACTTCTGTTTATGAAATTTATCAATGAATTATTTTTCAGATTCCAACTGTCCACATGAAGGAAGCAGATGATGTTATTCCCCATTTGCCTGTGAAACAAAAAGTAACAGATAAATTGGTTGTGAATATAAATAGCAATAAATAAGTTTTTGATCTCAAATGTATTTAAGTTATATGTTGTAAATGTGTAATAAATTTTCTATATAAAATCGCGTCACTACATTTTGATGTTTGTTTTAAAACCCTGTATTTATATGTTTGGTCATGGTTTGCTTTACAACGCATGTAAGAGTGAGGTTATGGTATTCGAGGCGGGTGCACCTCGGCCAATGCCTCCAATCACCTTGAATGGCCTTATGCTAAAAAGGGTAAATAAGGTTAAATACCTTGGGCATATATTGACTTATGACCTTAAAGATAACACTGATATAGAAAGAGAGCGTAGGGCGTTGTGTGTCCGTGCGAATATGGTGGCGAGGAGGTTTGCTCGTTGTTCCGTTGATGTAAAACGAACATTATTCAGAGCGTATTGTTCTAACTTTTACACTTGCAGCCTCTGGTCTAACTATAGTCGTCGGGTATACAACGCTTTACGTGTTCAGTATAATAACGGGTTCAGGACGCTGATGGGGCTGCCTCGCCACTGTAGCGCATCAGGGATGTTCGCTGAAGCAGGTGTTGATTGTTTTTATACAATTATACGAAAACGCTGTACATCTCTGGTGCGCCGGGTGCGGGGCAGTACCAACAGCGTTCTGAAAATGATTGCAGAGAGATTTGATTGTGTGTACCTGTTCAATTGTGAGCAGGTACATGTACAATATATTAATAAAAATAGGTAATGTATGTATAAATTCATGTATTCATTTTATTTTATTTTTCATTTAAATTGTATATTATATGTAAATGGTAATGTAATTTAATGTATTAATTTAATTGTTTTTTATGTATGGGTTTATGTTGCCTCAATAAATGAAATAAATTATTATTATTAATTATTATTATTATATGGAATAATTTATTAATCAAATTAGTTGAGTATGTAGTAGTAGTTTTGATATTTAAATTAACTTTGCCTTGCCAATAATTCTAGCCTTCCAATGATTAAATTTCTATAAAAAAATTGATGAACAAATTTAAACAGTTACTCAGGCTAGTTGACTCCCTTTTTTTAGTATGTTAATTGTCCTTTAAAAACTCTGAAAGAAGATGTATCTATCTTTAAAAGAGCGAAAACGTTAGCGGGAATTTTAGCTTCCAACTCTACATAATATCTATGTATAATACGTGATGGTAAACAACAAGTAAAGTGAAAAATTATTAAATAGATTTTTTTTATTTATATGAAAGTCCTTTATATTTATTCCAGATAAATGTAGATATGTATAAAAAATGCATGCAAGAGAAAGTGAGTGTGTGCATGTGTGTATACACACATATATATATATACATATACTGTGTATGCATGGATTTTAGCTATATATAATTAATTTATGAATAAGAAGAGCATATTTTAACATTTAAGAAAAAATATTATGGAAATATAACATGCTGACGGCTACTACTCAACTATAGGAAGTAATAGATTTTCCGTCTCTTCGTATGTGAGAGTAATAAGCCAATTGCTAACAGTGATTTTACATTCTTTTGAGGAAAGATCATATATATTTAATGTTTTGTTTACTTGTTTATAAATAAAAAAGACCCAAATATGAGAAAACCCGGTCGATAAATTTTGTGTGAAATTTACGTGTATGACGACAAACTTTGTCTTAATCTAAATGTTATATTGTTTGAATCTCATTTTAAAAGAGAATGTTGTTTGTAGTACAAAGAGCTGTCTAACTGTTAGGACTTCACAAAAATAATACAATTCAGTAGAAGGGAAGAATATAGATTTGAATGTGGAAATTTTGAGCATAGCTCTCTGTGCAACTTCCAGCTTCTTTATTTATAACCGTTTTGGAGGCACCGCCCCAGCTCGTGATGCAATATGTGAGGAACTGAGGAGAGACAGACATAGTGCGTAATATACTTGTCTTTTGGTCTAAGAGGCTCCAGAACGTGACGCAAACATTTAAAAATATATATGAGTCTCCTTATTTTACAACTCAGTGTTGAAATATGCTCTTGAAAAATAAATTTTGAGTCCATAATGACTCCTAAATATTTTATGAATCATCTTTCTCAAGAGTAACATTGAGAGAACGGTGAGTTATAGGTGTAAGCAACAATTTTGTTTGTGTTTTCTGGAGGACTGCACCAATTTCGAATTTTAAACTGAATGAATTTAGTAATATAGTAAAAACGTAGTTGTTTCGCCTGAAAATCCATGAAACATCTATATCTTCTTTAATATTATAAAGGAGCAAAGCTGCGCGGATTAGCCAGTCTATACATATAATGTAACTGTTAAACCTAAAAATTGGTATTTGGATAAAATACACGTAATGCAAAAAAATCAAATCGTTTAAAGAATTCCAATGAGTTCTGTATTAATCAGGTAGACTTTACAAATGAATATCTTCCTATTTAAAATAAATACCTGCATTTTTTATTGGAATTTTTAAAATAATCTACGTTTTAAATTATTAAAACCTATGAAATATGTTTTGCTAAGCATAAAACTGTAGGAAATAATAATTTATTATATTAAATTAGATATGTATGAGTCACGTAGCTTATTATTATACTATCAAATTCGATAAAAATTAAGGTCACTGAATAAAACAAAGTAAGCATGACAATCATAAAATAATTTCTTCTTAGCATGTGTTGATATACTTAGAACGATTGAAAACACATCAAAGAATTAAATAATATATAAGGGAAACTTATTCTTTTCTAAGCCCCCTTAATGTATTCAATAGTATTTAGGCGAGTGATATTAATGGGCTCACACTATGCAGTGCCTGTCTCGACGAATCCCTCAAGCGATTGTTGTAGTGTGTTGTAATTGTATTCCTAAGAGAAAAGAAGACTTACGACTGACTTTTCAGCGGATTGGAAGGTGTTGGATAAAATGTTTGTGTATTTTAGCATGATAGCGTTCATACACATTTAAGTCAAATTATAGGAGTGCTCTACTGAAGAGACAATTCGCTGCAGCAGAATTAAAATATCTCTTCACAAAAATGATAAATATCAAACATTACTTCAACAGTTCATAGTGTTCAAATTACTTTTTCTGGCATTTATCACTGCAATACATCTAACAATAAATTATATACTTCTACAGAAATATAAGCATATTCTGTTTAATGGGCATATCAATACTTCTTATATACAAATAAACGTACTTTCACCCACATTCCCACACAAGCATACATCCAAAATTATGTAAACATAAACCCCAAACACAACAACACATTTAGACTAACTTAATTTTAAGCATATTTTTGTATATCTGCTCTTAATCACACTACATATTATTCTTTGTATAGTCTGTTCTGTATAATTGTTCTCCCTCATGTTTATGTCTTATTTATCTTTCAATTCTCTGTTTCTGTTTTTCTCTCTTTTTCATCTTTCAGTTCCTACTTCTAGAGGTGACTGAAAAACAGTATTGTTTTGTCTTATGACAAAGCAAACGAATGCTAAGTCATCGCCTTTTGCCATAATTATTTGTTACTATAGCTTTCTGCCCGCGGCTTCGCCCGCGTGGACTACAAATTTCTGTACTTTGTGGATTTTGGTATGACAATTTTTAAGATTTAGAAACGTACGTTTGTAAAAATAAATCTCGTAAAAGGTTTAAGTTCGAAGTATATCCTGTGTACTCTCAGAATAAAAGAGTTAATGTTTCCATGGATTTAACACATATTTGCTTATGGACGCTAATTATATCTTCTGCATGTTGGTTAGTCATTGTTGTGATTAGCCGCCATGATCGTAATCTACTTTCGAGATCAAGAGAAGGCTACATTTATCAATAAAAAGTGCTTTAAATAACACTTAAAATATTAAATTTAATATAGCTACGCGCATTGATGGATATGTTTTGATGGATAACTTTGAACCCTCATATCTTTTTTATTTGTTAACCGATTTGAATGAAATAAACACTAAAACCTCCGGGGGGCTAGCCGTAATACATAATTGAAAACCGAATTTAAATCGGTTAGGCCGTTTCGAAGTTCACTGCGTACAAACGCCCGACAAACAGACAAACAGACAAAAATTCTAAAAATCATTGTTTTGAGTTTAGAATCATAAATGAAACACAAAACACTAATTTTTTCTTGAAAATATTAAATGTACAGACACGGCTAGTCTACGATTTTATTATATGTATAGATTATTATTTTTTTTTAATTTCCTATGTTTAATTGTAATTGTTTTATGGCAATGAAAGTATTTTTATTTATTTTATTTATATTCATTATATTTACGAAATAATTGCCATAACACACTCAAAGAATACATTCTGTAGATTAGACACGTAACTTGATTTCAAATAACAAACACCTAAACAAGGAAGCAATTCTAAATCATTATTTAGCTGAGCATTTAGCTCAAAATATGATAATAATTAGTAACTCTATCTTCTGTTATTTGTAATTTTACATGTAAGAAATCGCATTACGAATTAGTGTATGTTATGGCAAATTTACATTATGTATGTTTTATTTATTGTTATAATTATTTTTTTTGCCGCTAGACAAAAGATGTAGACAGATAAATAACAAGATGATATGATAACATATACACGTAATGATATTATGATAATGTGATATAAAAGTATTTTTATTTTTAGTATCAGTATCTATCTACACTAATATTATAAAGCGGAAAACTTTGTTTGTTTATTTATTTGTATGTAATAAATAGGCTCAAAAAGTACTGGACCGATTTTAAATATTCTTTCACCATTCGAAAGCTTCATTTTCCACGAGTAACATAGGCTATATTATATATATATATGCTGCGGGAGCGAAGCCGCGCGGATTAGCTAGTTGCCTGATAAATTGATTACGATCATTGTTATTAAATGCTTTATAAGCACAGACTAAGATTGCCCCAGGTGCATCAAATTTTGCGATAATATGTGAAACAGTGCTGTACTGCAAATAAAATGTTTTGGATAAAAGTGCTTGTATTAACCGGTAAGTTTTAGCAAGTCATAGTCTTTGCCCATAAGATAAATCTAAAAATATTTTGTACGTTGTCCTAAATCCACAATTCTAGTGTGAGAGCAAAAGTTCGTATTCAAATTATTGTATTATGTATAACGTTTGGCTAATAAAAATTATTCTTATATTATCTTTCTGCTAAAACTTTGTGTCTGTATAAAAAAATATTTTAAACCTAAAAAAATGAATTTTAATTTAATAATGTTTCTCTCGCAACTAGGAATACTTCATCTAACTTTTGCTGTAGCGGTTTTCAAATTAGTGTTTGAAGATCCAATACTCGCTCAGCAAGGTTTAGGATGGCCGCATGATCTTCAAGTTACTAAAGGGCATGAGGCTCTAATGAAGTTGTCAAGAAACTTGGAAAATCAGAATACATGTCAAATTACTACGCCCAATGGTGAAACATTTGATATTCTCTCTCCTCACAATAGCAGGTATTTACCGGTCCTATATCAGTAATATTAAATAATTCTTTAGGTCCTATATACTTTAATGTAATTCTTTAGGTGCTACAGACTTGGATTACCCATGACCAAAGTGCGCACTTTTTTCCTTGGTCGTTTTTTTCTCATATTGTGGCTACAGTCCGCAACACTGAAATGAATACAACACTAAAGAATCCCATTGAAGATTTCAAAATAAAAGGTTCTTCCGGTGGAATTCTATTAGTCTAGTTTGGGCATGCTCCTTAGCAAACATAGATATATTTAGTATAACTTTTGACTGACCAAGCATGACAGAGGCATAAATAACCTTGTTATTGCTAACAACTGGCCTCAATGGTCGCAGCGTGCAGCACAGTGATGGCAAAAAGGCCTTCCCGTCATCACAACAGCGATTACTAATTTTAGCAAACTAATTTTCAGAGGAAATCTCAAAGCGCTTGTTTCAAAAATGTTCACGATTTCAATAAAAGAGTAGGTGTGTGTAATTCAAGTCAGTAATAAATGCCCATGAAAGAAATCCTGGCCCTGGCCCTGTAGATAATGTATCTAATTTATATCTAAGGAACTTCATAAAAAATGTTATCGTTATATTAAAAACTAGCTGTACCGTGCGGATTCGCCTCGGTTATATAATGTTATATATGTTGCCCGTGGATAATGTAGCTGTAAAGTTTTCCTCTTTATAATATTAGTGTAGACAAAGAAAAAATATATTCAATATTCTCAAAGTGAACTTGACATTGACAATTTGAGGTCACTACTTTGAATACCACATTTCTTTGTTAATTGATAATCAATTATATATGATATAGATTCTAATCTTTTGATTGCGATTGTATAACAATTTAGAGATAGACGTATTAGTTATTATCATTGATTAATTGACTTATTTGATAAGATTTGCAGAAGAATCTAGTTCTATGCCATGCTATGTTACGTAAATTAATTTGTAATTGCTTTTCTATGATTATATGATGACGCACATTCGCTTGATAATTCAAAGCGGGCAGTTTTCAGGCTTTTGAAAAATCTTTGTGTCAAAACTCAAAACATTGCAAATCAATTAATTGGAGGGAAACTTATGGCCATGAAGTTTGTCAAGTATCTATATCTGTTAGTTAAATAATCAGACTCATTAAGTTATCTGTTAAACTTTGACAATTCATAGATTCGAACGGTGGGAAGATGGATGTAGTATTAGAGTTAAAAATGTTCAACCAAGCGACGAGGGGAGATGGCGCCTTGTAGCATCTGGAGGCAATGATACGGTAAAAGGCTGGATTAAGTTGCATGTCATAGGTAATATAATAAGAGATTAATGATTTACTAATGTTACATTTTAGATTAAATTAATTTTTATTTATTTTAGAAGAGACATCGTCGTATATTGCACCCCCAATAGAGCTTTATGATGGAGCAAACGATGTAAAGGTAGATCTATCTAGTCTTGACAATTCTTACTGCTTAGTTGCTAAACCTTTCTCGGAGAGCGCCTTAGTACCAGGACATTGCAGTGTTACACTTGATAGAACAACAAGGGCTGTCCAAGGAGATTGGGATGTCCTATTGGGAGTACCAGGGAAGGTTTCGGAATTATCGATGAAGCGGCATGTTGTTGTTGAAGGTATTAATACATTTACGAATATTTTATGCAGAAAAATTACAGTAGAAACTCGATTAATCGGACTAATTGTTGTAGTTAGACATTCGGATAATCGAAAGTATAAAGATAAACAGGTAATCGGGTTTTGGGCATATTATGTAAATATGTACACATTTAATAAAAATAACTAATACATATCGAACATCAATATTTATTAAGAGGTACATATGTACGAATAATTTCTAATATTTATTTGATAATTTGCATTTGGTTAATGAATATTAAGTTTGATTTGTTTTAAAATATTTGGTAATTGTTATTTGACGTATGCTGTAATAAACTCACAGACCACAGTATCGCTCTCTGTTTCATTTTCAAACCACTTGAGAGTTGTTTCCAGGGCATGAAGTTAATCATCATGAGAAGGTTCTACATCATTTTTCACATCTATTGCTTGCATAAATACGACTTATAGGTACATAATATTATAGAATAGGTTTGTAATCCGGATAATCGCGAATTTGTCTAACTGAGGGCCGATTAATCGAATTTCTACTGTAATAAGGTTAAAATCAATTCAGATTAATTACTAAAAATAATATTTTGTTTGACATATGTAATTTATTGCTTCATTATTTATGGAAGTAAAATGAACCTAGGCTAATTATTTGATCTTATCATAAAAGTAATTACATTGACTTTAGGTAATAATATTAGTCATACACAACCGCCGATAAGTAATTATTTTTTACTTGTACATATATTATATTAAATGCGCTTTTTTGTTCTCAATATAAAATAATAATCCTTTATTTTAGCGGAACGTTTGGATGTGGGGTATGTTCATGATAGTGGTTCGCAGAAGTTACATTTGTATTGCAATATTCTTCATACAGTGAAAAACATAACATTTTGCCGTTTTCAAAGGACAACACAATCGTATGGATTTAATGTGGTTGATGGTTTGAGTGATGGGAGTCACAGGTAATTTATAAAATTCTACTTCTCTTTGTACTTACAAATTGGGTATTCTTTTTTGAATTTCATGATTTTTCAAACTGAAATTTGTGAAACGAATATGTCATAAATTTTATTATCATTAGTTTTTTTAACATCATTTGTGGCAATTCCCCATTGGATGAAATGCACATTTTTGTTTTGATGCATAGCTATTCTAATCCAATTAAGATTATGTATCGGCATAAAAACAAATATCTCTCGTCCTCGTAGCTAGGTATATCTGCATGTGCTCTCTATATCTGCTGTGAAAACTTGTCTGAATATTATAAATACATATATTTATACATAAAAAACTTACATACAATTGCATTTCCTGCATTAATTGCTTCGTGGTTTTATCAAACACTTAGTCATACATAACAAGCTTCTGATTTAATAATCAACGTAATAAGAAAAAATGTTAAACACTGCTCTTTCCTTATTTTGATTCCTTTTATTTAGAACTAGCTTTCCGCCCGCGGCTTCGCACGCGTGGGCTACTAATTTCTGTATTTTTAGAGGAGCACAACAAACGTTTAAAAAAATTACGATCGCAGGACCAGTGATATATGCGGATGTCTGTCTTTTTTTTTTATAATCTTCAATGGAAATAGGATTGACCAAAATCTCACAGAGCGCGCCTCCTCCAAAATACAGAAAATTTAGGCCCACGCGAGCGAAGCCGCGGGCAGAGAGTTAGTTATTTTTTGGTTTTTGAGGATTCATTGAGTGTTTTAACGTCTTAATCTATACGTTAAGAGTATAAAAAGGCATGTCCGCAACTCAACCAAAATCTCACATTGTCACGTGGTATGACATTTTCACGACTTTAGATGCATATTTCTCAAAAAATATTTATTTTAGCAGAAAACGCATTTAGGAACCTCGATATCATTTTTAAAGACCTTTCCAAAGATACCTCACTCAATGATGTATTCGCGAATTTATTTTTTTA
>LQNK01001564.1:426571-440104 GCA_001586405.1 Phoebis sennae | reverse complement strand
CATCAATTTTGGTTAAAGAATTCACAATGCTGTGATTAAAACTGACAGTCTGCTTTAATAAAATTTTGCTATATTTTAGAAAAATGGATGTTCCTTTATGTATTAAACTTTCTAAGAAAATAAAACTATAAATTTCTAAGGAAACTATATCGTTTTTACAAAAAATAAGGTAAATAAGTAGACATGACACGTACGAGTTCCTCACGTCTAATAGAATATCATCATCACTACATATTATAAATCAAAGTCGCTTTTTCTGTCCCTATGTCCCTTTGTATTCTTAAAATCCTTAAAACTACGCAACGATGATTTTGATGCAGTTTTTTTTAACAGATAGAGTGATTCAAGAAGAAGGCTTAACATCAGAATTAAATAGTAAAGAAATACCATTATCTTTGAGGTTTCTAATGTGATGTCGTTAATTATCAATCTTTTTCCGTTTACTTTGCAAACGCAGGCTGAACCCCACTAGCACTAATTTTTATATACTACGTTCACAATTTTTCTGTAGTGTACTTAGTATCAGCATTGCACCCGTGCGAAGCCGTGGCGGGTCGCTAGAAAAATATGTCATATTTTATCCCATGTGTCGCCACATCGGTTAGAATACATGAGTCACCACCCAATTTCTACCCGTGGGTGTCGTAAGAGACGACAGAGGGCAATTCTGCTACATAAGCCTTCAGAGTGGGAGCCGAGCATTGCACGATTGGGCCAAGCTCGCCCCAGCGTAAGATCGGCGTGAAGCATTATTGCACTTTGCTTCATACGGCCAGCGGGTGTCCGGAGGCCTGTACTGCCATCCCATTCCTCTCCCATCTTGTTCTACCGTATACACTATATTACACTTTAAATTATAAACACGTATATTATTAATTATGGTTAATTCCTCAGCATCAACGCGTCGTAAACGTGATTTGGAACAAACAGAAAACAAAGCAATTTTCGTCCAAGAAGATGGTACACTAAGAATCATGTGTCACGCGGATGTGTCCTTAGTGTATTGCTGGTTCCAACATCCTAATGGCTCTCAGTTCACGCCGCTGCCTCTTAGTGATGAAAATCAACAGTTTTGGTTAGTAAACGAATGTTTGCTTGGATAGCGAATGGAAGTAAAGACGTTATAGTTGGTATTTTTTGCTAATCGTCTTCACTTTACGCTTTGTCTCACAAAGACAATGGCATACTTTTCATACACTCCCTAAAATTCAAGGTTATTTACGTGTCTTAGTATCATATGTTTATTTTTTCACAATACGTTTACAAAAATGTACAAATGCGTAGTAATGAGGAGAACAAAGTCAATAGGTCATACAACTTTGTCATGTCCATACATTTAAAAACTTAATTGTGGATATAAAAGTTTATTTACCTAGACAGTACACAATAAATACATACACGTGGAAAATATCACCTTGGTGCTGAAACAGTCTCTTGAATTTTTTTTCGTTAAATTAAAAAAGTAAAATTAATCTAACTTCGTACAGAAATACTTTATTTATCGAAATAATAATTCTATAGGTATACTGGTGAAGGTACAGCAGCGGGAGAATGTGGCATCACCTTTAACCACGTAACAAAAGAAGATTCTGGAATTTGGCGTTGTCATATGGGCCCTAGAGGACAATTGGGTATCGAATTTACAGACGCTGTAGAAGTCAGAGTCACTGGGCCATTGGCTGCTAACAGAAAAGAAGTAAATGTTGTGATCGGTGAACCGGCGACCTTGTACTGTCACACGTCCAATGGAAACAGACCGTTAGAGTATTGCCGGTTTCTGTCGCCTACGTTCATCGGCATCAATATAGATTCTACTGTTACTGAAGAAAAGTAAGTGACTGATGAAATACTTTTGAAAAGAAAACAACATTTCCATTTGTACCATAATATGTGCAAATTTATAAAGATTTGCGTTCTTCCTTGAATTACCTTTAATAAATAAAACAAAATTTGAAATATGTATTTGAAGGATCCGCTCGTTCTCAAGCAGAAAATTATTCAATTAAGCTGTATACACTTGGAATATTAGTACGTTTTGATTAAACTTATTACACTAACATAAACCTACCGGTTTCTCGTTTTATATCTTATTGTTTAAAGTTCAAAAAGACATGATGTTAAATAACGTTAAAAGCTGCTCGAGGACGTGGACGAAATTAACATACGCTGTTAATTTTTACATATTCGCTATTTTTAACGTTAAAAGGAATATTGCCTTGAAAATATTCAAATTGCAAGTTTTCCTCCTTTATCTTACATTTTTTATTGAATACATATTCATGTAGAATGATTACAAAGGATAAAAATAATTTATTCAATTAATCAAGATTATAAAAATGCAAGCATAATCTTATTTTTATCCTCTTAGTAACAGATGTAATAGACAAAAAAAACGTTCTAATTTCCGTTCGGATAGTGTATTAACATGGCGATTCATCAGATATACGTCATGAGTTTTAATACAATAGTTGTGTTGAGAGTCATCGCATGCATAGAATATGAACAATGACAATTCCATGTTGTATAAGGAATCGTCCGATGCCGACCCTGATAGGCCGCTTGCGCACATGATTAGGGTTATGAGTAGCCTGATTCAATTATTATAAATATATGTTATGAATAAAAGTGAAGATAGAAATAGTAGATTATAATAAATTGCGAATAAAATAGCTACGTGATTATTGTATTTATAAAGGAAATGTAGAGCTTAATGATATAGTAATGCCGGATGTACTTAGTCCTTATACATCTGAAATGAAACACCTATATTACACATACAGAAAGAATTTGTCAAAACCATGTCATACTTTCGGAGATCGTTTGCCTAAATTTACGAACGAAATCCTCAATTCGGAACTCTTTCGAATTAAAAAATAGCAATCCCTCGTTGTTGTTATATGATTATAATTATTTCAAAAAAATTCCAGTGCTATTTTGGACCGTTATTACTTCACACCGGGGCGCGACCTTGACATTGGGGATTGTTCATTGACTATCAGTTCTATTGAGGAGCAGGACATAGGAGACTGGACCTGCGCTGCCATAGTCGATGACGAAACCATGGAATCCCGAGACGAAATAAGAGTTTACGTTTCGGAATGTAAGTTAATAATATTAAAATCATTTATTGCATTTATGACGAGTTTAGATGGTTGAAACTTCCTTAGACCAACTCAAGTCTCAATGTTGACGAGTCTAACTAATTTAGTTTTTGTTAAGTTTTATATACCTGCTATGTTGTGTATCATACAGAAGACGAAAAAACCGGTTGTATTTTGTTTCCCGTGTTACGACGGGCTTGAATTAACTAATTTAGCTATTTCACATAAACAGAGGTATAATAAATCAATTTAACATAATACCTTTCTTGAGAATTCTCACAACACTTAATAGGAAATGTTATGAGTTAAAATTTTTCCGTAAACTTTCTGTATAATTTCTATGAGCCATAGATTTATTGTCCCGTATAATTATTTTTATTGCAAAGATTGGTAAAAGTAAATTATTTCCAGCTATTTTGCCTCGTAGTCAAGCCGGTGTCATTGGATTCAGTGTCGGGCTGTCCGTCCTTGTTGTGATTCTTATCGGCTACGTGATTTACAAGCGCGGCCCAGCCTTGCCGATATTTAGGCGACGACTGAACCCACCTGCATCGGATGTTCTATCGTTAAATGAAATGTCGACTTACGCTTCGAGTACTGCTAGTAGATCCAGCCAAAGTAGTGTGGAATCAGTATCGGTGGCGGAGTCGGCCCGTTCACCGAGGACGTAAATATGTGTAATGGGTCAAAAGATAAGTAAATTATTATTTTCTGTTGTTTTAATTTTGGCCTCTTAAATAATATTCTATGATTGTTTTTTGTATTAATTGCTTAATGTATTTAATATTTATAGATTTCGGTCAAACACTGTGATTAACTGATCTTAGAATGTTTATAATCTATCAAAATTTTCAGTGACGATGCTGTAATAAAATCTATCAATACTTCAAATTGTTTTATTCGAAAAACTTCAAATCCATACTCATCACAAATGCGAAAGTAACTCTATCCGTCTATGTGTCTGCTTGTCTGTCTCTTCTTCACGCCTAAACCAGAAGAGTTTGAACAGTTTGTTTCTTTGAACGCGCTAATCTCAGGACCGATTTGAAAAATTGTTTTAGTGTTAGATAGCCCTTTTCTCGAGGAAGACTATATATATCATCCCGATATTCCCACGGTAACGAAGCCCTGGGGGCAGCTAGTAAAAATAAAGTGTGACAACCCCTTTTAGAAATGTGTACCTACTTATTACATAATATATTCGTTCCATTGATAGATGAATGATGATTGAGCCTATGCATCCTTCACAGTGACATGTTTCCTCAAGTTTTTGAGAATTGCAACCAAAATCTTTCAGTTATTATTGTCCCCGCTTACTGAACCACTAAGAGTAAGAGGAAACATCTGTATCTATGCTAATATTATAAAGCTGAAGAGTTTGTTTGTTTGTTTGAACGCGCTAATCTCAGAAACTACTGGTCCGATTTGAAAAATTATTTTAGTGTTAGATAGCCCATTTATCGAGGAAGGCTATAGGCTATATATCATCCCGATATTCCCACGGGAGCGAAGCCCTGGTGCGCAGCTAGTATATACATATAATGTCTGTGCATTAAACATTTTAAGGAAAAAATGAGTTTCGTGGTAAATGTTGAAACCAAAACAATGATTTTTAGAATTTTTGCCTGTTTGTAGAGGCGTTCCGTGTTTGTGCGCGCTGTACTCCGAAATGGCTTAACTGATTTAAATGCGGTATTCTATTATATATTTTGATAAGCTATCCATATTTGGTGTTTGTTAAATTCAAATCGGATAACAAACAAAAAAGATATCGGGTTCAAAGCTATTAATCAAAAAATGTCATAATTACGTGTAAATGGATTAAGTTGAACCTTTATTTAGCGTTATTTGCAGTATTTTTTAAATGGTTAATGAAGCTTTTTCCTGATCTCCGAACTAGATTAACATCACGGCGGTTGATTTCAATGAAGACTTACCAGATGTGCAGGAGATATTATGGTATATTACGAATTACGATACATTTCTACGGTGTGAATTGAGTATGAGTGTGTATGAGAGAGAGAGAGAGAGAGAGAGAATGTGAGTAATGAATTAAAACGGTCATACCGTCTCTTCTAAAATCCGCAAAGTACAAAATTTTGTAGTCCACGCGAGCAAAGCCCTGGCAGAAAGGTAGTAGTTCACATGATTTATTATTAATACTCGCATAGGGCGGGATGAAGTACGCAGAGCTCTTTGTACGATTATTTGTCCTTGATACAAATGGAAAGGAACGTAAAATAAAAGAAATTGTTAATTATTCTTAAATTTTTATTCCCTTTTTTTCTTCGAAATATTTAATTACAAAACCTGCTTTAAAGTTTTAAGCAATAAATATTTAATTTAAGCGATCAGACCCGTTTTCTACGTTATTTATATACGTTGTATCGAAAATGAAACATCACCTCTAAGTATTAATCGGAATTAGTATAAATTATTATGAGATACTATTAATATTAGATATCTTAATATCACATGAAACGCTGGTTACTCCTTTGCAAATTAATAATGTTGTTTATCTTGCAACGAACGCAACCTGCGATAAAGTAAAATTATCTGACAAAATCACTTAAAATATATTGAGATAAAACATATTCGTCGGACAATTTCACTTTGTTGTAGGAAATATCACAGATTACGCTTCACTGTAGCCAAGGACTATTTTTGAAATGTTGACCTTTGAGAAGAACTTGTTGATGGATTTGACAATGGTCTTTACGATTTGCTGAATTACTGGTGGCGCGAGATCGTCCATGAGTTGGCGCCAATTTTCATTTGCGAATTGAAGCGTTGTCTCCGCTGTAAAAAGTTAGGTGAATTAAATAAACACAATTAATATTTTTGTAAATATCGGAATATATGTTCTTCAGCTAACATGCCTCATTTAGAGAATACAACGTTGAGGTCAACTCAATATGATAAATGTTGTTATTCTAGAGAAATGGAAATTTGCGAGATTGGTAAGGACCTGTATAAAACAGTTAAGCATAAATCAAATGTGGTCTAACAAGGATGTTAGGGAAATCATGCTAATTTCTCGCCATAAATATTTTACTACAATTTATAACAGGTAAATTGTTTGCAATGTAATCTGTAGAAAATTGCGGTATAGAATACATTATAAATAATTTATATTCTTTTGCAAAAAACACGAATCTCGTATTAAAATATTCGACTAGCTTCGTTATATGTCAACATATAAAATATCTCTATTTCTGTTATTATTTTAAAGTTAACTAATCACTGTCGCCATATTTATTGATAATAGCTGTCAACAAGATTGGGAAAAATGACTTATTATTTCTAAGATATAAATTAAATTACTTCTTATTTCTAAGATATAAATATACTTTACTTACAAATTTAAAAGGTTTGGTGACTTTTTAACAGTCTTAAAACAATCCAATAGGATATAAATTAGGCTTAGTTTTCTTGACTGTTATGGTAAATGCTGTCCTTAAAGTATACTAATATTTTTAAGTGTTGTGTTTTTGTATCATTTTTGTAATGTTTTCAAGCAGCATGCTATGTAATAGAAGCCGCTGGGATTAGCTAGTCTCTCAAGTCAACATGATAAAAAAATAATAAAATACCAGGTAATCATATTTAAAATTTACATATACCGAGATTTTTATTTACTATTGGCTTTTATGTGTAGTATGACTCATTCATAAATTTTGGAATAAACTAATGACGTAAATAAACTAGAATAGATAACATTATATTGAAGTGTAAGGTCATTGTCAATATGTCCCACGAATATACATAATGATTACCAAGTTGTTTGTTGCCGTTGAACAGGTTCTTGAAGTCAAAAGTGGTCTTCTCGATGTCATACTTGTAATTTGGCGTGGACAACTTGAAGTGTTCGCCTTTGCTATCCTTGAAGTGATTCAGTTTGCTGCTGATTTGTACTTTCACGTTTTCTGTTTAAAACATAATTGGTTTTATATTCTAGCATATAAAAGGCAAAACACTTAGAGAATTAAAAATATAAATAATCTCTAAACAATGATTAACGTTGAAGATGGCGAGTAAGTTCCATTGTTTGATTGGCAAGAAAAGAATTCATTCTTTAGATTCCGGAGAAGTTAATGAGATTTTCAAGCAACTTACCGCAGAATATAGTAGCGTCACCGTCTCCCTTGATGGGAAGGATTAAAATTTTGCCATCAGCGTTGTAGAGTGAGGACACGCTCAAGTTTCCGATTAAGTCTATCCTGAATTTCTCTTCCTTCTCACCGATGTCAATTCTAATAAAGAAAAGAAGGAGATAAAGTATATTATAAGTATACATTGATTTATTGGTTTAAAATATGTAATTAGCAAGAAAATTAAGATAGGTTTATTAATTTTATTGAAAAGTGTTTTCGATTTTACCAAATGTCTGTAAATCAACAATATATGTAAATAGTTTGCAGAGAAAAAGAGGTTGTATTTAATAGTAAATAACCATGTTAATGCCGTCATTTGTTTACAATTGGTTAGCGTTAGATTGAGTCAATGATTCTAGTAATGGATCAATTTCGTGGAAAATTCTATAATGTATATGTTTGCGAAGTTTAGCATCTTTTTATAATTATTAGATTCCGCGAACAAGAAAAATACTTTATTAGCACTAGAAAATAATACACGAATTTACAATTGAATAAATGTAACAAACAGATGATCTTGTCGCTTAAGCAGCTATCTCTGCCAGACAAACTGGTGGTTTAATAAAAAAACAAAAACAGAAGAATTATTAAGGTAGGAGGCGCTAAATAGACATTAAATATTCGTTTCATTAAAAACTGAACCTAAATATCGAGTACCTATTAAAAAACTGTTAAAACTTGTAGTCACTAAATAGAGTATTATTTATCATTTCCATTCTTATTATAAGTTACAAATACATATAATTGTTTATCATTGATTGATGTATGAAGGATTGTTTTAGATACGTCACACCATCAATTATAATCATTAATAATTAATCATACCAAAATTCGTCTGTTATTTTAATTAAGCATAAAAAATAATATTTAATGTTTACTTACGTTAAATCGGTCAATTGGATTTCGCTGAGACCGTGCATCTTAGCTTGTGTGAAAGTCAACTTAAGGCCGTTGCCGTCAATATGGATGTCTTGCAAAGTAGCTGGATCTATTGATGGTACACCCAGTTCTTTAATGCCTTTGGCGAATAAGGGGAGACTCTTGACTATTTGTTTTTTGACGCATTCCTTGAAATCGTCCGCTTTGAGGTCACACGGAGTTATGTAGGACGCTTTAAGTGAAAAAAAAGAGAAGAATTATTAATTAAGTTGTAAAAAGTAGTTATCTATTAAATAAACATTTTTTTTTTCATTGTCATAAATATTTATGACTTATATAGTAACTAGCTGCGCACCAGGGCTTCGCTCCCGTGGGAATATCGGGATGATATATAGCCTATAGCCTTCCTCGATAAATGGGCTATCTAACACTAAAAGAATTTTTCAAATCGGACTAGTAGTTTCTGAGATTAGCGCGTTCAAACAAACAAACTCTTCAGCTTTATAATATTAGTATAGATTTGCGAAGAATTTTGGTTGAGAAAATATTTTTTACATCCCAAATTCTTCTATTTTATAATAACCTTGCGGTATAATTGTGTATTCTATATATATTTACTCATTTAAAATTAAAACAATATATGTTAACGATATATTTTAATACGGTTTCGAGAATTTTTAATCACCAATTTCCGTTAAACAGAACATAAAGTTCATTGCCAAAAGTGTATTGCACCCAGAAGTTGAGTGGAATTAAAAATAAACGTACTAATTGAGAATTCAGATTTTAATATGAAAAGTGACCTTTCTTAGAGTACGAATTGATGTCCTAGTAATTTCTAGTAATATTATACGACCTCAATTAAAATATTGACAGGGTCAATATATGATTTATTTTTAAATATTTACTTATTGCTTTAAAATAATGGCGATATTTCTCAACATATTAAGAAACGTGTGACTCCCAATTTTTTCAATGATTGGATTCATCTCGAAGAATTATGTTCTGTTCTTATGCTGGTAATATTTTAAAACCATTGGTAATTTTAGTTAAAATGTAATACCTTACACATAATATGAGGATTTGAATTTTTAAAAAGTTGTTTGTACACCACATTCTTGTTATTGATATTGATATGTGTGCCTACGTCTATTTAAGAAAACATTGATGCGAAACCAGTCAAGTCTTTGCCGTACAAAATATATACGCATTTCATTTTAAAGTGTTTGTATCTTGCATTTTTTACAGATATACTTTAAACTTTAATGCTTGCAACAATGTAAACAAATACTTAGGTGATAATCAGTATATCGTATATTTCTGATATTAAAATGCATTGTAATTATTATTTTATCTTTATGACATTAGTGTTTAAGATTAATAAATAACGATAAGTGATAACTTTGATATCCTTAGCTAACATTTAATTCCGACAGCATATTTCATTAAAATGTTATCCTGTACTATCACTTTACTTGTTTTTTTAATTGGATCACGATTTTGATTGATAATAAGAAAGTTTTAGCTGTATCTTGTATTGGAATATTATCAATAAATACACATATACCAGAATAAGTCACACATCCTTAATACTTTACATACTAAGCAACCCAGAATCGCAAAAACATAACTTTAGCATTTGCTTAATTGTATTTTTATGTCGGTGTGTAATGTGTGCTTATAACTAAAAACAACAAGGAAAATGTTTATTACATGTTAATTGTTGACCCTAATTAAGTATTCTAGAAATATTCATTTTAAACTGTTTCTAGTAAATACGAAGAACATTCATAGAAAAAGGGAATGAGAAAAGTTTATGCAATTTAATGCACTACAAGATCAAATAAAAAATCATCTCCAAAAGATTGAATATAAAATGTTTGAAAGAAAAATTCACGATTTATTTTTAGTACCTATGTTAAGTGGATTCTTAACTGTCGTAAATTGTACATAAAAATATAAAAAAAAAATTATCTTTAATCGGGTTCTAGTGATACTTGTATGAATCTACTTGTCTAGCTATGAACATGGAGCGCGCATGACTTATCATGGCTTTATATTCCTTTTGTAATGAATGACCACAGTATTCGTTTATGTCTTGCCCTAATCGGTACAAGGAATTAATTGTTAGTTCCAAGACTCAGCTGGTAGAACTGGTATCTATAGCCATTAAAGTCTTAATAATCAACACGGAAGTCACTCATAAGTATAACGATTGTATATTAAAAATCAAAACAATAACTTCGATAATTTATTTCCATTATTATGTCTGTTACACAAGAGCTGCAATTAAATATAATTACAATCAAATACAAGTTATCTTTAATCAATTTCTTTGTGTTGGTTCAATAACAGGCGTGATTGGTATAATTTCAGAAACAAGAGGTAGAACATAAACAATTAACTTATTTATATTGCGTTCAAAAGAGGTTGTGATTGATCCTATTTGAATACAGAATATTCACTTTGACTTAAACTATTCTTATATAAAATACAATTTTTTATAAAATTTGCAATATTTTGGTAGAAAAATAAATAAATAAACATGCCGTATAAGAAATCTACTTTCGTTATATAAATTATCCAGTTAATTTATGTAATTTCTCTATCGTTTGATGGCTTGCCTTGCGTGTTTATTATGTTTAATTACTATGGTCGGAAATCTCCAATAGATTACTTTTTTAAATAATAAATAAAATAATTATTATAGGGAGATACTTTAAGGGACTTCTACATATGGTATAATTTTGAATATTTATTTTAAGAGACAATTACAGTGCGAAGGTATAATAGCGATTGGCAACAGAATGTAATCTGTTTCTATGTCCCTATATGTGTACTATGTATAGGCACATATTATTTACAGATTTATGATTCCTTCAAACAAATCAGCCTTGCAGTAGATATAGGCTGAGATCAATATTTGATTAAAATTCGACAAATTAGCAAAATCATCTCGTCAATATGTTGAAGATGTGATTCCTAAGTTTATTTATTTTTATTGATATTAATTAATAATTTATTATTGTTAACAAACCAACTATTTAATTCCTATAGAATTCAGCAATTAGGGTAAATAATATTTTTAAACAACTTTAACTCAATTTTATTAGGAGACCGTGTAAATTTATATTTTATTATTTATATTTTATAACTATCACAAACTATATTTGTCATTTGTCATTTGTCATTTGTCATTTGTCATTTGTCATTTGTCATTTGTCATTTGAAGTAAATGCCGGGCCCCTTTAACATAAACTGGTTTTTAATTGAACAAATTGAGTTTGAAAAAAACAAAAAAGAAATTATAGGAGTTATTTATTTAACTCTATAATATCACAGTTACAATCAGTTATTAGTTAAACAGTTACAACAATAATATTTATAGGAAAGTTAGTTTATTTTTAGGGATGACATTAAATTCGTTTGAATTATTGTAATCATATTTTGTATCGATTCAGTGCTAATCCACATTCTAGATACTTGACTTTGTTTTTACCAAGAAATAGTACGTTAATTTCCTCGATAGTTTGCGTCATAACGGTTTGCTTGCGATACACGTATTTTGAGGGACCCTGGCCTAGAGCTAGTAGTTTAAAAATGAGAAATTTCTTATAATTGATTTTGTGATGATGTAGTAAAAAGGGTAAAAAGTTTACCTATCGGTATTTAAGATCGTTAAAGGAAATGAGATATTTACTATTGATTACAAATTTTAATCTTGTGTTTGTTTTAACGCGAGTACTTTCCATTTTAAATAAAATACTTTTGAAAGTTAAATAATAATGTAAAATAATGTATAATAAACCGCGTTTAAAATCCTTTAAAAAGTATTTTATTTCAAATACAAATTTTAATTTAATTAATAGAACGTGAGCATATTGGATTGTACTAAATACGTTAAAATTAAATATATTGTTATTGTATAAATAATTATAGCAAATTCACTTACGTAAATCTCCATCATTTGCATTTATGCAAACAAATGCAGCAAGGGACACAAAAATTGCAAACTGTTTCATTATTCTTAGTCTATATTGTAAACTATGTTAATAATATTTAGAGCCTTAAGGACCTCTGATTTTGGACAACAGCTGAACGCCTACTGTTCGTGATCAGGCATTGTGCTTTTATTTATGTGGAATCGCGAGCCGGTGCGCTGTACCTTGGAGGCTCTCGTATGAAATCACAAACACTCAGATGACAAGTTTTAAACAAATTGACTATTTAAATTGAATATCAGTGTCCATAATTCATCTCTTCATGAATAAACATAAAAAAAGTTTTGAGTTTTGTTTTATATTAGCGCTTTATTCAAATTTCAAACACACATATAGATAAGTTCTAAACATCAACTCGAACCTTTTGTGTATACATCATATCGTGTTATTAACATCCAATGAATAAATATGTTTTTTCGATGAAGCCTTAAATACAGACATATTTTGTCGTCATTATTATGACGAAAAATATGGAATTATTATATAGTGCTTAGTTTTAAGAATGCGAATTAATATAATTGATACATATAGAAGAAAAAATATAATTATCAGAGAGCGCAATTAATTGTACGCATAACTTCTGTCAACGTATTCCTCAGAGAATTATTTTCCTTTATCCTAATGTTCTAGATTGTATGCGCAGTGTATATTTTTCTGAAAAAAAATCAGTTAATGATGCAATAAATCCTGCTTAAGATTGACAAGCACGTGAAGTTATTGTGTACATAGTAGTGGAGTAATTATTATGCGTGACAGTGCCTTCATTATTATTGAACAAGTCATCGACGATAGTCTTCACTCATAAAAATCGGTTAAATTGCTCTTTTTAAGCGCTTCTTGGTGGGATAATTCAATTAACATATAACTAATGTAAAAATATAATGCTGTTTAATATATTACATGTATGTTTTTCTTTTTATTAATCATGATTACATATTTAAAATATACAAAATTTAATGGTAATTATTTTAAGTTCTAAATTAAGTTTAATAATTAACTTGGGCTGGCACACTATGAGTAGAAGCCCCGTTAAAATAAATAGAAAAAAAAACCTATAGCTTATTTAAAATTGACCGTGGAATAATCGTCAATATTAGAATGGTTTGTTCAATTCTAAAGAAAACCGTTTCTTGGTAAAGACTAGATGTGAACTCCATTACAATATAATTGCACGTACATCATTATGCTAATATGACACTTTGCTATACACACTTATTCGAATCTTAGCTTGTAGTTAAGATTTACCAAGCTAATATTAAGGCCATCCCTAGGAAATAAAAATATACAGAAACGACAGTAAGTATATATCTGACATTTTCTTTAATAACTATTAATCAGATTTTATTTGACAAAAAGTAAGATAAGCTTTGTTTTGGGAGTTGTAATTATAATTTATTT
>LQNK01001564.1:409568-426293 GCA_001586405.1 Phoebis sennae | reverse complement strand
GACTTGAACCAAATTTATACACATGAACTCTACTCTTTCGAATGCAAAAAAAATTTTCCAAATCGGTCCATAAACGCCGGAGATATGCGGTAACATACATAAAAAAAAAAAAAAAAAAATACGGTCGAATTGATAACCTCCTCCTTTTTTTGTAAGTCGGTTAAAAACAAAGCTTATCTTACAGCTTTGTTTTGGGAGTTGTAAGTATAATTTATTTTAATATGCAAATTGCAAAATATATCCGTAATTTGTCTACAATATAATAATAGTCTTAGACGTTTTTGTGTACAAGTTTATTAAGGTAGAAGCATCGCCTCGCGCATTACTTGCGTTTGCATTAGTTATCTACTTTTTCACTGTAAAATACAGCATTTGATAATTCCTAATAGTAAAATAAACTTTCATTTCCGTCCAGTACTTTTGGAGACTACTCACTACTCAGGTCATAGAAATAATAAAATATTTCCTCTTTATAATATTTGTTTAAGTAGTAGATATTTAATTATATACAAATTACGTTTAAATAAAACTAAAAAATATTTTATTCAAATGAGTGTACTGTATATACATAAGAATGTAAGCCATTTGTTACACAAAAAAGAATTATAAATAAATACTACTACTACTCCTATGGCACTGAAACCCCGAAGTGGGTCTTGGCCTCCGAGACGAGAACTCTCCAACTTGCCCGGTCCTGAGCGGTCTCTTGCCAGTTATTACTAATAAATAAATAAATAAATAAATAAATAAATAATTGTTTTAATTTGTTAATATTTTTTTAAAAAGCTATTCTTATACGGAAATGTATTTTCAAGTTTACGTAATCAATATTCAATATTAATATTATTTACAACGATGAATTATTTATTATTTTTAATTTTGGTAATAAACCTATTTCATTACAAAAATAAAAATAAACGAGCCATGATTTCTAACCAGCTGTTTATAAAACTAACGGATTAGCCCAGTTAAAATATAACTACTAAAGTGGAGTCAAAAAATCTTGGGTGTTTCTGGGGGTTTATTTCCACTGTGAAAATGACAAATGGTATTCACGGCGCTGAATATAAAATATCATTTTGATAACTAAAATTTTGCATTATTGATCAAAAGGCACCCAATTTCACGCGAACGAAGACGCGAGGAACAAGAACATACATAAATTGAAAATACATTTTATCTTTGTAGATAATCTTTGTGATATAAAAAGAGAAGCAAAACTTTTTATAACTAATTTATTCGCAAGCATTAAAAAAAAATATTACAATAATTATGCAGAACACCGGAATAGGTATTAATAAAAAGCTCATCAAGTCAAGCTCAATGACTTCAGTGTAATTGGGGTATAATTATCATGTTTAAACTTTGACTGCGAAGGTTTCTACATATTAAAAGCGTATAAATAACACTTTTAAGAGATTTACCTTATGCGGTTTTCATAGCATATCTTAGCTTCCTGCCACATGTAATGTGACTCAGTATTCAACAGAAACCTTACAGAAAATCGACAAGTCATTGACATTTGGATCGAAAGCTGGTTTATTTCCTACTTTTCGGAAGTAACTGTCACATATCATGTGGACCGCAATGCCTCTCTTATTTTATCCGGGCAATCAAACTGATTTAATTAAGTATACGAAATGTTGAAGTCGTTATATATTCTTTATTTCAAGCAATTATAGTACTTATCCAAATGAAATATTCCAGGTATTTCTTTTATGTTTTAGTCTTATTTAATGTATATGTGACTAGCTGTTTCGCGCGGCTTTGCTCCTGTAACTTAATGTTATATATCAGACACTAGATGTCAGTGAGGATGCAGCATTCTAATGGCGAAAGAATGTTTGTTATTGGGCCTATTGTTTTTGTGTGAATACATTACGAACATACATACAAAAACACAAATGTTTCCTCTTAATAATATAAGTGTAGAAGTATAGATAATATCAAATATATTTTCTATTGAAAGAATAACAGAAGGAAGAAAAATATTATAATAAACTAAATTATATATTATTTTCTAGTAAAATAAGAACATATTGAATATAATAAGAAGTAGCAAACAATTAACATTGACAGTAGTAGTTCATATAAAATTACGTTTATAAAAATTAGTTATTGTAGGAAGAAAATAATTTATTTCTGATCTGCTTAAAGTCATAACGTTTTTTCTTGTATGATAAAAACTTTATAATGTTTTGGTTTTCCGGGAGAACTTCCATGAAACATTTAAAGGCATGCACTTATAATAAACCAGCTTATCGAAAGGACAATACTATCGAATAAGTTTCATGATAAAATATATTACATTTCAATTTGTTAATAGATTTAAAATGTTGTTAAGTTGTTTTATAGCATTTTTTTATGTAGCTGCGGGCAAGCGGAGCATGCGGTTCACCTGATGTTAAGTGCCTGACCCATAAACATCTACAACAGCAAACCGTCATAGGAAAAACTATTTTTTCGTCTGTTAAAATCAAATATTATGTATAACACAATTAATTGTAGCTTTGTGAAGAGATGACGCGAAAGGTTATAAGTAAGTTCTGTTAGTACATTGAACTACAAGTTGTCTTTTGTTTTCTATGTTTTAACCTTTGACGTACAAGGAAAAACATAAATCACAGCTTGTCAGCGTTGTCAAATACTGCTATTGTTGATTTTTGCACAAAAAACCTTTTTAGGAACATTTGAAGATTTTTATTTATTTTACGCTGTTTTTATAACATTATATAGAGTCGTGATCACTACAACATGATATAAATATACATATATTGCTATTACTCATGACTGGAATATATTCATTATGACTTTTAATAGTCCCGTAACAAAATAGCAGCAACATCATAATAATTAACCCAGTAAAAAGGGGAGTAAAAAGGAGACAAGTTTAAAAGTATCAGATAATCGGGTCGCATCAATGGGAGAGGGGAAGCAACGAATTGCCCGCGACGTCCCTCTATACTTCCTGTGACCCTGCGACGCACAGTTTGGGAACCTCTGTGTTAGGACAAAGTTTTATTTTTAACCGACTTTCAAAAAAAAGGAGGAGGTTATCAATTCGAACGCATTTTTTATTTTTCATTATGGACCGATTTGGAAAATTCTTTTTGCATTCGAATGGGTAGAGTACCAGAGTGGTCCAATAGAAATTTGGTTCAAGTCTGATCAGCCATGTGGAAGATATTCCAGGGAACTTCTCGAAAATCAACGGATTAAGCCTGCGGTTAGTTTAATGCATTGTGACTATATGATGTGATTACCCTTCACAGGACACTAAAAAGGGATAAATAAAAATTTTTGCCTAGAAATAGAACCGACTTCCTCGCTCTAAAAAATAGAAAATAACTTTTATTTATTTATTTTTTGCCTTTTTCTATTTTCAATTTAACAAGATTTTTTCACCGACTTTGTATAGATTTCAACAAAAATGTAATAAAAGTTATTTTCTACTTTTTAGAGCGAGGAAGTCGGTTCTATTTTATGGCAAAAATTTTTATATTTTGACAAAATACCTTGTAATCACTACATAGTATAAAACAAAGTCGCTTTTTCTGTCATGTGTCATGTTGTATGTCCCTATGAACGCTCAAATCTTTAAAACTACGCAACGGATTTTGATGCGGTTTTTTTTAATAGATAGAGTAACTCATGAGGAAGGTTTTTATCAGCATTGCGCCCGTGCGAAGCCGGGGCGGGTCGCTAGTCTATACATATAATAAAATCGTAGACTAGCCGTGTCTGTACATTTAATATTTTCAAGAAAAAATTAGTGTTTCGTGTTTCGTTTATGATTCTAAACTCAAAACAATGATTTTTAGAATTTTTGTCTGTTTGTCTGTTTGTCGGGCGTTTGTACGCAGTCAACTTCAAAACGGCTTAACCGATTTAAATACGGTTTTCGATTATGTATTACGGCTAGCCCCCCGGAGGTTTTTGTGTTTGCTTCATTCAAATCGATTAACAATTAAAGAAGATATGAGGGTTCAAAGTGATCCATCAAAACAAACCATCAATGCACGTAGGTTCATTAAATGGAATCTTTTTAAATGATATTTGCACAGCACTTTTTATAGATAAATGTAGCTTTCTTTTGATCTCGAAAGTAGATTACGATAATGGCGGCTAATCACAACAAAGACTAACCAACATGCAGAAGATATTATTTGCGTCCATAAGCATATATGTGTTTTTTTCTGCATTATTCTGAGAGTACACGACAGATTTCCAAAATGTCAATATTTTGCAAAAAAATTAAAAAAGAATTATTAGAATTATATAAAACTGAACAGTGAAACTTTTGTTATATTTAATGTAGGACATACTTCGAACTTAAACCTTTTACTAGATATATTTTTACACACGTACGTTTCTAAATCTTAAAAATTGTCATACCACCTCTACTTCGAAAATTCACAAATTACAGAAATTTGTAGTCCACGCGGGCGAAGCTGCGGGCGGAAAGCTAGTTTTATAATATAAACGTATAAGTCATAAAATAAATATGTATCCACTAAGTTGTTGGATAAAAAAATACAATTATAATACAATCTCGTTAATAAGTCAGTGTTATGTGTGAAAATGTATACTTTGAATGTTTTCAAGTATTATTGCGTTGCATGAATATATTATAGTAAGTATTTAGGTTTAAAGAACTTTATTTCAAGAACAATTATAACACATAAAGAGGAAAACTTTTAACATTTGCATCCTACCCTGCCTCACCAATGGATGTGAAACATGGGCATTAACTGAATTCCATAGAGAAAGATTTGATAGAAAGAAAGAAGCATGCTGGGGATCAAACTTGCTAAGAAAATAAAGTACTATGAAATTAGAGAGAAAACCAGCTCTGGCTGGAGGGGGCACATGTTCAGGGGCCAAACAGTGAAATGGAGCAGGCAGGTTACGGTAGGGTACCCTAGGGACGGGACCAGAAGTTGGGGACTCCCTAAAATAAGATGGAGCGGCGATATTTGTGACATTATTTAAAAATCTAATATTTTTATTAAAATCAAAATTGTCATTATTTTGGTATTAATAAATTGGGTAATAATAATAAAGGCTTAACAATTCAACAAAGGTTCAACTTCTTTTCTTTTATAAGTAATTGTAGTTAGTTAGTTAAGAAAT
This sequence comes from Phoebis sennae, assembly GCA_001586405.1. Taxonomy (NCBI): domain Eukaryota; kingdom Metazoa; phylum Arthropoda; class Insecta; order Lepidoptera; family Pieridae; genus Phoebis; species Phoebis sennae. The sequence continues at coordinate 421,160 of LQNK01001564.1, read as the reverse complement.
TAATATGTATCCTCTTACGACAAAATTACAAATAAAGTTATTTTATTTTCTATCATTTCACAGTTTTTTTAATGGTTAATACATAACAGAACCACTATAAATCCATGCCATCCTTCCAACCAATATTTTCCTGTTTCCACAATAATCACACAGATATTATTAAAATGCGGCGAGTCATTAGTTAATTCTGCAATGATTTCACGGTTGTACATTTAATCAAAATTAAATAAAACAACAATGCTTCGAATTGCGGCTGCCTCAAATAACGCAAACATTAAAGCAAATTGTTTGACTTATTTTATTTATAAAAGCATTCCAATAAAAGAAAAGCTCATCAGGGCAGTACAACGAAAATTAATTTAATACTGTTATAACTTTCCAGTTTCAAGTAATGTAATAAAAATTAATTAATATGTTTTAGTCAATTAGATTAGTATGTTTTAGTAAGTCCCTATATTTTTGTTGAACAAAATTTTTCGGTCGCACGCAAAATATCGAATTGACACGAATAAAAACGCGGAAGCTGAAACTTTGTTGGGTTACAACATATAAATGAGACTTATAGCGAATTCCCCTCCGGAAAGCGTCGTTGGAAAAATAACAAATATTACCAAAGGAAAAGTTGTTGAGGTACATTTAAATTATACATGAATATCAATTGAAAAGTCACATTAAAATAATTATATTCATTATTATCGTATGATCCTTTAATTATTTTTTATTAAGTAATATATTTTGTTAGTAACCTCAAAATTAAATTATAAAGCAATAGAGCTGATTAATACGATCCTGTTATGAAAGCTAGGCAAAGTTTAATAAGCTACCGTCATAATCAAAAGGAAATGATCAGGCGCTTGCGTGCTCTAATGAATTAGTCTGGCAAAGTCCGCAATAGTAATTAACTATGTATACTCGAACCTATCGATATATACATAGCACAACTTTAGCGTATTTTAACTTATCGAAGACATTTTGGAATAATCCAGGTCATTTAGATGTCGTGGCAATGTGGATGTCATGAACGCTTCTATTGTTTTATTTTTATTAAGAAAACTGAACAAATACGCTAACTTATTAATTCTATATGCTTCTATTAATGAACTATTTTTCTGTTTACTTGAGATGGTAATTATTGTTCGACGAATTATTTTCTATAGTAGAATTGGAAATGTAATGGATATAAAAATGTTTTGGCTTTAATGCATATTATTTGGTATATATGAAAGATATTTAAAAAATAGTGTTATATTCGTTGTAGCATAGTCAAATCAATAAACCATTATTTTCAGCGCGGTTGCAACTTCGCTTTTCCATTTCCGTTTAGAATGTGATTAAGGGGAAAAGGATCAAAATTTTCAGCTTATCAGTAATTAATTGAAAGTAATATCACAGTAAATATTCAATAATACAGTAAATATGTAATGTATATTACGATATTTATGCAGTTATACCCGAAATCCCCTTGACTTTTATATATGTTAATCGATTTGGCGCGTCTGTCTGCGTTTGATATCAATCGGCAATGCATTCCAAAGGAGTATAGACTGCACATTAGGCTATTTGTGCTATAAGAAGACAGATAGATTTAGAGATATTGAGAGGAATTAGGTCATCGACACTTCTGGCTCACGGAACAAAAAGAAATATTAAAAATACAAGATTTTGTATAAACACGTTAATCACCTTAATTGATCCAATCTCCATTTATTTTTGGTATAATTATATAGAAAACCCAAAATGTCTATTAAAAGATTAATTTAGAATGGTTTTTGTAGGACTTGAAAGAGTCCGGTGTATAGTTAATTTTTTATTATTACCAATCGCTATGCTTTCAAAGATGAAACATAATTTGTGTAGGGTGATCAGAATAAACATATAATATGCATTATGTAAAAAACTTGATGAGTTTCTATTTTGAATAACGTTTAAGTTTTAAATTTTAAATCATCTCAAACAACCATCTTCTGTTTAGGAAATAAATAAACGTTGGCATCATTTAATGATGTTTGTCTTCACAAATTCCGATACGGAAATTATATTAGTTCCGTTTATGTTAATTGAAAACGTTAAATTACTAAATTATATAATAGAAATGGAATTAGAGGAATTCAGAGCAAATAGTAAAGCGGAGCCCGGTTAATGTTGCAAGGGTTTAAGCTTTTCAAAGCCCCGAGCTTAGCGCTGCTAGCCTGAAGTATAGAAATGGTTTTCAGTTTATCGCCTACCGCTGTTGGGATAGGATGTTCCCGTAAAACGCTATTTTTATCTCAGTCTCGCAAAGTTCGCGCTTTGTCACGTGATTGTGACCAGTATTTCAATTTGTTTTTTTTTTTATTAAAATAAGATATATTTCAACCAAAGTAATAAAAATTATGATTGAATGAAAAGTGTGATAAATATATTTTTATAAGATCAGGTAAGAATTAAGGATAAAAAAGTATTTATTGCTTTCTCTCATTTTAGATGTTTTTTTTTTGTATATCTCGCTAAATATCCGTGTTTTGCCTATTTCGTAATCACTAGTTATATTCTAAAGCGAAATGTAGAAATTGTCGATACTGAATATCTTTTTCTTATTTTACAATTTCCTTTCTTACATAATTCTACGCCAATGCAGTTACAATTTCATTAAAGTATCTGCTCTTTATATAATTAAAAAATTTAATGATAGTTGAAGGTAGAGGCTCTAAACAAATGCTAGAGTTATAACGTGACCTACTTTTGGCTAATCAGAAAAGAAGTTTGATTCTAAAAAGCCTGTACAAAATTCCTTGGTCCTAAGTAGGTCAGTCACTGGTCACGCTTCTTATGAACATGTTATTATATAATTAAGATCTTCTTTTATGATAGGGAGGTCTTTTGTAAAGTTTTGAATATTTTGTACATTATTATATTGTAATGTACGTAAAAATGTGATTAGTTTCTAACATTTCTATTATTTTTTCATGTAACGTAATAACTAAAAATCCGTTTCTATAAACATAAATAAAAATGATTCATAATGCAGTGGTGTTATATTTTACGGATCATAGGTATCATTTAATTCCAGAAATGATGACTACGCGGCATCGTGGATGCCTTCGGTGAAAATGGTTAAATATATCGTCAAGTTGATAAAAGTGTTTTGACACGATGTGTAAAGGAGTGAAGAGTGTTAGCTGGGAGACGGAGACATTGATGGGAAGTGCCCCCCCTCCGTCGAAATGGGAACGATACTTTCCGAAAGCAGCTCTCTCCCATGTGGGCCTGTTTGTTGCCCTTATGCTTTATACTGCTGGTGGCGGATTGGTATGTATAACAGAACTAACATTTTGTGTCATTTGGAATGTTTAACATAAATACGATAGATTTTTGCTTTCGTGGACAATTTGTTTTTTCAATGATGACATGTTTTGACATAAAACAGGAAACCGCATTAGTTTATGATATTTTTGGTTACTAACCCTTCACTAATCATATTATAGTATTTAACAGTTGCTTTGGTTTTGCAGTGAAGAATAAAATTTTATTACTATTAAATTCGCTATCACGATATGTATATAACAGGCGTTTTGGAATGTGTAGTAAACATATTATAACTTAGATTGTATTATTATTTATAACTGTGATGTTATCATAATTCTCGGGTACTTCCTTTTCCCATAATGTTATGTGTAGCTGCGTGATTGTTTGTGTATGCTAATTACAACAAAACATTATGATGTCAGCACACACATAACGTCATTGTCTTCTAAAATTATTGATCCTTTGCCAAGTATTATTACTGAAAATCAATAAACAAATCACGTTCTTGTTGCTCTACTGAAAAAAATAACCAAAAGTCATAACTATCTTTTATTTTATTAATAAATTATGTACCTAACGCAGTATTAGGTACCTCATGTCTTATGTTAAATCGCACTTCAACACCATAGCCTACTAGTAAACCTTATTTTGTTAAAAGTGCTTGCTTAAACTAAACTCAAACTCTTTACGTAAATAAAAATAGCACTAAACTGAATGAAAACTAAATTTTAAAAGTCAGCAAACTCTTCCTCGTAAAGGCAAACGGGACTTTCTTTTATTTTTTCATCTTCATAATTCTCAAAGTAAGAAGTATCTCCTGGTGATCGTACTTTGGGGACAAAAGGCGCTTGTATACGGCTGTTTAGAAGACTATCCCAATCAATTTCACGAAACCACTTGTGATTCTTAAAGTCTAGTGCACCATCTTTTAAATTACCATAACGTTTCGTTATATCTACTTGGAGGACATGTGCGAGCAAATCTCGAAGTTCAGGCGTAAAATGACTAGGACATCGGTATTTAGCAGAAACTATTTTTTCATAAATCCTCATAGGATCGGATGCATAGAAGGGCGGATATCCAGCGCTCATTTCAAACAGTAATATGCCAAGCGACCACCAGTCGACTGACATTCCGTATCCTTTACTTAAAATAACTTCAGGTGCGAGATATTCTGGTGTTCCACATAAGGTCCAAGTCCTTCCGCGTACGAGCTTGCAAAAGCCAAAGTCTGTAATTTTTATGTAACCAGTTCGCTCTATGAGAATATTTTCTGGCTTTAAGTCACGGTACACTAATTCACAGGTGTGTAAATATTCTAACGCTAAAATGACTTGAGCGCCATAAAATTTTGAAGTGCTCTCATCAAACTTCCCTACTTTCCTCAGGTGCGTAAACATCTCGCCCCCTGCTACAAATGGAAGAACATAATACAAGTAGACATTGTCTTTAAAAAAGTATTTCATATAGACCACAAAAGGGAAGTTCAGACCGCAAAGTATTTTCTTTTCATAATAGCTATGTTCTATCTGCTTTAGTTTAACAATCTTTTCCTTCTCCATCATTTTCATAGCATAATATCGTCCTGTTTTCGCGTGTTTCGCAAGATAAACTACGCCAAAGGCCCCTGTCCCAAGAACTTTTATCTTTTCGAAATCACCTAAACTTGCATTGCATTCCAATTTTTCGTTCCATGCGTCAATAAAATTATGTTGCAGCTTTCGAAGATATTGTTTATACTGCTCCTGCTTAGCTTGGGAGTATCCTTCGGGATGTGGCGAATAAATATGTCTTTTGGCATCTTCTGCCATAGCATCGATCTCTCTTTTCGACAACAGTTTGGATAATTATTCATAAGCTAAAAAGATGAAATAAAATAATGTTTTAAGAAATTTTCTTATAAATGTCACTTTTAAATACTAGTGCCAAAGACAAAACTTATAAAGTTAATATTAAAATTGCTATGCCTTATTTTCATAATAGTTAATATCATATTATGTAGTTATATTATAAATGAATTTTATATATTATTTATGAAATTTGCGTATCAAAATTTATACATTTTTATCAAAAATAAATTTTAGATCTATGGTTCATTTTTTGAATTTTTGTGAGATCTAAGGACTTATTTTTGATTCATGCCAAAGTCATGAATTATGGACGTTTACATTATGCCAAAATGATTTTTATACATTTATATTTTGGAGGCGTTTTTAATTATGTAGAAAATATACAATTGTATAATAAACACTATGTATGCACAAAATCGTAGTGCACCTACTGCAGGATATACCGAACAAAACCATAAAGATCACATACGGTACTTAGATATGTTGAAGGAAGAATTCAAAAAGAAATTTGAGGACCCACCTAATGCTGATAAAACTTTGGACGATTTTGATAATATTAAAGCGATTGGTAGTGGCGCTTATGGAGAAGTATTTTTAGTAAGAGACAAAGGAACTTTTACCTATCATGCCATGAAAGTTGTGGAGAAAAAGGTTGTAGTAGAAAGAAGACATGTGAAACATTTGATATTGGAGAAAAAAATATTAGAAAGTGTTCAATTTCCGAATGTTATATCATTGGATATTGCTTTTAAAGATAATTTATATCTATATTTTATATTACCGTATATTGCTGGAGGCGAACTATTTACGTATATTCAAAAATATGGAGGGTTTTCTGAAGCTTTATCGAAATTTTACGCCAGTCAAGTAACATTAGCTTTAGAATACATGCACCATTGCGGTATTGTTCACAGAGATATAAAGCCCGAAAATATTTTAGTCGATACGAATGGTTATATTAAGCTATGCGACTATGGATTTTGTAAAGTTTTAAAGAAGAAAACGTGGACTTTATGTGGAACACCAGAATATTTAGCTCCAGAAGTAATATTGTCAAAAGGATACTCATTCGGTGTAGATTGGTGGGCTCTTGGTGTATTAATATTCGAAATGGGCTCTGGTCATCCTCCTTTTTTTGCATCGGAACCAAGTAAGTTGTATGAAAAAATATTAGAAGGGCAATATAAATGTCCAGACAGCCTAGCTCCAGACTGCAAAAGCTTGGTTAAAGGCTTACTGCAAGTAGATCCTACAAAGAGACTAGGGGCCTTGAAAAACGGAGTTTTTGATATAAAGAACCATAATTGGTTCTTTGATATTTGTTGGCAATCAATACTACATCAAAGGTTACCCGCACCATTTGTTCCAATATGTCCTTCGCCTGGTGATACTAGTAATTTCCCAGAAATGGAACAACACAAATTAAAAAAGTCGTCGAAATGTCTGTATGAAAAAGAATTTGAAGAGTTTTGAAAGTAGTCATTAAAATATTTATTTAGGAATATAAGGACATTATAAATATTTATTAAACAACCGACATATGATGGTAATTGATACATTTACATGAATAAATTAAGATCAATAATAATTTAATTAAAAAAATGCAAGTTACGTAAGGAAGCGTAATCTGCATTTCAATTACATTTTTATTAATTAATTAATGGCAATTTTGTTCTACCACAATTCTCCCAGTGTCCTATTGGAAAAAGAGTATCGTTCAGAAGATTTAATCTGTAATATTTTACTAAATTATTGACAGTTTCATTCTTGAATAATGTCATGATGATTGATAAATATTATGACGTTTTGTACATGAAATGAATTCAACATAATATTCGTATTTGTTTTAAAGTATTAACACGTAGAATAATGTTAGAAATATGACTTTTTCAAAACAAGAAATTACACCATATTCTCATGAGCACCAACTAAATCATAAGCGCTATTTAGATGTATTAAAACAAGATTTTTTAGAACATTTCGCCAACCCTGTGAAGACCGAAAAGTCAGCTGATGATTTTGATCCAATGGCAACATTAGGAACTGGTGCTTTCGGGACCGTCTTTCTAGTGCGAGATAAAATTACACTCGAGTATCATGCTATGAAAGCTTTAGAGAAAGTACAAGTCATTAAAAAGAAAAATGTAAAACAACTTTTGCTGGAAAAGAAAATTTTAGAAAGTGTCACTTTTCCTTTTGTACTTAATTTAGAATTTTGTTGTAAAGATAACTTTTATATCTATCTTATCACTCCATTTGAACCGGGAGGTGAGTTGTTTTCCTTGTTGAAAAGATTAGGAAACCTATCAGAACCTTTATCACAATTCTATGCAGCTCAAATGGTTCTCGCATTGGAATATTTACATCATTGCAGTGTAATACATAGAGATCTTAAACCTGAAAATATATTCCTTAGCGAATCAGGTTACATAAAACTAGGTGACTTTGGCTTCTGTAAAATTATACGAAATAGGACGTGGACGATTTGTGGAACGCCTGAATATATAGCGCCTGAAATTATATTATCTAAAGGTTATACATTTTCTGTGGATTGGTGGTCATTAGGAGTTCTAATATTCGAAATGAGTGTTGGATACCCACCTTTTTATAGTTCAGATACAATGAAGCTCTATGAAAAAATATTAAGTGGCTTATTTAAAGCCCCCGATTGTATGAGCCCAACTTGTAAATCATTAGTAAAGAATTTACTTGATGTCGATCCCATGAGACGATATGGATCTCTGAAAGCCGGTGTTTATGATATTAAGAAACATCAATGGTTTGAGGGAATTGATTGGCATTCAATTTTACATCAAAAAATATATCCTCCATATAAACCCGTTATTAAGAATATCGGTGATACGAGTAATTTTCAAGGTGCCGATGTTGCAAAGTTAAAGAAGTCTCCAGAATGCCTTTTTGCAAAAGATTTTCAGCATTTCTAGACTGTACACATAATATATTGTATTTTTTATCAGACAATCACTATATTTATTGTAATACTTTTGTAAATAAAGTGATATTAGATAAATAAAGTTTTATTTATTTTTTTATAAAGATACTTTTAAATTGAGTGTTTTTTTAATTTTCCGAAATGTAGGTTTTCCGAGCGTTAGAGTATCCAGCTGAAATGGCAAAACAAGAGTATGTTCGAGATCGGCTACTTACCGAACGGTGGAATTTAATACGAGCGGTGTCTGATTACAATTTTAATGGTACTGAAGTGGTGAGCATGGAGAAATTACTAAGTGCTCAACTATCTATTTACGAAAAAGTAAGTTAAATAAAAGCGGAATTATAAAATATTGTTGTTTGAATTCTTTTAACTAGAAATCTTATATTGCCAACAATCTATGAATAAATATGCGTAATAGTCACTTTTAATTGTATTTACGTTAGATTAAAATTACTTATTAGTCTTATATACTACACTAGATTTTAATTGAAAAGGATTCATCTTTGGCATCCTAAAGTTAAAAAAATAACTTTTAATTGTATTCATAAAATAGGAATAAAAATAATTTTTAACAGTAAAATGTCTAGGTATAAATATCTTTAATATTTCTTAAGGTTTTGGAAGAAGCATCTGGAAGTGGCTTGGCATTAGAGATAGAAAGGAATTTTCCACCTCTAGAAGAAAAATGGAGTATATTACAAGCCGTTTTCTTTTCTTCCACTGTGCTCACTACAATAGGTGTGTAGAAACATGTAAGCATTCATTAAATTTGTTTTAATATCTTGATAAATAATAGTGATAAACCTATAAAATAGATAGTTATAAACGTTCCGTTAAGAAAGTATAATATATATAGAAATGTTTCTAGGATATGGAAACATCGTCCCTGAAACGTTTTGGGGAAGGCTATTTTGTATCATATACGCCTTAGTTGGAATACCGTTGACTCTCACAGTGATTGCCGATTTGGGCCGAGTGTTCGCTACATTTGTGTCCGTGATAGCGAAACAATTACCCGAAATGCCAAGTAAGTTTGATTACAAGACGATATATACACAGAGCTAAGCTTTTATGTAAATTTCCCATAACGGTATGGGGGAATCTTAATAGATTTCTACATAAGTATGTTTTGTCGTGTACAGAATGGTGTAGCCGTGTGTCAGAGGCAAATCCAGCTAGTCAACGATCACTGTACGCGTTTTGGGCTGTGGGATTTTTATTTGTATATCTATCTGCTGGTGCTGGATTATTTAAAATGTGGGAGGATGATTGGACTTTTTACGATGGATTCTACTTTTGCTTTATTACCATGACTACAATTGGCTTTGGTGATCTAGTTCCAAGTAAGCAAATTATTTAATCATTTATTCATTTTCTTCCGTGCTGTTAGCAATTTACATTTTTTTGAGTATTTAAAACTTATCTTAACGCAGTTTGTTGTAGTTTATTTTATATGTAGTTTATATTATATTATATGTAGTTTTATAATGCAGTTTTCTTATAATTGTCCTACTTTCAGAAAGACCGAAATATATGCTGTTGTGCACATTGTATATATTAATCGGACTGGCGCTCACGTCTACTATTATTGAGCTAGTTCGTAGACAATACGCTCGTTCTTGGCAACAATTGCGAGCGCTCTCAGGTCCGCTGGCAGACACATTAAGGAGGCTCGGCGACGCCGGCAGAGGAGTCGACGTGTCTGCGCTGCACGACCTTCGGAAGGTTCTGACTGTCGTGAGTACTCAAGTTTATATCAATTAGGTTCTGAAACTAATTTGTCAATGTCCTAGATGTCGGACGTGGTGGGCTACATTATTGAATTTAGAGAGAAAGAAAATTTTGAGAGTTTGTAACTTCAGCAACTTAAAATTATAATTCGTTAAACATTTAAGTATTTCGGAATGTTTTAAGACTTAACTTAATTCAACTGTCATATAAAACGAGATTTTAATTTGAAAATATTAGGTCTAAAACTGGATATGCATAATATACTGGATAAATATAATCTTATCGTACATATAATCTCGTATCTTATATATATATATATATATATACATATATCCCTTGTCTTATCTTATTTAAAATCCCTTGTTTTAATTTCTTTTTCGCCACAAGTCATTTGTAATTCATAACATATCAAAATGATATCGATGGACATCAAGTTCAAAGAACCGTTCAATTTCGAGCTTCACAAAGTCGACAGGCGTCCGTCTTTATAAACAAGATTTTTCGAGTAACGGACAGATCACGATTGATCTTTTATAAGCAATAAATTACATAAAGATACACTTCTTTGAACATGTATATTTAAACATACTTTAGCTATTAAACGGGAACTCGATACGGAGTAATTTTAATTTGATGTCAGATTTTTATATGATGAAAGTTAAAGACAGTGTCTTAATTGAACGCACTCGATACTGCGGCCAAACCAGGTCGATGAATGTTTCAATGTCGCAATAGCCACCCTTTTAGTTTTAGTATCCCATAAAATTCTTCGAATAACACTATTATGTTCGGAATTGACGCGATGGTATTTTTATGCCAAGCTTATTTTGGCTTTTAATGCCTTGATTATTATTAAACACCAATAGGCAAATTTCCTGAATGTTTGTCCAACATACACAAACATTATTGGATATTTTTATATGTTTCCGATCCCGAGGTTGTAAAACATCGTGTTGTTATAAAAGTGCGTCAGCGTTCCGCCGACCTTCGCAGAGATCCGACCATTACGTGTCAATGTTGTATGGATATTGCTGCAACCTATCGTAGCTACCGATTTGGAGATAGTCATAAAATATATAAATATCTGTTGGATAAACCACATCGTTTTGGGTTTTAAATAAACCACACTTTATTTCATGAATTATCGGCCACAACATAAACCGTTCAAAAGATCAGACCGCGATTGATCGAATTTTACTTATTGAAGATTTCTATGGACATCAGGTGCAAAGAAGCTTAGCGGTTAAAACTTGTGAGGAATTTTGTATTGAAAATGACGTGGTAGTAAATATCTAAATACGTTAGATAAATGATTAGTTTTCGGTCTGTGATATTATAACAAGTAAAGAAATTACATTAAATATATAAAAATCAAACTCGATATGGCAGCTTATGTATTCGTGATTGTTACTAGGCAATAGTTGCTAGGTTGCCTTATTTAAATTCAGAGTGAATTGTGAATGTTTTGATCACGGAATAGAAAAAACAAGTGGAAGTGCCCTGCTGCTCTAGCCTGCGACTTTTAACTTTGTACATTAGTACAACATCGGTCCAGTCGTTATTCGCTACTTGATGTGACATAACGTCTCGACTTCAGATATAATATATTGAAATCAGGCGTTATTCCGCAATTATAAATTGTAAAAACGATCCAGCATAATAAATAAGTCTCATGACGATGTATCTCATCACCGGCAAATATAAAAGTTTGTTTTAATACAATAAAATGTAAATTATTGTGAAAATCACAAATTCGTATATTTTTTCAAA
>LQNK01001564.1:394627-409289 GCA_001586405.1 Phoebis sennae | reverse complement strand
TGCAAAGAAGCTTAGCGGTTAAAACTTGTGAGGAATTTCGTATAGAAAATGACGTGGTAGTAAATATCTAAATACGTTAGATAAATGATTAGTTTTCGGTCTGTAAAATTATTAGAAATTCATTAAATATATAAAAATCAAACTCGATATGGCAGTTTATGTATTCGTGATTGTTACTAGGCAATAGTTGCTAGGTTGCCTTATTTAAATTCAGAGTGAATTGTGAATGTTTTGATACATTAATTTAAATCAGTGACGTATTTTTTTTTATTAATAACGACATTACTTTGTGTGGTGACAGAACTTTAGGGTGATCGATGTGGTTCGTTATTTAAATTGAGGAAGATACTATTAGCAAATAACGATATAGAAATGAAATCACATTTTTTAATATATTAGGTCGGTGATTTCTTAGTTATTAGTATTGAATCATATTAAACAAGCACAGACTTCGGGGTCAAATATTAAAACATTTCATTTCTGGCAAAATTTGCATGAATTTTCAGTACATGTTCTTGAAGTTGCGCATTATCATAAAACACCCCAGCGGCATGTGACAAATTCGGTACTCCGTGATGAAATTATTGATGCCGTCATATTGGATTACTTACGTGACTCTGTCCATTCTCTCACCTATATTACTCAGACGATTCCCTTTGTGGTATATTTGATTACTTTGGAAAGGTACTTGTGTGATATATTAGAACTGTTTATTAGTCAGTATATGTAAAGAAAAAACATTATTACGTTTGAATACACTGCAGTGTAAGTGTTTAGAATATTCGTGATTTTAAAGAAATAGTTAACATCAGTGATTTCCCATTATTCTTTTTATCTTTTCCATCATTAAAGTAGCTATAGATATAAGTAAGTTTAGATAACTGATGTTAATCTCGATTATTTGTGCGTAAATGAATTAAAGATGAGTTATAGTATCCAATGTCCAACTGTAATATGTGTGCGTCAGTTATATTTATAAGGTTAAAAGTAAACATTGTTTACAGGTTACTATGCCACGACTAAGCGGTGGTCGGGAAGCCCTTGCCGAGAAGAGGCAACTCGAATGGGAGGCAGCTTTAGAGGCTGTTATAAGAAATATAAACTCCCCATCGCCCACACAACAGAAACCTCCTATAGTACAAATTGTTATCTACGAATCCTCTGTTTAAATGATGGGGCTATTTCCTTCAATACTGTTTCCGCTGAAAGGATTTATAAATCAGCTTAGATATAAACTAAGCCTACTGCCTAGTCTCTCTTATCTAGTCACTATTTCAAGTTAAGCTAGTAAGCCGAAGCCGGTTATTGCGGAATGGAGGTTTATGCTTTCGAAGACCAAAGATTTTGCTAAATATATACACACTGAGCCTATCTTTCTCTTATAGTCATAATTAATTTTGATTCTCTAAACTGCCCTAATGTCTACGATACAATCCTAATAATAAATATTCACGTGTTTTGGTGGCATTACAGCTGATATGGTGAATAAATATATTTTGAAAACATTTGCATATTTAGTACTATTAAATATTAATTTATGGTAATAACTGTAAATAAACCTTGATTAAAATTTTAATTACAAACGGACGTTGTAATATAAATATAAACTGTTTTGTTCCCTTCCGCATTAAATAAAATTATTGAACATTCGGTTATTTTATACTTTGCTATTTTAACGAAGTAAGTAGGAAGTAAATTTTGGATTGGTAAATTGTAAAGTTATGTATATTGTGTTGCGTGACTTTCAGATATTATTAAGTAGATTGGAAGAAATGTTGCGACAAACGACTAGCCTTCGTAAAATAATGTTGCGGTGAAAATAATCAACAAAAACATAAATGTGAAATGAACGCCAAATTCTAGATTTCACTAACAAAAGTATTGAGACTCATATGGGTGCCAAGTTCCGTTTCTACTCGGCATATAATTTTTTTCTACCTATGACGAATCTTCTTGGATGGATTCATCATTTTAATTGCAATCTAGCCTTTTTGGCTAGTAAGCAATTTTGTTTTAACTTGTCCATACTTTTTTCTTATTGTCTGAATAAATGAAAGACATAATCATATTGTGTTCTTTATATTTCACATTACTAGCCGGCACATTTTTACGTACCTACAGGGTATACTATATTGGAAATTTAGTCATCCTTCATGTTTGTGCTGGATTTATACATAATTTGTCCTATTGTTAAAAAATAGCCAAGTCAAATCTTGAGCTTTATTTCATCTTGAGTGAAGAGAGAACTTGGCACTTGGAATAACCAACATTTTAATAAACCTAAATTGTTATAGAAATATGCAATCAATAGGATACAAACATTGATAATCATTGTTTAATGTTAGATTATTTGATAATACTTGCATAGGTACATGAGTACTTTTTTGAAATAAAATGCCCTTCCTTTCCTTTGAAGGAAATTGTCCTCCTTGTTTTCCTAATTTTCAATTTCAATTTAGCTGTCGTAGCGTAGAGAAATTGGATAAAAGAATAGGCGTCAGATATCACTAGGTACTATAACATATCTTTCCTTACCGTTTAGAAATCCTTTCTGAAGATATCGACATTTTTGGCAGGAAATTTGTTCACGATAGGCGATCACTGGGCTTATATGTCCCTATCTGATAGGGATAAACTATTTTGTTTTAGGTTAATAAGAACATTAAATTATTTTCTTTATAAATATCTTGTCTTCCGTAACATATTTCTTTACATTAAAATATGCATATTGTAATATTACACATAAATGTTTGAGTGTGAAATAGAATGTCTTGAACAGTTTCTGTGGAAAATTTTCAGTCAGTTGTAAAAACGTATGATGCCTATTGCCGTAAAATTGTTTAACAGTATTACTCACGGTGATACGAATCAAATACACAGTAAATCACATAAAGTATTTCTATTTTATGCTAAGTGCCCGCGGCATTACAGCTTTTTACTGCTTCTATACAATGACCGCGTTATTGTGTATTTCTACCTACGGGGAACATAAACAAGTTTCCTGAAATACCATTATTAAAGATCCCAATAAAAATGTATAACAGCGCAACGTTAAAATGTCTAATTAAAAATATGCGTTTTTACTCGGAGTTTTATTTTTCATATCATAAACGAGATAGAGGATGTGGATGGCAGTCGATTTTGTATATATCTAGATCATATTGGACATTAATTGAATGAAGGTTACACGATTTGCATCGTTATTTCCCTTATGAAGATTTTAGAAACCAAAAAATAAGTATTTATATATATTAATCCTATTCTTTCTTACCTATACTTTATACTTGATCTCCTTCTGTAAGGTAAGATCCCAAATAGTGACAACCTCGAATTGTTATGCTATAATGTTTTCTATTATTAGACATGTATAAGGTTTTGCTAATCACAAATAATTTTAAACAACATTTGACATTTTAAAAGTCAAATACCTACTAATTGTGAGATTCTTAAAACTAATTAGGTTAAATAAAATACCTAAATCAAATTATCAAATGGCATCTAACAAAAAAACAAAGTCAAAATCTTTAATGATTGCGAATAAAAATTCCTTAACGTTTGTGGTACGATCTTCCATCTAGATACTTGGTCTTAAATTTTATAGCGCAATAAAATATATCCCAATGTTTGTGTAATATCGGTAATTTATAATGCAAACATTGCCACGTTCTGTCGGGTGCGTCTAAGTGGTGAGAATATGTATTGTACTCAAAATAAATCGTGTTTATAATAATTCATTTGTTATTAAGCATTGCGTACTGAAATTGTTATGGAAATAGATAAAAAATATTAGTTACTTGTTTAATTGGGTTACGAATTTAATAATAGGTTTTACAATCTATTCTGTTATCAGATATACATATTAGAAAACTATGTAGGTACATATTTTCTATTGGATTATTCTATTTACCGGGTTTGTATGTAATCTTGCAAAGAAAATAACAGTTAGTATATTTAAAGTATGACTGTGAGTATCTACTATCTTACATTACTATTCATACTTGCATATGATTCATGTTCCGGTTCCCATCTAAAATCAAAAGAAAATGGGAATACATATAATGTTTCTAAATTTATATGATTGGGGAACATCCTTAACGTAGAAAAATCTATTATGAACTTAAGTTCATCATATTAATATCTTACCTTTATAATTTGAATATCAGCCAGTGAAAATACTTATTGTTGCCATATAAGTTATAGTTCTACATTGATTTACGATTAGTAAGCATATTGTTAATTTAAGAGTTAACATTTATAGCGTGATAAAAAGACATTAAAGTCAAATTATTTGCTACACGGAATAGAATTGCTACGCATAATGTAATCCTAGTTGATCTGTTGCCACAATGTTAGTTTCTGTACAATCTCTGTCTGGTGTAAGTATTTGTTAACGTTTCAATTTTGATTATGTAATTTGTTTAAAATCTTAAGTTTATATGCTGGAATTATTTACCTTATGATTTTCCACCTACTTTTACTTATTTTTTCTATGATACTGTTAAAAGTTTTTGTTTCATTCCTAAGAATATAATGCAATTAATAATGAATTTATTAAAAACGTATAGGTACGTATTGAAAACAAGAAAAACTGAAATAACAAACACATCATAATAAAACAATCGCCAAATCTGTCTGGGTTCCTGGCAATATATTTTTATCACTTGTTAGTAAAAGCCGTAGTAATGATGCTGGTACTTGCTCAATCTAGGGCAAGGTTATTTGTTTCTATTTAACAGAGGATAATAAATCTCTAATTAATTGATTAGATTGAAATAGTTGACCAGTTTTAAATTTTTTGAGAGCAAACAATTAACTTTGAAATGAGTAGTAGTAGAGCCCTTCGATGGTCATTTTTTGTCGTAGGTCCTCTTGATTATCCATTTCTAAATAGGTGTATGTGATGTGATGCAATGTACTATCAATGGCACAGGTTAAATTTTTTTAAAAACAAATGGGCGGGGTCACAATCCCCGCCACTTTTTATGACTGCGACAATCGACCTCTGACCGAGATAAAAAACGAAAGCAGGAACGTTATTAGCTTGGCAGCTCTCTGCATTATGAAAAAAACCTCTTGTCGGGTGTGTTCTGCTGTAAACAAACTTACAATATTTGCGCGACAAGGAAACTATGATTTGGCCATTGTAACTTTCTTTATTTTGCAAGAGTTTTATATTATTTGGTGTAAAAGTTAATATTGAAGCTTCAATTTATTTAGTATACTAAAATACATGGTAATTGTACAATAACCTAATTCAACGACGAATAAATTACTACCTACACATCAAATGTAGGTATCATGCAATTCTTCTTAATCTGTTTAATTAATCTCAATCTTGTAAATCTAAACAGGTATCGGTATATTCTTCTCATGTTGTCGAGGAGCTTGTTTCTGATTTTTAATAGATAACCCTTTATTTATTCTGATGATTCATGGTTCATCTGTCACCATAATAAATGAAGTGTTGAAGTGAGTAATTATGCAAAGTCGTATAAGTGTGACCTAATGTATTTGTCTTTTTATGTATTTTTTTTAGAACTCTGATCAATAAATTCTTTATTGTAATCATTATTCACTAATACTATATCATTATTAAATCAATAGAAATATTTTTATGCCTTAAATTTACTTTAAAATTTTATACTATATCATGACTAAAGAGAGTTTGTTTACACTACGAAAAATGTGTGAATTTAGTTCTTTTAATACTTGTAATTTTGGGAACTCCTATATATAGAAACATGTCATGAAAAGTTGAACGTTTGCCCAACTCGAGTCATGAGTTTCCAGTTTCAAAGACCACTTACTGAATGCTTCATCTTATAAATATTTGTTTCGTTTTAACGACGTATTTTTAAAAACAAATAAATATATCATTGCTTGTGACAACTTAAGCAATTAAATTTGTTACTGTCGCGTCGTAAGGAAATACCTACATGTTTTTTATTCAAAAATGTGATCATTTAAAACGTTTTTTTTGTGCATAAAGTATGTGTAATACTAAAAATCAAAACCGTCATAAAATGCGGAAGCAGTCAGGAAACATGGAAAGGGTGCGACACGATTAATCAAACGCATTTCAATTTTCCATCACAATACCGAGGTGCGCCACTAATATGGTCTGAAATAGTCCATTCTATCGCTCATTAATCCGCGAAATACGTTCACGTAAATTCACATTCTTCCAAACACTTAATTCTGGTGTTTGAAATAAAGCCGGATGATACAGGCAGGTGTAAAAACATCAAAGCTTAAGTGATCTTTAATGAACTGTTTATAAGACCAGAGAAGAGAGTATTTTAATACTTTGGCTGATTTTCATTGAAACATTTGCATGTTTATGATTTTCATATGTAGGCAATATAATTTGATGTAAAATGTACATTATGAAGTCTCGCGGTTCAATAGTGGGTCAGATTTTACGGTTCATTTTGACATAAACTAGAAGATAGTAGTAAGTAATTTTTATATTGAAGTTTAAAACATTCCTAATCATGGATGTTGCTAGCTTTACCGTGATTAATTATGTTTGAGTGGGTTTCTTTACAGCTTAGTCAAATAAATTTTGCCCATTAATTAATCTTGTGTTTCAACATAATAAGTAACTCAATATATTTTTATTGTATTAAACGGAACTTGAAAGACGTGGTGAAATATAATCCAAAACGTAATAACTATTAAGTTAATCTTTGTCGAAACAGCTGCTGACTATATTACATATTACTTGAGGATTTCAGGCATTCGGGTTAATTAACTACGGGCTCAGAATACAAAATAGTACTGCCTCGGGCTTGAATTAAACTTTCTTATTCCGTCCAATGTATTATATAAGTGTATTAGAGCAGGATACGTGAGCGACTTGTATAATAACTATGTTAGTTTTCATAATATATTACTAAGCTGCATGTTGTAGTAAGATATATACCAAAGTTGATAAATAAATAACAGTTTAGAATTATTGCTTTTAAACAACCTTCTCTCAAGAAAACTAAATTAAAATAAACTATAATTATTTTTATTTATTTAGTCTTATTCAGAAGTTAGTTTATATTCAATTAGAAATGTATTAACAAAAATTGATCATTCGTATAAGTCATATTTTAATTATAGTTCCGAGGTAATTAGAGGTAATGTTAATTTCGGTTAACCGTGTGCCAAATAGTTAGCATTCCTCGTTCATCTTGCACGTCGAGAGACATACACTACAATAAAATAAACTAGGAATGACCATTGTTCAGCTCGTAAAGTGTGTGATTTACAGCACCCTCACGTGTATGGTAAACAACGAGACTAGTGAATTAGGTTATGCAATAATCACCGACTGTCGCCATATATTTCGAGTTTCGACATCGTTTCCATAAAACCGCTCCACTGACCCTTGTATATTAAAATTTATATTTATTTATACCGATTTATTTGCTTTCGTATAATCCTGCTATTTAAATTATTGCTAAGCTTAGTTTCTTAGCTTCGGAATTTTTTATGAAAAAGGCAATAAAGATTTATCAGACTTAAATCTAAAGAATAATTTGCGTATAAGTTCGCAGTGTACGAAGGTATGTATTAAGACTGCAGATAGTTTGGAAATAGCGTCTATCAAATATTAGAGAACGTAAAAGCAGCCAAAGCATACCTTTGTTATCGAATAGTCCAAAGCCAAACGATAGGCAAGTGAAACTACACGAGTTACAATTCAATACAATGTTATGGGTACATTGTAAGCGAACCATTTTAGTTTATTCTCAACTAAATATATTGAAGTTACAAACACAAATAAAACAATAAATTTAACAAAAAAATATTGATACTTATGACTGCACGTATCACTTACCTATATAAAATAAACTTTCAGGGCTAAAGCGAAACAATATTCACATATAAGTTTCATTAAATAGGCAGAGATTCAGTTTCTGTGTGAATTGTAATTAACTGGGTGTGCCTAAATTGCTGTAATCGAGTGACGTGTGAGACTAATGTATTGTTTGAACTGTGTTACTTGTAATTCTTTCAGATCTATTTTTATAAATCATTGTTCACTACGCATTTTGTTCATTCCTATAGCAAAATAGATATTTACTCACGAGTTTTAATGTATTTCAGTTATGGAAATGATTAATGATGTTTGTTGTCTCTAATGCTAAAACAAAAATAGCTCGAAACACCACATGTGCAATAAATATTCATGTATTTTGTATTAGAACGGATGGATCTTTTTGTTCAATTGAAACATAGGTACTCCTACACACCCGACCGAGTTATTTATCGTGATTTGTTTGGTTTTAAATCTTACTGAATGTAGGATTGGATTTATGTTACTGTCAGAGTTTACACGTGTTGAGTTTCCGGTTTATTCGCCATAAGTGCACTCCGAGATTATATCACATCGCATCCCTGTTCAATATCATGTGAATGCATAAACAGAACTGTCTTCGCAATGCTTTTGATAGAGTAAACACCAGATCATGCCAATAGACAGCCGATATGATATAAATATCGTTCATATAATTTCGCCTTAAGAAAATGTGATTTTTAAGATTTACATTTTCTATACCACATAATACAACATGTTGCGAACATTATATTTTTTTTCTACTTGTGCTAACTATGCTATTCTAGGTACTTCACAATTTTGGTAATCTATTCCTATACGTTTTTTATTATTTCATGCATTAAATAATAATTTCAAAGTAAATATAACTAATAAATAAGAGAAATATTACCGCCTGCGTGTTAACTTATCGCAATTCTCACGAATGTAATAATACTTTAGATTTACAAAAAATATTTGCGCAAGCAATTCATTCGTTTAATACTTTTCTGTAAAAAATTAGGTTGAAAAAATTCATGACTAACAGGATTTTTTAATACTTGTTAAAAGTTAATTTCTAATTAAAGTCTCCAAGTTTCCCGTTCATTAATTTGTTTAATTAGGACAAGTTAGATTAGTCGGTTGCACTGTTAGACTTTGATGTTCCACAATGTTAGGGACTAGACTTTTTAATGACCAATCTCTTCATTGTGGTCTTTATTATTTTTATTAACCCATACGTACTTGAAATAATTGAGCTTTGAATAAGAAACAGTTTCTACTGAATTCACATCCCTATTTTAAAACTTGAAATTTCAGAGGTTTATTTAACACGTTCAAAGCGGCTCAAAATTTTCTATTCTTTCTATTCCTGCGGTACCGGGAGTTTTACACCTGGACCTAAAACTACCATTGCGGCGGTACAAGGCTTACTATATCCTGTAATGTTAAAAAAACTTGAATCCTTTTTTTGGCTTCATTTTTGCTTTGGATATTGGTATTAATGAATTGATTGAAGAGATCCTGACGGCGTACGTGGACAGCTTCTTTGGTTTAGAATCTATAGCTAAAATAAAATACAGGATTTTATGTACCCTGTGCCGCACTGAACAAGAGGATGTTTATGCATATTTTAGGGATGGGAAAAACAGATATTGATGGGCCTAAGTTTTATTGCAGATTTGCCCTTTACTAAATGGTGTTTATTTGGTCTTATTGCGGGCTCTGCAAAGAAAATTATTATGAAAGATCTTACGTGATTGTTATTGTACGTAATATTTTGTAAACTAAGTGTGGTGTGCGGTTTATACTTTGATTTATTATTATCATCATTGTCTTCAATATTATCATCACTGTTTTCAATGTGGTCCACGTTTATTCTTTTACGACACCGTTTCGCTGGTCTTGAAGTCATTGTCGACGCGTGCGCTCTATCGATTACGCTCAACAACACTAACCGTGCGAAGCTAGCGCGTGGTGCGGTACCAGGTGAGCGGGGCTACCAGGTGTATTCAACCTGTACCCGCACTGTGATGAAATTTTATTTGTTCAGTGCGGTATTAAGTATAAAATATCCGGTATTAAGATAGGCATACCACTGGATTCTATTTTAATAGCCCATTTCAGATATGTATTTATCTTTTTCCTACACCGAACCAAACTGAAGTTACGCTCTCCGCACGACAGAGAAGTCTATACTTTTCGTACTCGCACCACAAGCGAGATATGGACCAGGAGTTTTCGACCTGGTTTCGCATGGAACGTGTTAAAGGAGATACGTCGGAAAAACAGAAGAATAATACTTAGAATAATAAAAAGAAACGAAATATTATAGTAGACCTTTAAAAACATTTTCCAGCAACGCATTTTCAGTTCCCCTTCAGACATTGACAATAATAGGCTATTTGACATTGCGAAAAATAAAGTGTCAATTGCTGTTATTCATAACTATTATGTGTTATAAAATGGTAATTTAATCACTTATGTTGAAAATAATAATTGATTTATTTAAAAATCTGTAAATAAAAATGCATTTTTTCAAACATTTGTCACGTGACACAAAACGCGCCCGATTTAATGATGACGCAACTTGCTTGTAAACATTGTTTGCCTCCGTGTGTTATATTATCTCTCGGAACTGTTTTATACATATTTTTCTATATTAATACAAATTCTGTCAAGCTTTTCCTTTTCTGTTATCATGGATAACGATTTTGTAAAAGCAGACAGTAGAAACCTACCCCAAGTGGATGCAATCATGGTCGGATTTGTTTTTCAAAAATAATTCCGATATTTGTGCTTTGGAGCTAGAAAATGTAAAAACAGCAAAGTAAGTACCTATATTTACACTTAAGTGGTTATTTAATTTATATCATAGTGAAATAATGGTGTATGTGGATGATATGCGAATACGTCACACCAGACAATACAAGCAAGTGACGTCATCGACACCATTTTGTCTCAGGCAGCGTTTTGGCGCGCTATTGAAATATTAAATTTTCAATTTGATATTTTTCAGTTAATATATTCCACAATTAATAAAAACAACTTTTACTGGGTTCCTTGATCTCTAATTAATTATATAAAATGGATTTTAAAAAACTGTCAAATAGCCTATTATATTCATAAGGAAACTATTACGAAACGTTTCAGTCTTTCTTTTTAAACGCTTTCGCTAATTTACTTCCGCAAATTTAAAAATATGAGGAACTGGCTATTAAAATATGTGGGGTGGCTTTTGTTCTCCTCAAAAACTTTTCCAGTTAATGTTTTAAGTTCTAAGAGTAAATTCTTGTTCTTGTATAAATGGAATTTCGTCCTTTGTGACCGTTCTTTTCACTTAAAGAAAAAGCCCTTAATAAGAATAAGAGTAAAAGGTTTTTAAACTTTTTGGAATCATTATCGTGTTGTAAAATCTTGACTTATTAACTTAGTCATAAGTAGATTGGATACATTTACATAATACTAGCTCTCCTCCTGCGGCTTCGCGCGATCTACAAAAGTGCAGGTTTTAAAATGTTTTTTAAGAAGAAGCGGTTATACCTTATTTCGTAAACTATTTGTTTCAAACCTCTATATAATATTTGAACGACACAGTTTTCGGATATTTAAAATATACTTATAGTAATATTTCATTACCCTGTTTAAAAAAATGTATAGAAATAGATTTCCACAGATATCCTAGGACCTAGCACCTAGGGACCTAGGGACACATAAGGAGAAATCAAATATAGCAAATATTGTAATAAATCTTGATTAGAATGTACTCTAGCACAAAAGGATACATAAGTAAAGGATGATCATGGTCATTAGGTATCGTATAGTCGGTAATAAGGGACATCCAATATCACTAAACAATTCAGAACAGTTGCTCTGATGCGACACATTCACAGACCTGAAAGGAACAATCAAATACTCATCAGACGAGAAATGAGAATATAAGTATTATCAATACATCGGCAAATATTGTATCTCTTTCATATTAAAGCTAGCTTTAGAGCTGTACCCCGTGGTATTACCGTCTTATATGTCTCGTTGAATTTCTGAGATAAAATCCCATTTCCTTTCTCCGGTCTCAAACCATATTTGTACAAAATTTCATCCCAATCGACAGTGAATTAGGCATGAAGACGAGACATTTTGGAATGCTTATTAAGTTGATCCTAGCGTTATCCTATCTGTTATATTAATTACTTCTGGTGATGCAATTTCGATACCTAAAAAGGGAAGAAAAGGAAACAGGATACTGAGAAATGAAAACCGACCCTAGATTTATAGAAATGAAGAACTAAAATAATTCCCCATGGAATTCAATGTTATTACTTGAGTCTTTTCTCATTTTCTAAAGTCATTGAGGATGTAAACATTGTGAGACTTCTTTAATTAAAACAATACCCTGGAGTTGTCTCAGAATGCTCACGTACAAATACTTCATTTGAATCTGTTCAAAGAATTAAGCCGAATTCATTTTCATAATATTGCAAAACATAAACTCATTATTCCTAAGATTATGGATAGATGTTAAACATAAGGTATATTATTTGTATCATGTATTTACTGTTGAAACTCATGTTGTGCGGAGAAAAACACGCCATCGTCGTCATACGCATTAACACGCATTTTCAGCTTTAGGCAAAGGTATACATAATTGTATTAACGTGTATGTATATTACATGTGTATTTAAAAGTGATTGATGAGAGGTTTATAATTACATGGGGAGGGTTGCTATGAAATGTGATTGCGAATAGCTATTTAGAATTTTATAATAAATCTCGCGTATGTTATTTTGAATATAAATGTTTTAATATTGATTGTAATTTTAAAATAGATATGATTGTTTTTTTATGATATTCTTATTTAAATAAGTTTGATCTAAATTAAAATTTTCATTTAAAGACTAATGCGTGAGTCTAGTGAATATACTGTTCTTCGTACTAAAACACTCTAAAGCATAATTGCCTTAATATATATTCAGGCACTACAATACAGAGATTAGTATTATTTTAGTCGCTTAAGGAAATTTAAGAGAAAAATAATCGTCTCTCTTTTTCATTTATTGTATTATTAAGTTAACTGTATTTAAATTAATAAATAAATTCCAGATAGATATTTTTGATAATAGAAATACCAGCAAGATATATTGAATTATAATGATTGTCCACCTTAATAATTAATTAAATATTAAATAAGTCAATGTTTTATATGTATTTTAAAAAACTTTATTATGGTTAGGCACAGTACAAACTATAAAACCTTACTAACTATACTTGGTGATGATGAAGCGCATAAGCTATGGTTGCGCATTGACAATGTCAATGACAATGTCAAAGAAAGTAAATAAACTGGAGTTTAAGCAGAGTCGTAGTAAACTAGATCCAGTATAAAATGCCACTATCAGCTAAATTTAGACGTGGTTTGTGATTAGCTATATTTACTGGTTAAATCATTACGTAGCTATGTGCTAATTTGGTATTTATGTAATTTTTTTATTGCATAAGAATCAAATGTATTTGTAAGCTTTGTTTTATTCCATTATATTTATAGGTGCAATAAGAGTAAAATTTAACAATTAAATGTATTAGGTTTACACACCTGATGTACATGAAATTTTAACGAATTATCTGTATAAAACCTTATAATGTAACTTTCAGAAATGTTATCAGCAATAAAGGCTGCAAAGAAAAATAAAGATCAGCAAAATGAAACGGAGTCTATAGACAAAGAATCTGGTAACAATGAAGACGATGTAGTCAGAAGCGCTTCTATTCTTTCCAAGCCAGTCAGCTCTACCCAAGCACTTAAAATAGATGATAGCTCAAATACAGACAATAAAAAGCCAGATAAACAATCACCTATAAAATAGAATTTTAATTGTGTTCGTTAAAATAATAGGACTCTTAGTGGAATCGCTTACTAAAGGGAGTAAAATTGTTTGTCGGTTTATATAAAGAGTTTTATTTAAAAAAAAACTTTTGTAGATGTAGAAATATTATACCCTTTTGGAATTCCATAGTCATTTAATTATTTCGTTCAATTTTAATTCTAATTACAAAAGATGGGTATTTAGAATTAGAAATTTAAATTAAGTCCCAAAAAAAATAATAAATTATTTTATAATAGTAAAAAAATATATTGTGGAGTTGAATTTAAACATTTGCAAAAAGGTTAAAAAATACAATAGGTAGTTATTTTGCAATTTTAATTTTAAAGAATATATTTTATAAATGTCGAGTTAAATAAAAATTTTTGCCAAAAAATAGAACCGACTTCCTCGCTCTAAAAAGTAGAAAATAACTTTTATTTCATTTTTGTTGAAATCTATACAAAGTCGGTGCAAAATCTTGTTAAATTGAAAATAGATAAGGCACCGACTTTGTATAGATTTCAACAAAAATGAAATAAAAGTTATTTTCTACTTTTTAGAGCGAGGAAGTCGGTTCTATTTTTTGGCAAAAATTTTTATTTTATCCTTTTTAGTGTCCTGTGAAGGGTAATCACATCATCTAGTTACAATTCAGTTGATATATACATCATTAAACCTTAACCGCAGAGCTTATTCCGTTGATTTTCGAGGAGTTCCCTGGAATATCTTCCACATGGATGATCTGACTTGAACCAAATTTATGACCACACATGAACTCTACTCTTTCGAATGCAAAAAAAAAATTCCAAATTGGTCCATAAACGCCGGAGATATGCGGTAACATACATAAAAAAAAAATACGGTCGAATTGATAACTTCCTCCTTTTTTTGTAAGTCGGTTAAAAAAACGACGATTGACGCAACGATGAATGTACCTAGTCTAGCCATAAGTTCTGTTACAAAGAAAATATCCGATTATTTCTAAAAAAAT